>CM019064.1:146560194-147135481 GCA_009667805.1 Leptobrachium leishanense | reverse complement strand
TGGGGGGGGTGTACTAATGAAAGGACTTGCCCCCGGGCACCTCATGACCTCGCTACACCTCTGCTCTGCGCCCCTGGTAGTTATACCCCTGCCTACTGTAACAGAAGCAGGCCAGAAATTAGCCGCCATATTGTCCTGCAGCAGCCATCTTTGGCTGAGCTGAAATATACATATTTGTAAATAGCTGGTTTAGAAAAAGTTTGCTTAGGTTTCAGATATTCCAGAAGAAGAAATGGAAAGCTTGGGCTGTACAAATAGTGGGTGTCAGAATGAGGATTTAGAAACATACCAAGGTCAGGAAGCCTTAACTGAAGACAAAGCCCCTATTAGACCATCTTTGTCCTTATCAGGAAAGGTAGGGTAACAGCCTACTGAGAAGGGCCCGGTGACAGGAACAAACTGAATTTAGATAATCTCAAACGGTTTTAATTGCATGAGAAATTGCCGAGTTGTGGAATGTCTTTGTGTTTAAGATGAGGGGATGGCATATTTGCCCGAGGAGGTCAAAGTCGGTCCTGGGTGGGTTGTTGGGATGTACCTTTTCACATATTCATGTATAAGAATTGAAACCCATCTTGAGCTCCTCACTCAGAAATTTTGAATTGAGTCGCAAAGACTAACTGTGGCCTTTCTTGCAGCGAGAATGATATCCCCTCCAGATTTTTTAAATTAACACAGACAAACAATAACAGCAACACATAAACACAGGCAACCTGTACAGCAATGTTTTCAAATCTGTCCTCAGGACTCTAACAGGACAGATGTTACAGAGGAAATGCAGACTGAATCCTGCAATCAATGCAGCAGCAAATTATATCACCTGTGCTGTGCATCAGATATCCTGCAAACCTGGCCTGTCAGGGGGTCCCCACTGAGGACAGATTTGGGAAACACTGATGTACAGGGACAGCTTTACACACTTTAAGGCACCCTGAGCAAAATATCTTCCTGGCACCCCTCCCTGACCACACACACACCCAAAACCTCCGCAGCCATTCCCATTCACCAGGGTTGCCATCAGGAGGTACATTCTTTGCAGCTGTCAGGGGCTCTAGGGTTCTGGAAACCCTGAAGATCTCCTGCCGGATGGTCGGGCCCCAGGAGCTGATGGACGGATTTAATTTGTGATGGGGTATTATATATGAATTGAGATTCAGCTGGGTGCCTGTAGAGGCAGCTGTTTGCTGCTCTGGTAGCAGGAGGGATTGCTGGACTAGATGGGCAGTGAGATCTAATGCCAGTGGTACTGCAGGCGTGATTCAGACACACTCACCCGACAGTGGGGTTCACTATGGCATCCTGCTGAGGATTGGCTGCTCAGGCCAGTGTGCGAATCACCCTGCAGCACCACTGGCATCAGACAGGAAGAGCACACTGGATGCTAGCAAGTCATGGCCTCCTCCTCCTACATATCTACATGCAATAGGTAGGAGGGTAGAAATTTAATTACATAGATCTCGCACACACAGAATTTATTACAAAGATCGCCCACATGGCAAGTAGGGAGAGGTTGGAGGAGGTCAAGGGCAGTGGGACTCCATTAGTTGTTCAAGTAAGGGGCTCCAGGAATTCTGATGCAGCCCTGCCTGTCACTTTGCACCCCTCACCCCTGTCACTCTGCAACCCTCCTCCATCACTGCATCCCTCTCCCCTGTCCCTCAGTGAACCTGTTTCTTTCCCTTGTCCCTCTGTGCCACCTTATCCCCTGTCCAAACTTCTACCCTGTCCCTCTGTGCACCCCTCCTCTTAGGTTTGCCACCTGTTTAGTTTTCACCTGGCCAGTTCGGATTAGCAATCATGTGTTCGGGTTTCAGACCCCCTCCCACCCGAACACAGGCCCAGACTGGTTGCTGCATTTCTTTCTGCCTATGTAATTGTCTCTGTTGTCTGTGTAATATGCAGGACAAGTTGAAGCTAGTGATAGTTGAACTGCCTGATTAAGCCGCTATGGACTTCTTTTGGCCAAGTGGTAGTTCCGAAGACCATAAAGGGTAAATTACAAAGAAAAAAAGGTTGCCCTTAAGGACAATAAAATTCCTGGCTGCCCCTTATACTGTGCTGGTAGCTGTGTGTCTGCCGAGAGGGGAGACAAGGTGAGCTCAGGTCACATGCGTTCAGGCACACAATATCTCTCTCCTAAATAATTAACAGTTGATGCAAAAGTTAACATTGGATGGTAACTCATGGCCACAAACATTTTAGCTCAAGCTAAGAGAATGAAGGACCCAAATGGATGGTCCACTGCTACAGCAGCACAATTTCACTGGTTCCAGCCCAGCTGTGACCCTTAACTTTGTATTACATGGCCTTACCGGTCAGTACATATATTGGGTTTCTGGGGGTTGTAGAAGGGGCTGGTCTGGGGGAGTTGGTGCTGGTTTGGGATATGGGGGTTGCTGGATGGTGTCAATTTGGGTTATAAGGGTGGTGGAAGGAGCTGGTGTGGGTAAGGTATGGATATAGTGCAAGGGGCACTGATCAGTACAGGGGGCTGAAAGAATAGTGTATTTAGTGTGCGGTGGTGGAAAGGAGCAAAGTTTGGCATTGTGGAAAGTGGGATTTGGGGGGGGGGGGTGGAAAAGGAAGGTGTGTATCTGAATACACCTCTAACAGTCTGTATCTGGGTGAATGTATACCTTTGAGCGCCAGTGTGAGCGTTATGTGTATACCTTTTGAGCACCTGTGTGAGTGTATACCTTTTTGAGCGATTGAGTGTATACCTGAGAGCATCTATGTGTCAGTGTATACTTGTGTGAAGTTGAGAGTCCGAGTGTATCTGTGACTCTTGCAGTGTGTTTATCAGTATCTGCCAGTATGATAATACAAATCTGTATACCACACAGTATGTAGGTCTGGGTGTCCCTGTAGAATGTATGAGCAAGTGGTGATCACTCAACTCCAGCATTAAGAGAGCTTTAGTCCACCCAAGTGAACCAGGCAACATTTCAACTCAGAATGAGTCTTTGTCAAGCGGTTGCTCATGATTCTCCTCTGGAATTAGTATTTAAGAAGAAAATACGGCTCTGAGAACCTCATATGAAGTGAAATTTGCAAATATAAAATATATTATTTATATACAGTTGTGTTCAAAATTATTCAACCCCCACTGAAATTGAGTGTTTTGGCCAGTTTGACATTGATTTTGATCATTCAGTCATCTTGCTTACAATTAAATCAAAGAGGCACGTGTAGGTCAGACAAATATAACATAACATTTATAATGAAATAACCACAAATGTCTTTTCTGTGCTCACATCATTATCAGTTTTATTCAACCCCCAAGTGACATTCAATCTTAGTACTTAGTACAACATCATTTTACAGTTATAAAAGCTTTTAAACGTGAAGCATAGCTTGACACAAGTGTCTTGCAGCGATCTACGGGTATCTTCGCCTATTCGTCATGGGAAAAAGCCTCCAGTTAAGTCACATTCTTAGGCTTGCACACTGCAACTGCTTTCTTTAAGTCCCACCAGAGGTTCTCAATCGGATTTAAGTCAGGTGACTGCGATGGCCACTCCAAAATGTTCCAGCCTTTAATCTGCAACCATGCTCTAGTGGACTTGGAGGTATGCTTGGGATCATTGTCCTGTTGAAAGGTCCAACGTCTCCCAAGCCTCAGGTTTGTGACGGACTGCATCACATTGTCATCCAATATCTCCTGGTACTGAAGAGAATTCATGGTACCTTGCACACGCTGAAGGTTCCCTGTACCTGCAGAAGCAAAACAGCCTGCAAAGCATGATTGACCCCCCGCCATGCTTCACAGTAGGCATGGTGTTCTTTTCTTCATAGGCCTTGTTCTTCCTCCTCCAAACATAGCGTTGATCCATGGGCACAAACAGTTCTAATTTTGTTTCATCAGTCCACAGAACACTATCCCAAAACTTCTGTGGTTTGTCCACATGACTTTTGGCATACTGCAGTCGACTCTTCTTATTCTTTGGAGACAGCAAGGGGGTGCTCCTGGGAGTTCTGGCATGGAGGCCTTCATTACGCAGTGTGCGCCGTATTGTCTGAGCTGAAACTTCAGTACCCACATCTGACAAATCTTTTCTCACTTCCTCAGCAGTCACACGGGGACTTTTCTCTACTCTACGCTTCAGGTAGCGCACAGCAGTCGAAGTCAGCATCTTCTTTCTGCCACGACCAGGTAGCGTTTCAACAGTGCCCTTTGCCTTGAATTTGCAAATGATGCTTCCTATGGTCTCTCTTGGTATGTTTAACATCTTTGCAATCTTCTTATAGCCATTGCCCTTCCTGTGAAGAGTAATCACCTCTTCTCTTGTCTTCCTGGACCATTCTCTTGACTTCGCCATGTTTGTAACCACGCCAGTAAATGTCTAGAAGGAGCTGAGTATCACAGTCATTTTAAAACTGCCTAATTGGTGCTTATTATGCTTTATTGCTGCTCCGTGACATCCACAGGTGTTTTCAATACCTGATTGAAAACACTTGAATGAACCTCTGTTCTTCAGAGTGGTAGTCTTTAAGGGGTTGAATAATTGTGTCAATGAAGAATTCACAAAAGAAACATTTACTACTGTATTACAAAATCAATTGATGTCATTTTAGTTGCATATGGTTCTTTAAAAAGTCCTTGTAGGATTTCATTCTGAATACAATTACAAATGTACACTAAATTCCCTAAAACCCTTTACAGCATTGGGGGTTGAATAATTTTGAACACAACTGTATATACCGTATTTTTCGCTCCATAAGACGCACTTTTTTCCCCCCAAAAAGTGGGGGGAAAAGTGGGTGCGTCTTATGGAGCGAATATGGCCCAGCAGCTCGTGGATGTGCCTCCGCTCACCTGCCGCCGTCGCGTTCGTCTCCCTCTGAGCATGCGTCCGGCGGCAGGAAGCTTGGGCACTCGCCTGGGGGAGGCACGTGACGCGGTCACGTGGCTCCCCCAGGCTAGTGCCCAAGCTTCCTGCCGCCGGACGCATGCTCAGAGGGAGACGAACGCGGCGGCAGGTGAGCGGAGGCACATCCACAAGCTGCTGGGCCATATTCATATGTGAGCTGGGGCCAGGGCCGGCCCGATCATGGAGCAGTGCGGAGCACTTGCGCCAGGCGGCACAATTTGACAGCGGCAAATTGCCGCCGCCAACGCCGGGCTGACGCACTATTTTTTGTCAGCCCCAGCACCGGCGCCTGGATACCTTGAGTGTCACTGCCCCTGACCACGCCCACCCCACACGCAGGCATCGTGTCCACACTGGAGCGCGGGATCTAGACACGTGGTGATGGATCCTCGTCTGTAGCCAGGTATCAAAATCAAGGGACTTGTTATCAAATGCCCCCTCCACGTTGGCGAACATGCCCCCATACTTCACCCTGGGGGTCTGAGCGGTGGTCCCAGGTCTGGCCAGATAGACAGGCAGGTCGTCCTCCTTGTTACAGTTCCTCTTCCTCTCGGCTGAGATGCTGCTCCCCCTTCTGTCTCCTTAATGGGTGGCTGTGCAGGTCTCAAAAATGCGGCAGTGCGGAGGGTCTGCGGGAGGCAGGAGGGGAAGCTCGCAGCCTATTGTTTGACCCTATAGTATACATGTGCTCCCAATGAGTCACACTCACTGCATTTCCTGAGAGCGGACAGCCTTACCGGAGAGCGGCAGATGAGCTGCGCTGGAGACATCAACTACACTGCAAAGCCATCACCAAGAACACAGCAGCAGGCAGGGCCGTCATTGACTTTGAGGAGCCAGTGAATTTGCTGTGTTCTTGGTGATGGCTTTGCAGTGTAGTTAGCAGTTGATGTCTCCAGCGCAGCTCATCTGCCGCTCTCCCGGTAAGGCTGTCCACTCTCAGTAAATGCAGGCTGACAGGAGCCCCTGAGATACTTCACTTCTGTGGGGTGCAGTGCAGGCCGCACACCTGCTTTTCAGTCATTACTGGCGCTCTCCGTGTGAGTCAGAGTGTCTGGCACCACTAATGGGCATCCAGCACCAAGACCGAGGAGGAGCTGGCGATCCTAGTCCATGGCAGGCATGAGCAGGAGACAGGTCCCTAGGGAACACATACCCCTGGCTCCTTCACATCCCTCTTGCCAGCACTGAAGCATCCCAGGGGGTTAACTCCACTTGCAGGCGGTTAGTGTCCTTTACTGCTCTACAAGCAGACCCCCTCCTGACCTCCCCAGTCATGTGGTTACAGGTCAGTGCACACTGCAGGCTATAGAATGGTGGGACTCACACGCTGCAAACAGAGCAGATCACACAAGTAGAGCCAGCAGCTGCTGAGGAACTGAACGGGGCTCAGCCCATCTGATTTAAACCAACCTTCAGTAAGTGACTGCTCTAAAAACAAAATGTGTGACTGCATGCTCTGTTATCTTAGGCTGGGGTCAGACCAGCGCACTTTTAACGTGCGTTCTGGCGCACTTAATCACGGCCGCACTAGCAGCAAATGACGGCCAATATACGAAGTACGATCGCAAGAAAGTCCAGCTGCGCAACGCAAGTGGAAAATGAACGCATTTTTTCGAGAAGGCAGAACCGCTAGTACGGACGTACAGAGTGCGCTGCGTCCACTAGCGGCGTGTGTGCGTGATTTGGAGACGTCAGACCCTGCTCATGTCCGGCCAACATAACGTCCAGACACCCAAAGTTTCCTGGTTTGGATCCGTAAAAAATCACGCGCAAAAATGCGCATCGTATGACCGTTTTCGTATACTCCGTGAAAAAATACGTCAATGCGTTCGGACGCACTTTTTGACGTTCGCGTGTAAAAATGCTTTTGTTTGACCGTCCCTAGCCTAAAGTGTAAGTCATTTATTCAGCTTGAAATGCTTCAGACCTTTAAGTTCTCTTCTCATTGTGTTTTTGCTTCTGAAGGGAAGATACAGCATCTTGGGGTCTGTACTGATCACTTATGTGCCTCCAGACTGAGTAAACCCCAGTTTCCATTTGGTATTCATTAAAGGTACAAATTAACCCCAAAATGTGCTGTATTTCTTTAAGCGATCTATGTTAAAGAAAATGGCCTGTTTAAAATGTCTTTTAATTGCTCCATTTACCATACATAGCTGCCAACTGCCCCACTATTCCCTGCACAGTCCCGTTTACCAATGCAGGCTAGCCATGAATATTTATTTCCAGTCTGTCCATCCATTCTCCACACGCTATTCTGATCTAGATCACAAGGAGCCACTTCTAAGGGATGCTGGCTCCCTGTTACCAGCTCTATTATGACCAAACCGCTGCATTAGCGACTCAATTCATAATGTTATGAGCCACTAAATCAGTGTTTCCCAAACCTGTTCTTGGGACTCTCAACCAGGCCAGATTTTACAGCAGAAAAGCAGACTGAATCCTGCAATCACTGAGCAGCAATCATATCACCTGTGCTGTGCTTCACATATCTAGCAAACCTGGCTTGTTAGGGGAACCTGAGGACAGGTTTTGGAAACACTGCATTAAATGATACCAGCAACAACGCACCTGGTATCGGCTCTCTATCTCCAGTTGTATAAATTAAAAATATTGTTTTGATTTCATGTGATCCCAAAAATAGGCCCACAAAAATCTTAATCCAGCCCTGTCATCACCAGCAGAGAGTGGCTGTGCACTCCACACCTGACAGATTTGCAATCTTCTCCCACCAGGCCACAGAGTAAAACCTCTCACCGGACTATCAGGGATTTGGCCCCCTCACTGCTAAAAGGGTAAGCAGGAGAGGGGGCAACAGAAATAAAACTATTTTATTTTCGTTACCTACTACATATCTATGTAATGTATGTTTGTGTAATGGCTGATGTAGAACAGGTATGTGTAGTGGGTGATGTAGCACTGTGATATGCTCATACATGTCACGGTTTTTTTTGGGGGGGGGGCAGCATTTCATCCATCGCTCCAGGCAGCACAGTGGCTTGGGCCAGCCCTGGCTGGGGCATTATCAATGTGTGAGCTGGCTGGGGCAAATCCATGTGTGAGCTGGCTGGGGCAAATCCATGTGTGAGCTGGCTGGGGCAAATCCATGTGTGAGCTGGCTGGGGCAAATCCATGTGTGAGCTGGCTGGGGCAAATCCATGTGTGAGCTGATGGGGCAAATCCATGTGTGAGCTGGCTGGGGCAAATCCATGTGTGAGCTAAGGCATATCCACATGTGAGCTAAGGCATATCCACGAGCTGGGGCAATATCCATTATTACACTATTTCATTCAGAATATTTATTTTCCGGTTTTCCTCCTCTAAAAACTAGGTGCGTCTTATGGTCAGGTGCGTCTTATGGAGCGAAAAATACGGTATATATAATAATGAAACAATGTGTTGCATCATCAGCTCCCCACTTGCTGGCAGTGTGGGAAATGAAAAGGTGCCTTAGCGCAGCACCACTATTCACTTTATAATTGTAAACTGAAAAATAGTGCTGCGTTAGAAAAAAAAAGGAAAAATAATATTTTATTTACATTATTTTTACATATACCAAAAATAATCAGGTTAGGTTTAAGTGAAAAGGCCATAATCTGGCTTTTCCGATGATCTATCATATGTCCCTCTAGCCCTTAGAGCTCCAGAGATACAGTGGGCAAAATTATTGTAATAAATTTTTATTTACTTTCTAGAGAGCAAGGTGCCCCCTTTGTGGCAGGCGCCCATAGGGCATTCCTATTCTGCCTAGTTATAAATCCAGCCCTGGGCGTCCCCTTCCAGTGATGCACACGCCATCGCACAGCTTGTCCACCCCAAAGGCCGGCCCTGACCCTATATCAATAAGAGGTACAGTGTGACTTAGATATAGGAGAGGGTCAGGGAACCAAACGATGTGTCAGACCCACCAGAACACACAGTGCCAGAAGGCAAAGAATTAGTCCTGGGGGGGCAAAAAGGGGTCTCTGGGGCAACAAAGTCCAGGGAAAAGGAAAAATTTAATCTTGGGAACTAAGTTTTGTTACACCACTGTTAGCACTGGCTTGCATAGCCCATATAGCATTTAATGATTGAAGAGTTATGCTTAGAAGATTTTGCACAAAATGCGCATTTTTCTTTAGAAATAACAAGCCTGTTATCAGAAATACATTTCGTTTTTATGTTATTCATCATGAACCAGTTAAGGGACACCTAAAATGCAGGAGCTGAAAGAGGACCTCTTCACCTAACATTAGGGTTTGCCTTGGCACACCCCATGCGCACACCTACGGCAGAGGTGACTCTGTGCGCTATTATTTGCAGGTTACTGTTACACTTTGGGATATAATACCAGGGGAGGTATCCAAACAATTTGATAATCACATCAGCAAGCCGGGAGTAATTTCCTGATGTACATTAACCCTTTCAATGCGGTGGACGCGCTCAGCGCGTCCAACCGCATTGGTACTTGGCTGCGGAGGACGCGCTGAGCGCGTCCTCCCTTTGCAGCCCGCGATCAGCCGGTATTCCGGCTGATCGCTCGGCCCCCCGGTGTGGGCTGACATCATCGATGGGCACGTCTATTTCAGGCACCCCCCCGCCATTGCAGGGAAGGTGCCTGAAGGGGAGGGGGGGGGAGGTCCTTCGGACCTCTCCCCCTCCCCATCCGTGCGGGCCAGCGATTAAAGGCAGGCACCGCCTGGAAGGGCACAGCCTGCCCTTCCAAGCGGCGGCTGTCTTTAACCCCCTAGGGGGCTGGATCGCGATATGGCGCCAACATGCGCCGTATCGCGGTCCCCTCCCGGAGCTGGCCGACATCTTAGATGTCAGCCAAGCTTCCGGGATATCCCCCTAATGACTGGCGTCATCGCGCAGAGCGCGATGGCGCCAGTTTTTAAATTAACCCCTTGCAGTCACCTATAGTGGAGATAGGGGGTTCCAATGAACCCCCTATCTCCCGATCCGTGACAGCTAGGGGTTAATGTTTACTATCATTGGAACGGCCAGAGCGTGGCCTTTCCAATGATACCAAACATCACCATGTAAAAAAAAATAAAAAAAATAATAATTTAAAAAAATAAATAAAAAAAAAGTTTTGCGTTTTTTTATTTATTAGTGCAACATTATTGTTCCCATTTCAATTATAATGTGAACAATGATGCTGCACTAACGATTTTTTCTATGGCGGGGCGTTTGCTAAAAAACACGGAATTTTCCCCAAAAAAAGGAACGATTCCTCATTTCTAATTTTTTTAACAAGCGCACCCCATAGAAAATTTAACCGCAAACGATCGCATTTTAAAATGTGAAAAAAAACACTTTACACATTGTAAATTATTGAAAATTCTAATTTTATTGCATTTTTTGTTATAATATACAGACATGACATAACGTATACATATAATAATGACATATTATGAATCTGCACAGTCTGCCGGAAAGAACGATATATAATATGTCTGGGTCATATATTAAAATAAGGCTTCAAAACGCGTTTAAACATGATGAGCGAAACCGGTAAAAATGAGCTCAGCACAGGGGTGGGAAAAGGCTCAGCAGCGAAAGGGTTAAATAAATGCCAAATGTTTAAAGCATCCAGATTACAGTAGCAAAAAACACTTACCTTGAGTGCCAATGTTCACCATTGAAAAGAAAATACATAGTAGTGCAATGTAGTTTCTTTTTGACCACATGTTGAAGTATTCACAAAGGAATGGATTTCTGTAGAACAAAGAAAAACAACACTGTTTTATGCCTGACAAGGTGGAAAGCCTGCCCAGAGGGCAGTCTATTGTGGATATACTGCCCCAGCTCATGGATATATGCCCCAGCTCGTGGATACTGCCCCAGCTCGTGGATATACTGCCCCAGCTCGTGGATATACTGCCCCAGCTCGTGGATATATTGCCCCAGCTCGTGGATACTGCCCCAGCTCGTGGATATTGCCCCAGCACATGGATATACTGCCCCAGCTCGTGGATATTGCCCCAGCTCGTGGATACTGCCCCAGCTCGTGGATACTGCCCCAGCACGTGGATATATGCCCCAGCACGTGGATACTGTCCCAGCTCCTGGATATTGCCCCCCCAGCTCCTGGATACTGCTCCAGCACGTGGATATATGCCCCAGCACGTGGATATATGCCCCAGCACGTGGATACTGCCCCAGCTCGTGGATATTGCCCCAGCTCGTGGATATTGCCCCAGCACGTGGATATATGCCCCAGCACGTGGATATATGCCCCAGCACGTGGATATATGCCCCAGCACGTGGATATATGCCCCAGCACGTGGATACTGTCCCCCAGCTCGTGGATACTGCCCCCCAGCTCGTGGATACTGCCCCCCAGCTCGTGGATATTGCCCCCCAGCTCGTGGATATTGCCCCCCCAAGCTCTCATGGATATTGCCCCCCCAAGCTCTCCTGGATATTGCCCCCCCAAGCTCTCATGGATATTGCCCCCCCAAGCTCTCATGGATATTGCCCCCCCAGCTCATGGATATTGCCCCCCAAGCTCTCATGGATATGCCCCAGCTCAGACCCCAGACCAGACATGGGGCGGCTGTTCGAATGCTCTATCGGCATTCGGACAGCCGCCCCATGAGCTCGGCGCCATACTTACCTTTCCGAGCGGCGCCGGGGAAGTGAAAGTGTCCCCACTTCCGGTCTTTGAAGGACCCAAGCCGCGGTCACGTGACCGGGGCTTGGGTCCTTCAAAGAGTGGAAGTGGGGAAACTTTCACTTCCCTGGCGCCGCTCGGATGCGCTCGGCAGCCGGGTAGAGGCTGCGAGCGCAGCCTCTACCCGGCTGCCGCGCGCATCCAAGCCCCGAGCGGCGGAGGGACCTTTCCCTTCGCCGCTCGGGGGTTGGATGCGCGCGGCAGCCGGGTAGAGGCTGCGAGCGCAGCCTCTACCCGGCTGCTGTGTGCATCTTGTAACCGCCGCGGCGAGCCGGCAGCCGGCTCGTGCCGCGGCGGTTGCATGCGCGCGCAACCAACCGCCGCTGGTTGCGCGCGCATGCGCAGAGTAAGGCTTGGCGACGGACACGCCAAGCCTTACTCTTTTATAGTATAGATAAGTATATCTTAGATGTTGATTAGCTTGCATTCTTTCACAATATAAATATATATACTTATTTTAATAATATGCTCTATGGGTTGGATAAAATTGGTTTGTTCCCGAAACTGAAATGACTCTAAGCTATATATCTTCTAAAACAGTGGTTCCCAACCGCGGTCCTCAAGTATCGCTAACAGGCCAGATTTTACAGATCACCTTGGGGAAAAGCAGACTGAGCAGCAAATCATATCACCTGTGCTGTGCTACAGATATCTGGAAAACATGACCTGTTGGTGGTACTTGAGGACCACGGTTGGGAACCACTGAACTGGAACACGCTCACTGTAACATAATACTAGCAGGGTTATCCAAAGAGATTCGAATTGCTTGAGAAAGGTAACCGAACGCTGAAAATCAGCCTTCGGTTACCTTTCCTGGCCATTCGGCTATCCAGAGAGCAGGCAATTCGCCAAATCCTGGCGAATTGCCTGAACATACGGTGCCTGTTCGGTCCCTGTTCGAGGCAGTGAAATCCCCATGAAAAAGCACTGCTTCGGCTATTCAGAGAACACAAACCAGCAGTGAAAGGTTCCCCTAATGTCCTGCCATTCGGTGTTTCATTCGGCAAATTTATTCAGGAGAATCCCATAGGCTTCAATGTTAAAAATATTCCCGTTTTAATTCAATATCTAATAAACCGTTCATTATAAAATTCTGCAGCAAAAAGTCTCTTTATTTATAGATTTTTTAGGATACTTTAAGCATTTTTCTGAATTTTTTAAAAAAAATTAAAAGTCCGATTTTTTTTTTTATTTTTTTTCAGTTTACTTATTTTTTTTGTAACAGTATCATTCCCTGGACCTCCTGTGAAAATTTCAGACATTTTCGCTCAGTAGTTTCTTTGCAAACAGCGTTTCATTTTCCCAGATTCATACAAATGGTTTTTCTAATTTATTCACTGCCTCCTCTACGTCACAGCTGCTTCGGCTCTGTGTGATTCGGCTCCTTTTCGGCTCCTGTTCGGCTTTCGAAGGTTAATCCAGATGTTTTTGCTTGTTTTCAGCGTGCATTCGGTTAGTTTTCGTCAGGTTTGCGGCAGCTTTTCCCTGCAATTCGGACCCTGTGGTGCTTGCTGAATACACCGCAGGGTCACCGAAATGCAATCGGCAAAAGGAACCGAATTGAAGAGGACGAAAAGTCACCGAACTTGCGGTGACTTTTCGAATCTCTTTGGATAACCCTGTAGGACTTGTAAAATAACACCAGCTCATTAAACAGCCAACACCATAAATCTATGAAATAAGTGTTAATACACAAAAAGGGATACATGATACAAATATACAAAACGAAAAGGGAGCTACACACAAAAACTCAAGATCCCTGTATCTGATACCTTATTCCGATGGGCTTGAGAAGAACGATAAAAAGCAGGATCTTCTGAGTTTAGTCTCAAGTGCTCATTGAACTATCCTAGCCAGGCAATGGCAGGTCATTTAAACCCTCTCCCTATCCAGATCCACCCACAGGGTCATACTCAGCCAGGGATGTCCAGCCTTGCACAATGTCCACAGAGCTCCAGAATTAAATATTCTGACTCTGTCCCAACTTGTTGAAACCTGCACCACACAAAGAAACTAAAGGGCTTGTGATGGGGGAGGGTCAGTGTGCACATGTACTGTTCTAAAAACAACAGTTTGCTCATTTTATGTCTCCATGGTGATCACCTAGGTGAGCACCGCAGGAGGTAAAGATACAGACAATGCCATGCAAGCAAGAGCACTGAATCATGGGCCAAATTACAATCTTCGTGCAAAAAAACATTAACGCGAGGGGTAAAACCCTTTGCGCTGAACGTCGTATTACATTGTCAGCGCAACAAATGCACGTAATCGTCTACCGCGGGTGAACCTGTGTGAACCCTGCACGAGCGTACTGTACTGCCCGCGTCCTATACTTAACATTGTGAGCGCAAACGCGAATGTGCGCTGGTATGCGGATGGTATTACAATCTATGCGCAAGAATTAACGCATAGCCGTTGTGCGCATAATTTTAGCAACTCCTAAAAGCTGGTGTTAATGGCAAATCTGAACAACCTGGCCGAACCCAAATACACCAGCCCAAAAAAAAAAAAATTGCAGCAATGTATATTTACACATTCTACTCATACCAAGCCAATAAAATTGAGAAATTGTGTGTGCATGTATTATTTCTGCAGCATATATGCTCAGATTGATTTTGACAGGCGCAAAAACTTAACGTGAGATAATTGTGGTTCTTAATTCTGATTGGCTGAATCATGTGAAAAAAACTATATACACTGTACCAAAGTGCTTCCCTGCAGTATGTACAATTCATGTGGAAAAATTAATTCACAAAATAAGACGAGAGTTCCGTATAAATTCCATATAAATTCTGCATACTGCATGGAAGCATCTCACTTCTGTGCGGGTCTCTATTGATCATAATTTTATGCTACGACGGACATTAAAATGTGCAGCAACATGTACCTGATCACTGCGTTCGTCTGACACGAGCCTAAAAGGAGGGATGTGGGTCCACAAACAACACAATGAATTTATTAATTAGAAGTCAGACAATATCAAAAAGGTATTACACTATTAGGCTGGGGTCAGACGAACGCAGTGCGAACGCGCGTGCAGCCGCACTTTATCACGGCCGTAGAAGCAGCAAATGACGGCCAATAACGGGCAATATACGAAGTACGGCCACACAAAAGTTCGGCCGCGCAACGCAAGCGGCAAACAAACACATTTTTTCAAGAACGTGATACCGCTAGTACTGACATACATAGTGCGCTGCGTCCGCTAGCGGCATGTGTGCGTGATTAGGAGACATCAGACGCTGCTAATGTCCGGCCAACATAACGACCAGACGCAAAAAGTGTTGGATCCGTACAAAATCCGGACGAAAATGCGCATCGTATGACCGCTATCGCGTATTCTGTGGTAAAATACGTCCATTCGTTCAAACACACTTTTTCACGGACGACGTGAAAAATGTGTTCGTCTGACCCTAGCCTTAAAAAACATAATTGAAAAGATGGAAAGTAGGGAGTAAATAAGGCATGGTCTGAATAGTGTACCCTCGTACCAATGAGGAGAGTTTAAAGAGAAGCTAGCCACTGGCTATTTAGTCAAAAATGATTTTCCTCTGCAGACCCAATGATGGATGTAGTGCTGTCCAGCAGATGCCACAATTCAGCAGTCATAACGCGAATTCGTAGCACAGGACCACCGTCCAATAAATTAGCCCTCCTGGTCATTTGCCAGACACAAGTATGCAATATATATCAAATGACCCATATATTGAAGGTGTATAGCCATTTACCAAATTTGGTATGAGCATATCTCAGAGCAGAACAGCACTAAAACTCACAGATATGTGCACTGAGTATGAGCGTATCTCAGAGCAGCACAGCAATAAAACCCACATATATGTGCACTGAGTATGAGCATATCTCAGAGCACCACAGCAATAAAACCAACAGAAACGTACACTGAGTATGAGTGTATCACAGCAATAGCACTCACAGTAATGTGCAGTGTGTATGAGCATATCTCAGAGCACCACAGCAATAAAACTCCGATACGTGCACTATCACAATGCACCACAGCAATAGAACTCACAGTAATGTGCAGTGTATGAGGATATCACAGAGCACCACAGCAATAGAACTCTCACAGTAAAGGTAGTGAGTATGAATGTACACAGTATCCACAGCAATAGACCTCTAATAGTAAAGGCAGGGAGTCTCTCCTTTATCATGTCCATTTCACCACACTTTTTCATTTCACCCCCCCCCCCACTCACCATTCATTTCATACCCCCCATTCACCACTCATTTCATACCCCCCACTCACCATTCATTTCATACCCCTCACTCATTTCATACCCCCCACCACTCACTTCATTTCATACCCCCACCACTCAGTCCATTTCATACCCCCACCACTCAATTTTATACCCCCACCACTCACTTCATACCCCCACCACTCATTTCATTTCATACTCCCCACCACTCAGTCCATTTCATACCCCCACCACTCAATTTCATACCCCCACCACTCACTTCATACCCCCACCACTCAGTCCATCTCATACCCGCCACCACATAATTCATACCCCCCACCACTCACTTGATAACCCCCTGTGTTCAATTCACCTTTCAACCTGGGGGAGGAGGTGGGTCCTGGATGCAACTGCTCTGAGGAGAACATGCAGCTGCATGTTCATCATGCTGGAGTGCTGGGACTGGAGGAAGTGATGTCATATGATCACTTCCTCACAGCGCAGCAGAGTAAGGAGGAAGCAATGTCTGTGCCCATCGAGTCCCCCAATACAGCCCCCCCAGTCACTCCCATATGTGTTTCCCTGTGGTCTGTGTCCCCTACCAGAGCCCCCGCAGCCTCCCTTCAGAGCAGGGTGTGTGTTGCCATGAGTAGCGAGGCTCTGCCCACCAGCGTCTCTATGGAAACCCAGCGCTTCCCTCCATCAGCTCCACTTACCGGAAACTGCGCGCGCTGGAGGGAGAAAGCTTGGTGGTCCAGGGCCGGCGCTCAGGGTGGCATTTGTCCTGTGGGGGGTTGCATTTTTTCCCGCCCTATGAAAAGTGCCGCCCTAGGCCTTGTCGGCCTAGGCCAAGATACATCACTGCCTGCGGGACCACCCTCTGTCCACTGACATCATCACACATGGGCATGATGATGTCAGAAACTGGACCCCCTCTGTCACCATGGATTTCCCTCTGGAGGAGATATAAGGATCATTTGCACCTCTGTATCTCTGGGATCATAAAAGGTAGAGAGCCATTTGAGGTATCAGTGGAAAGGCCAGATCAGGATTTATGTAAAAAATAATAATAATATAAAAAATCCTATTTTTCTGATGCCGTACTATTGTTCACTTTTCAATTATAAAGTGAACAATGATGCTGCACTAATTCACATTCTCATATAATTCGTCTGGGTCCTATACTGAAACATGATGAGCAAAAAATTGTCAAAATGAGCTCAAAACATAGGGGTGAAATGGCTCAGCACTGAAATTGGTTTCCCTTGATCCTAACAACTCACTGACTTCCCATTTCGCTTTTTTTATTTTATAATATCTTTTGATTTGTCTTAAATAGTCCCCATGGCTTCCAGTTCTTCCTCCTGGCAGAGGCGACATTTCAACTGTTTCACATCCTTTCTCAAGCTTGAGAATCGCTGTGATACAGCTAAAACATCACCTATTTTTCTCCATTAAAGTGCCGGAATCATTTTTTCTATAACTGTGTGCTGGAGGATGGCTCCTTATGGTTTTTGTCTGCACCCAGTAGGATTGTTGTTCTATAGACTGTTGTGCATTTTCTCTTTTGCTATTCACATATACTTTGAGGGCAATCCATCAAATTCCCTTATTGTGTTCAAACAGAGGAAATATTTGAAATATTTTTTGTTTTATTTTCTTTATATTTTTTAAATATTTTTCTATTTTTTATATCAATAAAGACCTAGCTATCGTAAGTACAGTATTTACATCGTTATAGGTATACTATATATAAGAGAGGAAAGTTCAGCATAAATAGGAAAAATGGAAAGAAATAACAATAGCCGTTGCTGCTTTAGTACCGAAAAGTCAAACTAATTACAAAGAACCTAAATGTACGAAAAACAAATTTTGGGTTTTTAGGAAAACTCAACACTTCTCCTTTTTCATTTCTGCCTACCATGCATTTACTGATGTCAAAACTATTTATAACCCTATCAGGGTTATTCAGAGAGATCCGAATTGCTGGCGAAAGGTAACCGAACGCTGAAATTCAGCGTACAGTTACCTTTCCTGGCCATTCGGCTATTCAGAGAGCAGACAATTCGACAAATGTTGGCGAATTGCCTGCGCATACAAGGGCAGTGAATTCCCCATAGAGAAGCAATGCTTCGACTATTCAGAGAACAAAAACCAGCAGTGAAAAGTTGCCGAATTGCCCTGCTGTTCGGTGGTTTAATTCGACAGGTTTATTCAGGCGAATCCCATAGGCTTCAATGTTAAAAATTAACAATTAAATAATAATAATAGAAAATTAAAAATTCAATATCTAATAAACTGTTTATTTTAATATTCTGCAGTAAAAAGTCTCTACTTTTAGATTTTTTTAGGATCTTTTAGGCATTTTTTGGCAAACATTTTTTTTTCTTAAATCGTTTTTTCCTTTTTCTGTAACAGCCCTTTTTATTATCATTAATTGGACCTTTTATATGTAAATTTCAGAAATTTTTGTTCTGTAGTTTCTTTGCAAACAGCGTTTCACTTTTCAAACATTGAAGCGTACGTTTTTTTTTTCTCTCACTCCATTCATCTGCGGTGTTGGGTTTTTCCGGCAGCTGCTCTGCGCAGTGATCGGCTCCTGCTCGGGTTTTTCCTTCGTGGTTGGCGGGGTTAATCCAGATGTTTTTGCGGGTTTCGGTGTGTCTTCGCTGGGTTTTGCGGTGATTTTTCGGCGGGTTTGCGGTAACGTTTCCCTGCATTACGACGGCCCTGTGGTGCTTGCTGAATACACCGCAGGGTCGCCGAAATGGGATTGCCAAATCGCACCGAATTGAACGAAAAGTCACCAAACGTGCGGTGACTTTTCGATTCTCTTTGAATAACCCTGTATGTGATTTGTTGTGTTCAATTCTGCACTCTCCCTACATTGTTTAATTTCTCTAGAGGATGCACTTGTACTGATATTACCTCTCAAATCTTTACTTGCTCTGTTAATCAGGATTAAATCAAAACCTCCTATGCCTGCACGGATCACATTCCATACCTTTTTGCATTTACCAATGCTTACATGATTTATGGGTACAGCAAGTATCTGTAAAAGGAACCCCATACAATCTGGAGGATAGCATTATACCAATACAGACTAGCAAGGTCAATTTATTCCTTTTCTATCCTGATCCTTCATAAATTAATTGGGTGTCTAAATAAAGTATAAACCTGATCAATACAATAGATTTTTCCACATAGTGGATCAATTTTTACTTTGCAAACTGGGGGAGATCTGTCTCTCTCATCCCACCCAGTTCCCACCCATACACCCATGCAAGGTAGTTGCTATAATAGGGGTGTGGACCTCTAGAGAAGTGGGTTGATTAGATGAAGAAAAACCTTTCTATACCTGCCACCAGCAATGAGGGGTCAGTGTATAAGGAGTTAAATTTGAGAGCAGATAGGGCTTGGATTATACCATGTCAAGTCCTATGTCCTGGATTATCATGTAGATATGTAGTATGAGAGCAATAGGGCCACTGAACCCTTTAACCTTCCTGGTCAGCTCTGAGACCCATTTCAATTTTAGTTTATTCCACTAGATATGTAGATATATATAGTTATATATACCCCCACTCTCTTATTATCTATATTATAGGACACACGAAAATAAAGAAAATTCTTGGACATTCGTGTATGAGTGAGGTCTCTTTGTTACCTATTACTGTTTTGCCTTGTGTATACATTGGGAGTGAGTATACATGGGACCTCGCTGCTACATATTAACTGGATTTTGCGCCGATTTTCACCTTTCTCTGGTAATATTGTTCTTCGATATTATAGTTTTAAGCAAGGGTCAATAGATTTTCATCAAAGTTTAGTCGCCAACTAAAATACCATTTTGTTTTAGTCGTAAAGGACTACGACTAAAACTATATTAAAATTAGTCCACTCCCTCCCTATCATTTTTCTCTAGTTTTTAGTCAAAGAAAAGGTCAATAGAGTTGTCATAGTTTTAGTCATCATTAGTTATTGTCTTTTTCTTCACTGAAATAATGTAGTCAACCAAGTCTTGGATGAGGATTATTAGTCGTCTAATTGAACAGTAGATTTTTGTGCAGGTGCCAATTTGTTTCTGGTTTGGACATATCACCAAATGGCACAAAATTAGGATGAACCTCGATTTGTACAAAAATGAACACATGTCTAGAAAGGTATAGCCTAGGGTTGATAAGTTACTTCCAATGATAAGTGTCTTTTATGATCGAGATAATATGCAAGTACTATAAACAAGTTTATCTTATGTTATTTAAAAATCTATGGTTTCAGTAAGATTCATGCAAAGCTAAAGGAACGTAAGGTTCTTAGTAGGCTCTAACTGGACGCTATAATCCAACAGCAAACATGTATACAGACAATCAATTTTTAAAAAAAACATGCATTGAAATATATTAATTAGCAGTCACAAAATTAATACAATCTAATTTGTTACCTCAGGAAGAGTGGAAAGAACTCCAATACTTCAGTCACTCTCAATCAGCAAATGACTTTAAGGTTTGTTTACAGAGCAGACTTTACAAAGTTAGCCCTGCCTCTATGTCCAGTGACTGACTCCATAAGCTGAAGTGAAAGTAAATACACTTATAGATCTCCTTTCTATTAAAAGTGATGACATTGGTACAGCAAAACATTTTGCCACTGTTGCCATTTCATTGCTAGTGAGACAATAATAATATAATAAATAAAATTATTATTCATGCACTTATAACCTGTCTGTCATACACAGAATTAGTCCAAACAATGATATATATGTTTTTGGGGAGGAATGATTGCTTATAAAGACAAACAAGATATTACAACAATGTGTTAGTGATGATTTATTATAGGGTGACACCGGTATGTGGCGACATAACTCCTACAGATCTACCACGGTGACCCAGAAACTGGACACAGGTGCGTCAGTTATTTGAATAATAATATTAATGAATAACAGTAATTTTTTATATTATATTACAGAAACCATTAAAATGTAACCCTTCAAAAACAGATG
The DNA here is from genome assembly GCA_009667805.1 of Leptobrachium leishanense. Taxonomy (NCBI): domain Eukaryota; kingdom Metazoa; phylum Chordata; class Amphibia; order Anura; family Megophryidae; genus Leptobrachium; species Leptobrachium leishanense. The sequence continues at coordinate 147,114,760 of CM019064.1, read as the reverse complement.
ACTAAATACTTTTCACACGTAGGAAAATATCCTAAATAATAAAATCCTTTGTTCGTCGCCGCGCAGCCAACAGAAACCGGATGTGCAGCTTCGGACGCCGGATGCGCGCGCAGCCTCTACCCATCAGCTGTGCGCGCATCCAGGAGAGGATGTAGGCCCAAGCCAAGCCGGGGACTCGCCTAAGCCTGGATGCCGGCCGAGCAGCCTGCGACAGCCGGAGGACAGTCACTGCTGAAGCTCCGGGCCAATGTAGGAGGATGTTCCCTACACATACTCACCTACATTGGCCCTGAGCTCCAGCGGTGACTGTCCTCCGGCTGTCGCAGGCTGCTCGGCCGGCATCCAGGCTCCGGCGAGCCCCCGGGTTGGCTTGGGCCTACAGGCCCAGCCAAGCCGGGGGCTCGCCTAAGCCTGGAGGCCAGCCGAGCAGCCTGCGACAGCCGGAGGACAGTCACCGCTGGAGCTCCGGGCCAATGTAGGAGGATGTTGCCTACACATACTCACCTACATTGGCCCTAAGCTCCAGCGGTGACTGTCCTCCGGCTGTCGCAGGCTGCTCGGCCAGCATGCAGGCTCAGGCGAGCCCCCGGCTTGGCTTGGGCCTACAGCCCAGCCAAGCCGGGGGCTCGCCTAAGCCTGGAGGCCGGCCGAGCAGCCTGCGACAGCCGGAGGACAGTCACCGCTGGAGCTCAGGGCCGAAGTTGCCTAAACATACTCACCTACATTGGCCCTAAGCTCCAGCGGTGACTGTCCTCTGGCTGTCGCAGGCTGCTCGGCCAGCATCCAGGCTCAGGCGAGCCCCCGGCTTGGCTTGGGCCTACAGGCCCAGCCGAGCCGGGGACTCGCCTAAGCCTGGAGGCCGGCCGAGCAGCCTGCGACAGCCGGAGGACGGTCACCGCTGGAGCTCAGGGCCAATGTAGGAGGATGTTGCCTACACATACTCACCTACATCGGCCCTTAGCTCCTCCAGCGATGGCAGTCCTGTGCCCGCTCTGTCGGTCGCCGGTATGACGTCACAAAAGCCTTTGACCCAGGGTCAAAGGCTTCCGTGACGTCATACCGGCGACCAACGGAGAGAGGACACATTGAAGCAGGACTGCATCACTGGAGGAGCTCCGAGCCGATGTAGGTGAGTATGTGTGGAACCGGTGGAGGACTCAAGGCCGATGTAGGTGAGTATGTGCTCTCCACACCCACCCTGCTTGCTCGGCCGGCATCCAAGCTTAGGCGAGCCCCCGGCTTGGCTTGGGCCTAGAGGCCCAGCCGAGCCGGGGACTCGCCTGAGCCTGGAGGACTCCCGAGCAGGCAACTCGGCCGGCCTCCATGCTCAGGTGAGCCCCCGGCTCGGCTGAGCCTCTAGGCCCAAGCCAAGCCGGGGGCTCGCCTGAGCCTGGATGCCAGACACACACACACACATATATGGGGGTTACAGGGTGTATGTATGTATATATATATATTATACACACATGGGGTTACATGGTGTGTGTGTGTATAATATATATATATATATATATATATATATATATATATATATACACACACCCTGTAACCCCCATATATATATATATATATATATATATGACTGCCCTCAGGGCAGGCTTTATACCTAGTTTGAAAATAAAAAGACACTATTACCAAGAAAAGTTTAAAACCACAATTATCATAATCAAATAAATACAAAATTTAAGCACACACAATTTCTTTCCCAGGACACGATATGTAATAAGATTGGGCAACAATGTTTCACTTCTTTTCAATAACATGCATAATTTTTGGTGTTCTTCACCAATTTTGGGGCACTGATTTCAGATATGACCTCAAAAAAGCCTACCACATACAGTTTTTTTGGTACAGTAACATCTACTTTTTCTCATTTTCGTGTACAATATTTAGGTTTTACCTCCTACTATTGTAATTTTTAAAGCTATATATAAGAATTTTAACCCTTATGTGTTGCTGGAGTGCGTAATCATAATAAAAATAAATTTTAGAGCAAAAATATTTTTTACCTAACATTTTATACTAAAATTTACTTATACAAAAATTTACATTTATACAATGTAGTATTTTTCTTCTGCAAAAACCAGCAACAGTCGCCCATCATAGCTGGGTCCCACTTTCCTTGGTAGTGTTCTTCCAGAATTCAAATGTCTTGCTGAAATCTCTCACCTTGCTCATCATTTACGTCACCCAAGTTCTGTGGAAAGAAGTCTAGGTTTTGATTGAAGTAGATCTTGTAACGTTTTTAAAGATTTTCCACTAAGGCCGTGTCAGACGAACGCAGTGATCACGTCTGTGTTGCCGCACAGTTTAACGTCTGTCGTGACATAGAATCATGATCAATAGAGACCCACACACTAAGTACGTGCGCAACGAACTGCGCACGCACAACGCATCCGCCTCCTCCGTCTGGTGGGAGCAGGGAGAGACTGGGGGAAACGTCTCCCCCTGTGGATCACTAGCTGACCTGCTGGATCTCGCGAGGCAAGATCCGGCAGGTCATGTGACCGCCAGGGTCTGCCTCAATGGAGTCCTATGGACTCCATGGAGAGGATGCGTGCGGCTGCGCTTAGCGCTGCCGCGCGTATCCTGGGGCTTAGCGCCCGTTAACAATGCAGGCAGCTTTTCTAGCGCCTGCATTGTAATTCCGCGCTAAAACGGGGGCACAAAGGAGAAACCTGCAGGCGCAAGTTTTTCTCCTTTGCATCCCCAATTTAGCGCGATCAATGTAATGTAGCCCATAGGCTATGGAGTTAAGTTTACAACAACTCTGGTTAAGTTAGCGCTAACTGTGTAATATTGCCCAAGGACTTTTATGACATAATTTTCGAAATTCATAGACAATAATATGGAGTTGCTTCCCTTTTTGCAGCTATAGCAGCTTCCACTCTTCTGGGAAGGTTTTCCACAAGATTTTGGAGTGTTTCTTTGAGACTTTTTGCCCATTCATCCAGTAGAGCATTTGTAAGGTCAGAAACTGATGTTGCTGAACAAGAAGGCTTGGCTCGCAATTTCGATATCAGTTCATCCCAAAGGTGTTTGATAGGGTTGAGGTCAGGGCTCTCTAAGGGCCGTTCAAGTTCTTCCACACTAAACTCAACCAACCATGTCTTTACTGTATGGACCTTGTTTTGTGCACAAGGCTGGAATTGAAAAGGGTCTTCCCCAAAATGTTCGCACAAAGTTGGGAGCATAACATTGTCCAAAATGTCCTGGTATGCTGAAGCATTAGGATTTGTTTTTACAAGAAGTAAGAGACCTACCCCAACTTCTGAGAAAAAAAAACATACCATCACACCTCCTCCACCAAACATTACAGATGGCACAACGAAATCCAGCAGGCAGCGAATCCAGCAGTATTATAACTAGGGATGCACCGATACCGATACTAGTATCGGTATCGGGGCTGATATTGCCGTTTGCACGAGTACTTGTTACTCGTGCAAACGGCCCGATACATCCCGCCGATACCGGAAGCCGGCGCTGGGCCGGCTTGCCGGTATCCGCGGGGCTGGGGAAGCTGGCCGTGTGCATGTAAAGCACGCAGCCAGCGTTCCCCTCCGGCGCGCCGCGATACTCGCCCATCCTGAAGGTCCGGTCGCTGGGCAGTGATGCGTTCCCGCGGCCACTGGGCGCTCCTGTGACGCTGCCTCTCGGCTGGAGGCAGCGTCACAGATGCGCCCGGCGGCCACGTGATCGCATCACTGCCCAGCGACCGGACCTTCAGGATAGGTGAGTATCGCGGCGCTCCGGAGGGGAACGCTGGCTGCGTGCTTTACATGCACGCGGCCAGCTTCCCCAGCGTTCGAGCTGGGGGCAAATCCATGAGACCTGGGGGCAAATCCATGAGACCTGGAGGACAAATCCATGAGACCTGGGGGACAAATTCATGAGACCTGGGGGAAAATCCATGAGTGCTGGGGGCAAATCCATGTGAGCTGGGGGCAAATCCATGTGAGCTGGGGGCAAATCCATGTGAGCTGGGGCATATCCATGTGAGCTGGGGCATATCCATGTGAGCTGGGGGCAAATCCTATGTGAGCTGGGGGCAAACCATGTGAGCTGGGGGCAAACCCATGTGAGCTGGGGGCAATCCATGAGACCTGGGGGTAAATCCATGAGACCTGGGGGCAAATCCATGAGACCTGGGGGCAAATCCATGAGACCTGGGGGACATATCCATCAGAGCTGGGGCATATACATCAGAGCTGGGGCATATACATCAGAGCTGGGGCATATCCATCAGAGCTGGGGGCAAATCCATGAGTGCTGGGGGCAAACCCATGTGAGCTGGGGGCAAACCCATGTGAGCTGGGGCAAATCCATGAGACCTGGGGGCAAATCCATGTGAGCTGGGGGCAAATCTCATATAAATTTTTATATGAGGTCTGTTCCTATTGGAAAGCGTCACATGACATTAAATAAAAGTATCGGTACTCGGTATCGGTGAGTACTTTTAAAAAGTATCGGTACTCGTACTCGGTCTTAAAAATGTGGTATCGGTGCATCCCTAATTATAACAGTATTATTTCTTGCTTTTATCTTCTGCTATGTAGGTTTGCATTGATAAATATCTACACAGAATGTAGACACTATAAAATAATATATATTTCATTGTGCCATCACACCTCCTCCACCATACATTACAGATGGCACAATGAAATCCAGCAGGCAGCGAATCCTGCAGTATTATAACAGTATTATTTCTTGCTATTATCTTCTGCTATGTAGGTTTGCATTGATAAATATCTACACAGAATGTAGGCACTATAAAATAATATATATTTTTTTTATTAAGCCTCTTATACAGTATGTATAGATTATTTATAATACTGTTTATAGTCGATTTTGTATGGTTTATTTGTGTGCATATGTAGATTACCCCTTGTCACTACAATAGAATATTTTTTGTATGTTGTAGTATGCTTTTGATCTCACCACTATTTATTTATATGCCAACCTGGTGAACGTAGGATTGATATAATTAAGGACTTGATTGCTTGATTGTTTTATTGGTTCACTGAAGATGCATATATAGTGGGATGCCATTTTGCTTACTTTTATGTATGCTTATGGCCACATGGCCGAAATGTCACTTCTGACCTAGTGGGGTTTGTTTCACGCCCCCCTAAATAAACTTCTACTGGCTATACTCTCCACTTGAGTTCCTGCTTTCTCCTTTGCCAAAAATTGGAAATTCGTCAAAATCACCAGCCAACAGGCTGCAGGCAGCTTCTGAACACATCACTTTCTACGCGCCCGCGCGGTTCTCACTCTCAGCCACATGAGATGATGTGAGTATGGCCGACAGTGAGAGCCGCACGGGCACATATAAAGTGATGCTTTCAATAGCTGTCAGGCAGTCGTGGCCCTGCAACACTCTGTGAATCAGTAAGATCCTCACCCAATCCGAGGGGGCACATTTTAACAACCAGCCAAATGTTACCGGCTGTTCATCTGCCCCTGCAGCACTCATTGAGGGTTATGCTGCGGGGTCAGCTGACCTGCTGGATCTCACTCTCGCGAAATCCAGAAGATCCACGGACTGATTCTCCTCTGCTCCCAGCGTCCAGAAACCGCAGATCGGACTGCCGTTCTCACCGCAGAATGAGAGTTGAGTATTTGATTTTTGGGGGGCTTTTCGGCTACTGCTGATTCCGTAGAAGCGGAATCAGTTAGCTAAGGCTCTAAGCTGTAGCTAACTCTTCAGTTAGCCGCAGCGGTTCGTAATTGTCGTTAGGACTATGTGATCCTAAGGCTAATTACTGATTGTTTACTCCTTTGCGTTCCCATGTTAAGCATAAGGAGAGCAAAGTACAGTAAGCTTGCGCTAAAAAGCATTAATACCGATGCGCTAACGGATTTTGTAACCTGGTAACAATCGGGAGGTAATATGGGCACAACACTATTACCTCTTTTAACTTAGTGCTAACGGTCACTTATGTGAGCGCTAGCGTTAAACAGGTTTTAGCGCCCATAGTGTGTATATATATATTAGACAATTAGGGCTCTATTACAGGGGTGGGAAAACTACGGCCCGCGGGCCACATGCGGCCCGCCACTGAGTTTTTGCGGCCCGTCAACCAGTGGCGTTCTTCTACTCCCGAGGCGATCGGCCGCTGACAGCAGCTTGGCCGCTCGCCTGGGTTGGGAACCACCTGACCAGCACGTGATCTCGCGAGAACAGGGCTGGTCAGGTGCTTCCCATCCCCGGCGAGCAGCAAAGCTGCATGTCAGCGGCCGCTCGCCTCGGGAGTAGAAGAACGCCAGCGGACGCGGAGCCTGGGGCCACAGAGGAGGTGAGAGCTGGGGCCAATATATACCCATGTGAGCTGGGGGCACTATACCAATATGAGCTGGGGGCAATATATACCCATATGAGCTGGGGCAAAATATACCCATATGAGCTGGGGGCAATATATACCCATATGAGCTGGGGGCAATATATATCCATATGAGCTGGGGACAATATATATACCCATAATAAATGACCAGGAAAAAGTCCAAAAAGGACCAGGACAATTTGCTATATTGTCATTAATATTCTTAAGAAAAAATTCTAATTTTTGACCAATGTTAAGCAAAGAATTAAATAAAATGGCATTGTTTGGTGTGTTTTCTCTTGAAAATTGAGCCCTAGCAACTGATTCTCTGCACACTCTTTCTCATTGGGGGGGGGGGTGTTATTGATAATGGCTTTAACGGCCAGGAATCATAAGAATGCAATATTGTTTATATGCGGCCCCCCGATAACAAAGTTTTCAATGTGGCCCTCTGTAGAAAATGTTTGCCCACCCCTGCTCTATTACATTCTTAATGCAAATTTTAACACGTGCGCAAAATGCATTAACGCGAGGGGCAAAACCCTTTGCGCTGAACGTCTGCGCAAAAAATGCGTGTTAACGTCTAACGCGGGTGGACCTGCGCGAACCCTTTGCGAGCGTACTGTACTTTGCGCGTCCTATACTTCACATTGTGAGCGCAAATGCGTTTGTGCGCTGGTACGCAGGTGGGATTACAATCTATGCGCAAAATTTAACGCACAGCATTTGCGCTCAGAATTTTAACGTCTTTGAAAAGCTGGTGGTAACAGCAAATCTGAACGTCCTGGCCGAACCCAGATACACCAGTCCAAAAAAAAAATACAGCACAGTATAGTTACACATTCTACGCATACCCAAACAATAAAATGGAATAGTTGTGCGTGTTTTTATTATATGCTACAGCATATATACTCACATTGATTTTGACAGGCGCAAAAACTTAACGGGAGACAATTGTGGTTCTTAATTCTAATTGGCGGAATCGCGTGAAAAAACAGTCCCTACACCGATTTCTGCGCACAACGTTAATGTGCGCGTTATTTTTTGACGGATGAATGAAATGTGCTCAGATTGTAATACCAGCATTAATTTACGCGCGTTAACGTTTAACGCTTCGTGTACAAATTAACGCGCTGCACGAGCGTTTTTGCGCAAAGAATGTAATAGAGCCCTTCATTTTTCTAGATTTCCTATTCATTTTATAATTCTTTTTTTTCATTTATTTAAGAGTTTACCAGAAATAAATATCCTTACTTAATCTAGGTGTCTCTGTTAAAATCACTATATCTTCAGAAAGTACATAGACTTGTGTATGAAGTGTAATAGAAGTCATTAGAAAACATTGGGAACTTTCAGGCTGTTTGCATTTCTATTGTCCAATGTTTTAAGGAGTAAATAGTCTATCTGAAGCTCTTATTTGCAAAGTCCATATAACAGGTCTCCCCATTGTTTCAATTTTGTTATTGTATACTTAGGTGGACTTGACCAGATTGATAAATAATGAACAACAAAGGCTTTAGCCAATTCTGGGAAAAAGTACCACACACTGTCCTAAACAGTCTTCTAGTTATCTTCACACACTTGTTCTGGCAGGCGATAATCTCCATGGAAGGGGCTGTAGTAGAGGATCCAATCTTTCTCTACTGCCTTCAGATTCTGCAACTACAGAGGGAACAATGAACAGGAAATGTGCAAATACTGATTTATTGTAATCACAGACAACATGCTGCTCACAAGGTCTATCTCAAGATCTGCATTTCTATTTCAGACATGCCCTGCACAAACTTTGTTTTGGAACAGAACATATACAATGGGTTCTTACTTAACAGGAAGAAGTCAGACAGTGTTTATAAATGTCAAACCTGTCATCTTCCAAAAAACCCAAAATCTAGAGAAACAAAATGAGCAGTTAATTATTAGGAACCTTTTAAATGAACAGATGTAACTATATCACCCTGATCTGTGTAAAAATGACAGAATATCACATACACTTTGGTGTCCGCCCCTAGCGTAATTCTGTAGAAACCTTCAATACATACAGAGAATGCCAAATGTGCACTTACTCTAGGTGGAGCCTCCAGGCTCTTGGAATGACTGCATGTGAATTTTTTGGGGAAAAAATCTACTAAACCTCTCCTCAAATGATAACAGGAATGGCAAGGTAGAATAAAGTGCTTTTATTAAAATCAAGCTAGTATCCAGAACGCATTTCACTGGTTTACCGGCTTCATCAGCTTGCAAAAAAGTAAGTGTAACAAGCTCAATCCCCCCTACCGTTTTTATACTTTGTTAATTGGTCACAATAATATACACATGTGTTCATTCACCAATTCCAAGCCTGTCTTGTGTCCTTTAAAGTTCTAACTAACCCATATATTCATAGCTGGATCGCGTTCCATTTGGAATGCAAAGACATATCACTTGCAACGTCCATGTTATTATTATTAATTATTATTCTTAATCTTTATTTATAAAACACCAGCATATTCCGCAGCGCTGTACAATGGGCACAATACAGACAGGGTAACAATACACTGAACAACATTTGACAAACCAGTACAGGAGGAAACGAGGGCCCTATTCCCATGGAAACTCACAATCTAGAAGGGTTGGGGTAGAATCAGGAGGAGAGGACTGCAAGGTGAGAGTGATGGACTGGTTGTGTCAGTGAGTCGGGTGGTAGGCTTCCCTAAATAGGAAAGCTGAGACGTCCTGCGCCCCCTCTGGCAGAGGTGGACATTGCCAGTGACGATCTGTACTTTCTGTGCATCTGGCGCCACCTAGGCTTCTATAACAAATACATTCTAGTTCTGGACGTTCAGTTGCTTTTTGGATTTCAGCCTAGAGACACACCTGAACTCTCTAGCGGCTAATGAACCCTGCTTATAAGGAAGCAACAACCCTTAGTCGTCGCTTCCACATTCATTGAAGTCCTGGACTTAGCTGAGTGCAGTCAGTTTCCAGTTGAGCTCTGACCTAGTTCCCTCTAGGTTTTTTCTTGTCATGTTCCTCGCTTATCCTCTGCTGTATTCTGGTTAGTACTTTCCATAGCACCGGTACCCTCCACTGTCCCCTGTGTCCCCTATACCCAGTTATCTTGTTTTATATCTTGTGTTTCAGACCTCTTGCCTAGCATCCTGACTATTCTGTTTGCCTGTGACCCAGTTAGACCTTTTTGCTTGTATACTTGACCATTCTTAGTGCCTATACCCATTCTGCACCTTCGCCTGGATTACTTGTTATTATTGTTTATCCTGTCTGCTTTTCTGTTAGTATATTTCTTGTATGTACCGTTATTATTATTATTATTATTATTATTCTTTATTTATAAAGCGCCAGCATATTCCGCAGCGCTGTACAATAAGCACAGTATAGACAGGGTTACAATACATTGAACAACATTTGACAAACAGTACAGGAGGAGATGAGGGCCCTATTCCCGTAGGAACTCACAATCTGGGAGGGTTGGGGTTGGAAACAGGAGGAGAGGACTGTAAGGTTAGAGTGATTGATGATTGCATCAGTGAGTTGGGTGGTAGGCTTCCCTAAATAGGAACGTTTTAAGGGAGCGTTTGAAGGAAGAGAAGTTAGGGGAAAGTCTGACAGTACGAGGGAGAGCGTTCCAGAGAGTGGGGGCTGCGCGTGAGAAATCCTGCAGTCTATCATGGGAAGAGGTGATGCGGTGAGAAGCTAGGCGCAGGTCACTGTTTGACCTTAGGGAGCGGGCTGGGGTGTATTTGGTGATTAGTGAGGACAGGTACCGTTGTGCTTAATTCTGCTTTGTTTTCATTCTGTCAATGTTTTCTAGTTCAGTTCAAGTCTTGTCTATTTATATCTCGCTCTATTTGAATAAACCCTGTCTAGTTTACCCAATTATCTGTCTAGTAAATTCTACCTGCTAATTAAGCTCACACCCAACCCTCCTGCACTCAGAGCTAGGCCCCAACCGTGACAAAAGTCTTAAGGGAGCGTTTGAAGGAAGAAAAACTAAGGGAAAGTCTTACCGTACGAGGGAGAGCGTTCCAGAGGATGGGGGCTGTGCAGGAGAGGTCCTGTAGTCTATCATGGGAAGAGGTGATGCGGGGGGAGCTAGGCGCAGGTCACTGTTTGACCATAGGGAGCGGGCTGGGGTGTATTTGGTGATTAGTGAGGATAGGAAATGGGGAGCAGAGTTAGTGAGAGCTTTGTAGATCAGGGTAAGGATTTTGAATTTAATTCTGCAGTGGATGGGGAGCCAGTGAAGGGACTCGCAGAGGGGAGAGACAGAGCGGTGGGTGAGGTGGATGAGCCTGGCAGAGGCATTCAGAATGGATTGTAGGGGGGAGAGGCAGGAGAGCGGGAGGCCAGCTAAAACATTATTACAATATTCAAGACGGGAGATTACAAGGGTGTGGATGAGTTGCTTTGTGATGTCAGCGCCCGGTAAGAAATGGTCGAATTCTGGAAATATTACGCAGTTGGTAGCGGCAGGAGGAGGAAAGAGATTGAATGTGGGGGATGAAGGAAAGAGCAGAATTAGGGTTGCACCGATACCGATACTAGTATCGGTGCCGATACCGGGTACTGCAGGAGTACTTGGTACTCCTGCAGTACCCCCGATATTTTTTTCCGATACCGGAAGCCGGCATTGAGCGCTCATACTTACCTTCCTGGACGACGCCGGGAAAGTCTTTGCGCGCGCGCGCGCGCTCCTTGGAAGGCCCCCAGCCGCGATCACATGGTCCCACGTGGTCGCGGCTGGGGGCCTTCCAACGAGCGCATGCGCAGAAACTTTCCTGGCGTCGCCCAGGAAGGTAAGTATGAAACAGTGAGGAGAGCCTCTGCAGGGCCTGTCCGAATGCCGATACAGCATTCGGACAGGCACCTGGCACTGACCGCGTCGCCCAGGAAGGTAAGTATGTGCGGAGAGTGCCAGGTGAGCGCGGGGGGCAAATCCATGAGCGGGGGGCATTATCCATGAGCGGGGGGCATTATCCATGAGCGAGAGGGCATTATCCATGAGCGGGGGGGCAAATCCATGAGCTGGGGGGCATTATCCATGAGCTGGGGGGCATTATCCATGAGCTGGGGGGCATTATCCATGAGCTGGGGGCAGTATCCATGAGCTGGGGGGCAGTATCCATGAGCTGGGGGCAGTATCCATGAGCTGGGGCAGTATCCATGAGCTGGGGCATTATTCATGAGCGGGGGGCATTATCCATGAGCTGGGGGCAGTATCCATGAGCTGGGGGGGCATATCCATGTGCTGGGGCAGTATATCCATGAGCTGGGGGGGCATATCTATGAGACCTGGGGGCTTTATATGAGGTCTGTTCTTATTGTAAAGTGGTCACATGACATAAAATAAAAGTATCAGTACTCGTATCGGTGAGTACTTGAACAAAAGTATCGGTACTCGTACTCGGGCTTAAAAAAGTGGTATCGGTGCATCCCTAAGCAGAATCAAGTGTAACTCTGAGACAATGAACCTGGCTTGGTGGGGAGATAGTGATACTCTCAACCATGACAGAAAAGTCAGGAGGTGGGGAGGCGTTAGAAGGAGGAATTAGGAGCTCAGTCTTGGACATGTTAATCTTTAGGTGGTGAGAGGCCATCCAGGAGGAAATGGCAGATAAAAAAGTCGCTGACTTTGGAAAGGACAGAAGGAGCGAGATCAGGGGTAGAGAGGTAGATCTGAGTGTCATCAGCATAGAGCTGATAATTGAAGACAAAGCGGTTAATGATTTTGCCCAGGGAGGAGGTGTAGATAGAGAAGAGCAGAGGACCCAGGACAGAGCCTTGAGGTACACCAACAGATAAAGGCAATGAGGAGGAGGAGTTACCAGCAAAGGACACAGAGAAGGACCTGCTGGATAGATCGGAGGTGACCAAAGTGAGTGCAGTGTCACAGAGGCCAAGAGAGCCGAGAGTTTGTAGAAGGAGGGGGTGGTCGACCGTGTCAAAAGCAGCCAAGAGGTCACGCATGATGAGAATAGTATAGTGATAGAGATCTTAATCCGTCCCTGCATGTTTGCATATCGGAGTAGGCCAGTCTCGATAAAGTCCAGGGCTGATTTTTTTTTTGTCCTAGTCCAGCCCTCGTCTGAATCCATTGACCAGTGTGAAAAACCAAATCACCGAAGACCTAAGCGTTTTAAAAATAAAAAAATAAATAAACACTACCTGCTCGAGATGAGCATAGTAGTTAAAATGAAACCTGAAAAGGTTGAATTATTTCAAAAGAATCAGCCGATATATCAAAAATATATTGTGCGCAAGCAGCCGATTATGTTTTCAGAAAAAAGTCCATTAGGATTAAATCAAGCTCTATGTCTCGCTTAACTTAATTTGGCTACTCTTTGTAATTTTCTTTGGACATCTAGATTTTAAAGTCTCTTCAAATTGCTAGAAAACCTCCTGTGTGCAGCTGTTTTACGTCGATCTACAGGTTTCTTAATGTGATTGTGGTCTGGGTTCAGACTGGACATTTCCAAGACTTTGATATCCCTTTTCTGAAGTATTGCTTTAGTCGATTTGACGGTGTGCTATAGGTTGTTGCTGTGTTGATAAAGGCTTAATTTAGCGATCACTGTAATAATACACAATATGCAGATTTATTTATTTCTAAAGTATTTTACCAGGAAGGATACATTGAAATTTCTCATTTTTAAGTATGTCCTGGGTTCAAGAACATTGTATTTCTGGAATAACTGTAACAATTCAAAGTAATAAAATGCAAGATGTTAAAAAAACAAAACACAAATATACAGATTAACAGAAAATAAATATGTAGGAAATATATTCACTATGTTACATGTTTACAGGTGCATTCCGTATCAAGGTATGTTGATAGAGAACTCTTAAGTGACTTTAGACTGGGGGAAGATTTGATGGTATCTGAGAGGTTATTCCATAATTGTGGTTCTCTGTAGGAAAATGAGGATCGAACCACTTTCTTTTTGTATTGTGGTATTGTAAGTAAGATGCAGGTCCTGGATCGTAGGTTATAGGATGAGGGAACTGCTGGGGAAGCAGTCTATTCAGGTAGGGTGGTAGCTTCCCAGAAAAGCCCTTAAACACCAGGTTGGAAAGATGAAGGGTGCGTCTGGATTCAAGTGATTGCCAGTTTAGCTCTTTTAACATGTCGCAATGATGGGTCATGTAGTTACATTGTAGCACAAAGTGGCAGAATAAGTTATACAATGTAGTAAGTTTCTGAAAGTGCGTTTGCGGGGCAGCTGCATATACTACATCTCCGTATTCAATAGCAGGCATAAGCATTTGTTGTACAATCTGCTTTCTTACCGCGGGGCTCAGGCAGGATTTGTTTCTGTACAGGGCACCTAGTTTGGGGTAAAGTTTGATGAGAGTTTTTGATGTGGGGACCAAAGGATAGATTTGGATCTAACCAACAGGTAATATTTTGCACATGCAAATTGGCAGTCTGTAAATCAAAATCAAATTAACCTCAGGAAAGTTCTAGAAAACAAAATCTATACAATCAAGGACAGTCACAATTACCTGTCAATCATAAAATCGGTATGTAGCCTTAGATTATTATTTGTAAATGTATGTATACAACATGCACAGGCGCAATTATGTATAACACCAAAATCTCCTCTGGTATTTTAATCCATAAACAACTAGCACATACAAAATGTGCATATGCATTTTTGCCACAGTGGCTCAAACCTCCAGATCATACACTCTTAAGTCTCCAACTGCAACAAGTGGAAGATTGCTGGTTCTGTGCGATCCAAGGTACTGTCCACCAGTCAGTCATAAGAGCTCACTATCGCCCAGCTTAATGCATTTCATGGGATACGTCCTATTTCCTCAGGAGCACTTTTTATTTGTAAATGTTGCATATTTTTTTAAAAAGATTAAATCGATTAATTGGAGAAAACATTCCAGAGATTTTCATGGGATTTCATTAGCAGCAACCATCTAGTTGTGAGCAGTTTTTTTTATGCAGTCTCAAATAAGATACAGTGAAGTACTTCACCTGGCCAGGGTGGAGTTACCGAATTTTTGTGTTAAAACAGTTGATATTTTTCATGGCAAGCCTTTTTATTATTGATATGTTTGCAACTCATTTAACTTTTTATGCCAAAGAAAAAAATGTAGATAAAACAGTTTTTCCTTTTTATAAAAGTTGCGAACTGAAATTTTCGCTTTACCAATTTTGCGGCTTTTTGGCATTTAAACAAAGGAGTCCATTAGCCCTTATACATAACCATTAATTGTTATTGAAAATAAAAATTCCCATGGATAAGAAAAAAAAATCTATTCAAAAGCTTTTGTGTAAAAATCATACTTTACAAAAACATAGTTTGCATGGATACTCCACTCAATTCGAATTGTGAATCCAACATATGATAATCAACAGAGAACAATGTATCTATTATATTAATATCATTAGTATGAGTAAGACGATAATTCTCATTGCTTCAGCCACTAATACGAATGGCTTAGTTGCTAGTCCAAGTTGATTGAGAACTTTCAGTGGAAGACTGAGCACAACCATTGTCCCCAGGCAAAAATTAGGGACAGGTCCTGTGTCTATCATAAGCATGCCCCACCCCCATTGCTTCTATCATGTCCTGGGTCTGGTATGCTGAGCTTGGCCTACCTGTTTTAGGCCTGGGATCCTCTGCCCTGGGTCTGTCTTCCCTGTCCTATATCTGATACCAATATTTTTGCCTATGCACAGGTCTAATGGGAAGCAAGGTCGGGCCTGCTCCTTTGGGTGGGGAAAACAAGGCACACACCCTGAGCCCCACAATTTGGGTACTGCACCACTGCTGATACCCACCGTGTGATAAAAAGTGTCATTGACTGCCACCTTTGTATCTGAGCGAGAGGGGATGTCTGTTTATGGAGAGGTGTTGAGGGGGTGTCTAAATGGGCCTGTCAGCATGTGTGTAGAAAAAAGGCATACAATATGGATGTGTCGCGAGGGGTCCCAAAAGTTTTTCTCACCCAAGGCCTCAAATGCTAGAGGTGATCCTGAACCTGGTTAATCATACTTGTGCTGCACTGACCTAAATCATGGCATTTTACCAATAGTAATGACTTCGCCAGTGCTATGCCTTGGAACGTTCATGCTGCAGTCATTGGTAAGCCCGCTATGCTCCAGGTTGACAACCCTTTTACAGGAAATGGCATAAAATATGCCTTGTGCATAAGTCCTGCCCTTTCGCAACTACCTACCTATGAATGTGGCTGATATAAAAGCCACAACATTCTGTAAAACTAGAAATAATTAAATACTGGATTTAATAAATGTACACGATCAAGTATATTTTAGTTTTCATTCCCTTACAAATAAAATCGTTTTGTAAGAAGAGTCTTTGTTGGGTTCCACGGAGAATAGAAAGTCTTACTGTGTTTTGTTTTCACAATTCCTGTAAATGGATATTTCATAATACATTGCAAAACCAGCCGCAACCTTTATATTTACTCAGATTGAAAGGACTTAAAACTTTGACTTAACGGAGAAACAGGAAAGAAAAGTTACACAACAAATTCTCCGGAAATCAGACTATATTACAGAACTAGTGCTATGCTGATGAATGCAAGGTATGCACCGAGTCCACATGCAGGGTCAGGTTCTTGTATACTGTAATCTGAATTAGGGTTGCACCGATACCGATACTAGTATCGGTATCGGTGCCGATACCGGGTACTGCAGGAGTACTTGGTACTCCTGCAGTACCCCCGATATTTTTTTCCGATACCAGAAGCCGGCATTGACCCGGCTTGCCGGCATCCGAGGGGCTGGGATGGCTGTCCGAATGCTCTATCGGCATTCGGACAGGCCCTACAGCTGCTCTCCACTCATACTTACCTTCCTGGGCGACGCCGGGAAAGTCTTCGCGCGCGCGCGCTCCTTGGAAGGCCCCCAGCCACGATCACATGGTCCCACGTGGTCGCGGCTGGGGGCCTTCCAACGAGCGCAAGCGCGGAAACTTTCCCGGCGTCGACCAGGAAGGTAAGTATGAACCAGTGAGGAGAGCAGCTGCAGGGCGTGTCCGAATGCCGATTCAGCATTCGGACAGGCACCTGGCACTGACCGCGTTCATAGTTACCTTCCTGGGCGACGCCGGGAAAGTTTTGCGCGTGCGCTCGTTGGAAGGCCCCCAGCCGCGATCACATGGGACCATGTGATCGCGGCTGGGGGCCTTCCAAGGAGCGCGCGCGCGCGAAGACTTTCCCGGCGTCCCTCAGGAAGGTAAGTATGTGCAGAGAGTGCTGGGGGGGCATTATCCATGAGCTGGGGGGGCATTATCCATGAGCTGGGGGCATTATCCACGAGCTGGGGGCATTATCCACGAGCTGGGGGGCAGTATCCACCAGCTGGGGGGCATTATCCACGAGCTGGGGGGCATTATCCACGAGCTGGGGGCATTATCCTCGAGCTGGGGGCATTATCCTTGAGCTGGGGGCCATTATCCATGAGCTGGGGGGGCAGTATATCCATGAGCTGGGGGGGGCAGTATATCCATGAGCTGGGGGGCAGTATATCCATGAGCTGGGGGGCAGTATATCTATGAGCTGGGGGGCAGTATATCCATGAGCTGGGGGGCAGTATATCCATGAGCTGGGGCAGTATATCCATGTGCTGGGGCAGTATATCCATGAGCTGGGGCAGTATATCCATGTGCTGGGGCAATATATCCATGTTCTGGGCCAGTATATCCATGTGCTGGGGCAGTATATCCATGAGCTGGGGCATATCTATGAGACCTGGGGGCATATCCATGTGAGCTGGGGGCTTTATATGAGGTCTGTTCTTATTGTAAAGTGGTCACATGACATAAAATAAAAGTATCGGTACTCGGTATCGGTGAGTACTTGAACAAAAGTATCGGTACTCGTACTCGGGCTTAAAAAAGTGGTATCGGTGCATCCCTAATCTGAATCAATGCACCTGTTCACTGAAGTCTTGGTCGGTGCTTTGTGCAGCAGCAAACAGTAACCTGCTTATTTAGGGATGTCACAATCAAATAACTGCTGAAAAGAATTTTCAGTTATCTCATTAATTAGCCATATACAGTACATGGGTAAAGCGGTTAGAAAAGCAACAATTGGCCGGGGAAAGGTAACAAATTATACATAAATATAAACAAACATAAGCAGTTAAAGGGGCACTCAATCTACTGAAGTAACCCATCTTATTATTATAGTGATACAATAAATTAGAGAGAGAATCCCTCAGTGCGACAACTTTCAACTCATGGGATGAGCGAGGCACAGTGGCCCAAGTATGGTCACTCTTTTCAGGGTTTTTCAATTTCTTCACTGATACGCTAGTTCAGCCCCATGTGCTGAGATAATTTTTCCCCGTTATTGCTCATCACATTTAAACGCTATTTGGACATACTTGAAAACGAGAGAAATCTCAATGTATCCTTCCTGGTAAAATCCTTTATAAATAAATAAATTAAATTAAATTTGTAGTCATGTTTTAGGCCAGCGTCAGACGAACGCAGTGATCACATCAGTGTTGCCGCACAGTTTAAAGTCCGTCGTAGCATAGAATCATGATCAATAGAGACCCACACATGAAGTACGTGCGCACCGCACAATGCACGTGGCAAGCGGACGCAAGCTAGGCAAGAATATAAAACTGCTAGACGGATGCGCAGAGTGCTCCACGTCCGTGTAGCGTTCTGTGTGAGTGATGAGATGTCAAATGCAGCGCATTTGTGACGTCCAGCACCTTGATGTACAAAATGGCTTTTCATATCCTTTTCAAATTTTTATAATTTTTCATATTAATTTTGTTTCTCATAGTTCCCTTTTTTTTTCTACGTCCGTCAAAAAAAACATGACCGTGTGGTGTCTACAGTATCTTCCGTCAGTACGACTGTCCGTTATGCACGCACGCAGAGTGAACTCAGACTGCGTTCGTCTGACATTAGCCTAATTGCAGGACCCAGACAAATTATTTCGCTTTTTTTTCCCTATGGACTAAGTAATTTACAGTATTTTGAATGTGCTATGTCACATCAGAATGGTGTAGATAAAGAAAAAAATATTCAAAATTACAAATACAAATGAAATATTTCCATCATGCAAAATATTTTGAGTGAATATATTGAGTGAATAAATGTCAATAGAATAGGAGGCAAGGGCTATCACAAATATACAGTAGGTAAGGGTAGAGGGAGGTTGTTTAGGAATAGGTACTGTATCGGGAGACTGTAAAATGTGTAACTGTATGAGGCTTAAATGTATTTGTATCTGGGAAACCTAAAGTGTGATAGGTGCCTTGAAATGTCAGTGTTATGAGAAGAGGAATAGGAACAATTAGGGGTTGATGAATATAGAAGAACGAAAGACTCCTGCCTACATTCACTAACAACAATGACATCCAAAAAACTCTCCCTCAACTGGGCCTTGTGTCTGACTTGTGAGAAGTAAACACAGTCAGAGATTCGTACACACAGACTGTATGTATAATACCTAGATGAGAGAGTCTTACATTTTGCAGACGGTGCTTTTAATCACTGTATGAAAACATGCTAATAAGTCTTCTCTCTTTTCTATAATTTTTTTTTTCCTAAACTCCTCCACGATCTCTGGCAGGGATGCTAACGGGTTGGTGACGTAAAAAAGAAGATCGTCGGCGTAAGCAGAGACCTTGTGTGTTCCCTTCAGCCCCGAAATTTTCACATTAAGCCGCACCGATTCCAGAAGGGGTTCCAGAGACAGGGCGAAGAGCAGGGGGGACAGCGGGCACTCCTGTCTGGTATCGTTTCGTATCTGAAAGGAGTCCGAGAGGATACCATTGACCCGGGCACGGGCGTTCGGAACCCTGTACAAAGCAGAAATCCACTTAATAAATTCAGGTGGAAGGTTCATGGCGCTCAACGTTGCGAATAGAAAGGGCCATGGGACCCTATCAAATGCTTTTTCTGCGTCCATGGACAGCAGGAGCGTAGGGGTCTCAGAGTGTTGCGCTATGTGGAGAACATTCAGGGTCCAGATAGTTACGTTCCGTGCTTCTCGGCCCGGGACAAAACCCACTTGGTCCCTTCTTACCAACATGGGGACTACGGGATGAAGGCGACGTGCCAGGATCGTGGCGAAGATTTTAAGGTCACTGTTGAGGAGGGGAGGGAGATGGGTCTATAGCTGGCACACGAGAGAGGGTCTTTGCCCTCCTTAGGTATCACCACAATCGTCGCCGATAGGGAGTGGTGATGAAATTCCCTCCCCGTAAGCAGAGCATTAAAAACGTGCACCATGTGTGGTACCAAGGTAGGCTCAAATTTCTTGTAATAAACAGCTGGGAGTCGGTCTGGGCCCGGCGCCTTGCCATTTTTCTGTCGCTTAAGCGCCGCAGAGACTTCCTCCACCGTGATCGGAGATCGGAGCAGTTCACTCTGCTCTGTCGAGAGGCGATAAGGGATCCGAGTTGTCAAATAATGTTCAATTTGCTCCGCAGATGGAGGTCCAGCATCCTCAACCGAATTGTACAGAGCGGAATAGAAGTCCCGGAACGATTCCGCTATCCTATTCGGGTTTGGCATAAATCGTACCTGAAGGCGTGCGTATGTCCGGGACATACGCCCGGCGGCGTGGTTACTTCAGGAGTTGTACCAATAAACGGCCCGGCTTGCCCTCATGTAGTGCAAAGTAACATTTAGTGCGTAGAATAGCTCCTTGAAGTTGAGGGTTAAAGGCGTTAGCTAGCTGGGTGCGCGCATGCAAGAGTTTGGCGAACGTGTCAGGAGCACCCGATGCGTGGTGTTCATGTTCCAACTTTCGGATATCAGAGTAGAGGGCCTCCAGTTCCATCCGACGTTCTCTTTTCTTCCTTGAGGCTAGCGAAATCAGGAGGCCTCTGACAACCGCCTTGTGCGATTCCCAAACGGTAGGTAAGGGAACCTCTGAGTGATCATGGTCGTGAAAAAAGGAAGTCAGAGCGTCTCCAACTCTCGCCACTAGCTCGGGGTCGGAAAGCAGCGATGTATTCATTTGCCACATACTTTCCTTGGGCCGAAACAGGTGTGAAGTCAGGGACATCGTCACTGGTGCATGATCCGACCATATAGTCATCTGAATCTCCGAGTCTCAGACCAAGGGCAGGTTGTATTGTGACACAAATAATCCAATCTCGAGTAGGTGTGGTGCACCGACGAGAAATAGGTAAAATCCCATGTAGTAGGGTGAAGCACCATCCATACAATCGACCAACCGGCAGTTCTGAAGAGAGCAGCGGATACTCAGGGTCCTGTGAGGCGTACGATGGCATGAGGAGTAGGGATGAGCTGTTCGGTTCGATCAATCTGTTTGTTTTTTTTGTGGGTATATTTTTAGCAAATTTATAGGGGAAGGTAAGGGCAGGTATGAGATATATATATATAAGATATATATCTATATTCTTATAAATATATATATCCAGACTTGTATTACACACACACATTTTGGCAACTAATTGCCCCCCCCATTTGGCCGATCCCTCCAGAAGAAATGTTGAACCCGATAGAGCAGAGAATAATATACAGGCAGGTCCAGAAATATTGGGACATCGACACAATTCTTACATCTTTGGCTCTATACACCACCACAATGGAGTTGGAATGAAACAAACACAATGTGCTTTAACTGCAGACTGTCAGCTTTAATTTGAGGGTAATTGTCCCATTACTTTTGGTCCCTTAACAAGTGGGAGGCACATCTGCAAACTGCTGTAAGTCCTACACCGTTCACCTGAGTTGGATGTGCATACCCTCAAATTAAAGCTGACAGTCTGCAGTTACAGCACATTGTGGTTTCATTCCAACTCCACTGTGGTGGTGTATAGAGCCAAAGATGTTAGAATTGTGTCGCTGTCCCAATATTTCTGGACCTGACTGTATATATTCTCTGCTCTGTCGGGTTCAACATTTCTTCTGGAGGGATCAGCCAAATGGGGGGGGGGGGTTTAGTTGAGATTGTCCACATGCCACCCCCCATGTGCGTATGTGTGTATATATATATATATAATTCCTGATGTGCTGTCTAATTGTTTTTCTATAATTGTTCTCAAGACAATGCACTCAGGTCACCCCTTTTTTTGATTTTTCAAATTTATGGCGTGGTTGGGTTCATAACTGGACTGTATATATATATATATATATATATCTGCGTGTTGATATATACGTATATATAGGTCTGCGTGTTGATATATACGTATATATAGGTCTGCGTGTTGATATATACGTATATGTCTGTGTGTGGTATCAATGCATCCCTACTCTATACACAGCGCTCCGTGTCCCTATAATATAAATGATCAGGGGTTACCTTTTTTTATACTATTCCTATTAAATTAAGTCATTTTTGCTGTATTTTATTCAGTAGAAACTTTTTTTTGCCTATATAACATGTGCTTTGTGAAAATAAAAAACGATTTTGTGTGTACATTTTAATTTAGTTAGTGGATTTCTGTCCAGTGCGGTGAGAAGCAAACGTAATGCAGTGTAGACATGCTGCGAGGCGGAGCGGAGTGAAGTCAAGCCTGCAAAAGGTTTGCTTCGCTATGCTGTGCGTCGCTACGCGCTCAGTGTGTCTCAGCATTTATTCCCGCATCGCTAGTTTACCGAATCAGTTTGTATACTTGTTACTGACCCTGCTTGTTCTGAGGACCCGATCTGTTGCCGACTTTGCCTGCCATTTGACTATTCTCTCTGTGTATTCCCTGCCTGTTCTGTTTGCTTCCTGTTGCTACTGGTGTGCGCCGATTCTCACCATATACAGTAACGCAGTACAAGTGCCTAAACATTGCTGACCCGGTTTTGTTATAGCTGCTGATGTAACTGAATAGATCGGGGATCTCTTCTGCATTACCAAAACCTCAACCACTGCACTCTTCCACAGTACCTCAGAGGGGTTACGGTGTGAAGGCACTTGCTGCCACCAAAGGCAAAATATTTGGGTGCACTGACGCCTGTACCAGATTCATATTTTAATATTTGACCACGGGGTCCAACCCTGCACTCTTCCACAATACCACAGAGGGGTTACGGTGTGACGGCACTGTTGCCGACACTAAAGGCCCAATTTTAAAGCACCTATTGTTACTTTCATCCAAAGCCTGCGTAAGTTTCACCATAGTTTAGCCATAAAAAAAATCACTAAACTTGTTCTGCGTGTCCTAAAACGTCTCTTTTCATACAGGCTGCCACCCCTTGCAGTTGTTTTTGAATAGACTAAAGAAAAACCATTTACCGTCATTTGAAACATAATTTTTTTGTTTTTAAATGTTTCTATACATCCTACAAATCCGCCACTTCACGGACAGGTTATGGGGACCTCCTAGGCACGATATTTGAAGGAATTTTTCGTTTTTATTCTTAACCTTTATTACATGGAAAACCCACTGTTCCTTTTTATGGCAAATATCTTGCATATATGCCCTCTTGGAGGGCACTCTAAAAATCTAACTTTCGTGTCCCATTGACTTGCATTGAGTTCGGTTGGAGTTCGAACTCGAACTTTTGAAATTGTTCGAGTTCGAATGCGAAGCGAACACGGGGGTGTTTGGCTCATCACTAAGAGGAGGAGGAATCCTCCCGTGGGACTAAGGGAATATTAAAGTCTCTACCGAGAATCAAAGTACCTTCAGAAAACGCCTCCAGGGCGAGTAACGTCTTGGTCAGATACAGATGTTGGGAAGGTACACATTTGCGAACGTATAGGTCGAACCTCCTATGGTACCTTTTACAAACACACATCTCCCGTCACCTGCGCAATAAGAATCAATAAGAACGAACGGCATAGAGCCGGCAAACAAAATCGCCGTACCCCTAGACTTAAAATCTTGAGTGTGATCAAAGAACCCCATCGGGTAGCGGCGATCCCGTAATGAGGGTGGGGATGTCAAGCAAAAGTGAGTCTCCTGGATAAAAGCGACCGAAGATCGTAGAGACGCCAGACCACGTAAAAGACGACACCTCTTCTCCGGCTTATTGAGGCCACGAACATTATAACTCACTACTGTAAGATCTACCGGCACCAGGGCCGCCGCGCCTGCTCTCAAACATGACATGGTCCTGGAGGGAATGGGGGGCAGTGGAAAAGGAGGAACAGGTGAATGGGGGAGGTGGTAAGGAAGGGAAGAGGAGTGGAAGAAGAGAGAAAAGAGAAAGAGAGGACAAAAAAAAGGGGGAGGGGGGAAACCCAAAGGGGGAGAGAGGGGAGGCAGCAGTATGTTATCAGGTGAAAAAGGAAATCAACAAATAGGTACTCTCAGGGGGGGCAGGAAAGTAAATGAGTGCCCGGGAGAAGCCCGAGCCACTCAAATGGGGGGGGGGGGGAACCACGCCGATCAGGGAAGGGTAGAGTCCTGATGCCACAGGGTTTGAGGCGGGGACAATCAAATACTTCCCGGATTGACAAGTGGCGTCAACCCCGTGGGGATGTGTGGGGGCCCGACGTGAACCAAAGAGAGCTGTCAGCAGACTCCAGAAGAGGTAACAGAGAAAGAGATAAATGTAAGGAGAGATTCAACAGTAACAACAGCTCACGTAGTCCATTCTCCTCCGACAGGAGAGTTAAGAAAGTCAGCACCGCATTAATCTAAAGCAATTTAAATCAATTAACAGTACAAATTTAAGTGAAAATCCAATACCCGTACTACCTAGACTTGAGTCGAAAGCCCAGGGGCCCTATATGAAACATACATCCTCCCCAACCACCCTCCACACCCAGGGACACCAGTCGATACCACTTCCAGCAAAGACTCCGTATAGCCATGGCCACCCATGGCTTCGGGGGGACGGAGCAAAGGAGCAGGGCGGGCTTTACAATCCCCCACGGATTAACCAGCAGATTCCTTGGGTAAAGGCTGGGATCGTCTGCAACACGATAACCCCCTGCTTGAGCACAAGCCCCCACCCACCAAAGACTGCGTAGTAAACCAGGGGCTAACACAAAGGAGAAGAAGGGAGTTCTTTGTACATGACCTTCCCCCACAACCCATGATAAGTCTGCGCTGAGGAACAAAATTCTGGGTAGCAAAGCCTGCGAAAGCACTCGTCCCCCTTTTAGGGTAGCCGTCCCCTGCCCCTCCCCCCAGGGCCGAGGGTATCGGATCCGTGGATGGGCGAGGTTTGTATGCCCTGCAGGCCGAGAGGAGGGGAAAACCAAAAATCACGGTTGGGCGGTCATTGAGGTAGGGACTAGGAAAATAGAGACCAATGTGTATACCAATCTGCGTCTACAAGCACCCCAGGGGGGGTCGTTCATTAGAGCACGCCCTAGTCCTGCAGTCTGGACCCAGTTAGAGGGGACGGTCCGTAGAAGTTAACAGGAGTGGATGCTCCAGTGGCCATCCTGACATCACAGCGCAAAAAAAAAAAATGGTTTGTCAGGGCCACCATAGGTGTATATGAGCACGGCTCCCCAGACTTGTCCCTTCCTGACCCCCCTCCCCTCCCGTTCCCCCCCACCATATCTGCTCTTGTGAGTCACGGGCATCTAGGTTTACCTCTGCGCTAGAGGGATATGCCAGTGCAGCGGGAGTGATTATAGCCCCCGTAAAGGTACCGAACAAGACCTTTCGGGGAGCGCTCAGGGAGATCTTGTGGTCCACATCCATCTCCTCAATAAGAAGTCCTCCTCTACTGAAATCCGCGTTTCGTCCAGCGAGCCAGAGTGGGATATTAAAACCAAGCCAGAATAGAATATGTTCGTGGTCTCACTGGGATCATCGTTCGTAAAAGCAAGCTGTTGGTGAGCAGGATGGAAGGGGTAGTTGGTCCATAAGTCTAAGTCGCCATTCCACACCCCCTACCCTTCAGGTCCCTGGGAATAAAGGACCGCCGAGGCCTAAGAACCCCTTGGGAGGCGGCCATGAAAAGGCATAAAATATGGGGGGGAGCCGGATGGCCATAAGGGAAAAAGAAAATACAACAACAATGGGGGTGTGTCATGGTGGCAAAAGACGTATATCTTCGGCCTCCAGGTACGTCTCCAGAGGGGCAGTCGAGGCTGGCCAGCGTTTCGATGCATACAGTCGGGCTCCCGGGTAACCGCTCAGGTCGACAAGGCAAGACTGAGATGGGGTTACCAGTGTTAAATTGCAGTGGCCGGAGGTACAGGACCGTCCAGGTCCAGTGCTTCTCTGACCCGTCTGCGTCGTGGAGGGTGTTGTAAGCAGGCCTGGCCACCCAGCTGACGGTGTTCTCCTCGTTCCCAGTCCAGGATCTCCATCTGAGGTAGATTCAGAGCCTCCAGGAAGGGGGCGACATCCCCAGGGCAGGTAATTGCATGCGTAACTCCATTCAAGCGAACAACGAGTGCAAATGGGAAACCCCATCTATAAAGGGACATTTTTCTCCCGGAGTGCCAGGGTGATCGGGCGAAGGTGCCGGCGCACCGCCAGAGTGAACGGGGTCAAGTCATGAAAAAGTTCAAGTGTCTGCCCCTCAAAGTCCCATGAGCATTCCATAATTTTTTCCTTCAATTTATACGAGGCAAAACAGCACACCACGTCCCGGGGGGATCACCTTCAGGGGGTCTCGGGCGCAACGCCCTGTGGGCCCTTTGAAAGTCCAGACTTGCATGGGGATCACGGCCCAGAATCATATTGAAAAAACGACGGAGTACCTCCTCCAGGTGTTCCGGGGGATCCATCTGTCATGGTGCTGATGTAACGCTTCATGCTTCAAACCCCAAGAGACTTTATGTTCAATTGTATCATGTGATTTTAAATATATTTTACATTGTTTGGTTTTAGTTTAAATTAGTTTAGTATAAAATGGCGTAACTTTAGTTTTAAATATACTTACAGTTGTGTTCAAAATTATTCAACCCCCAATGCTGTAAAGGGTTTTAGGGAATTTAGTGTACATTTGTAATTGTATTCAGAATGAAATCCTACAAGGACTTTTTAAAGAACCATATGCAACTAAAATGACATCAATTGGTTTTGTAATACAGTAGTAAATGTTTCTTTTGTGAATTCTTCATTGACACAATTATTCAACCCCTTAAAGACTACCCCTCTGAAGAACAGAGGTTCATTCAAGTGTTTTCAATCAGGTATTGAAAACACCTGTGGATGTCACGGAGCAGCAATAAAGCATAATAAGCACCAATTAGGCAGCTTTAAAATGACTGTGATACTCAGCTCCTTCTAGACATTTACCGGTGTGGTTACAAACATGGTGAAGTCAAGAGAATGGTCCAGGAAGACAAGAGAAGAGGTGATTACTCTTCACAGGAAGGGCAATGGCTATAAGAAGATTGCAAAGATGTTAAACATACCAAGAGAGACCATAGGAAGCATCATTCGCAAATTCAAGGCAAAGGGCACTGTTGAAACGCTACCTGGTCGTGGCAGAAAGAAGATGCTGACTTCGACTGCTGTGCGCTACCTGAAGCGTAGAGTGGAGAAAAGTCCCCATGTGACTGCTGAGGAACCGAGAAAAGATTTGTCAGATGTGGGTACTGAAGTTTCAACTCAGACAATACGGCGCACACTGCATAATGAAGGCCTCCATGCCAGAACTCCCAGGCGCACCCCCTTGCTGTCTCCAAAGAGTAAGAAGAGTCGACTGCCGTATGCCAAAAGTCATGTGGACAAACCACAGAAGTTTTGGGATAGTGTTCTGTGGACTGATGAAACAAAATTAGAACTGTTTGGGCCCATGGATCAACGCTATGTTTGGAGGAGGAAGAACAAGGCCTATGAAGAAAAGAACACCTTGCCTACTGTGAAGCATGGCCGGGGGTCAATCATGCTTTGCAGGCTGTTTTGCTTCTGCAGGTACAGGGAAGCTTCAGCGTGTGCAAGGTACCATGAATTTTCTTCAGTACCAGGAGATATTGGATGACAATGTGATGCAGTCCGTCACAAACCTGAGGCTTGGGAGACGTTGGACCTTTCAACAGGACAATGATCCCAAGCATACCTCCAAGTCCACTAGAGCATGGTTGCAGATTAAAGGCTGGAACATTTTGGAGTGGCCATCGCAGTCACCTGAATTAAATCCGATTGAGAACCTCTGGTGGGACTTAAAGAAAGCAGTTGCAGTGCGCAAGCCTAAGAATGTGACTGAACTGGAGGCTTTTGCCCATGACGAATGGGCGAAGATACCCGTAGATCTCTGCAAGACACTTGTGTCAAGCAATGCTTCACGTTTAAAAGCTGTTATAACTGTAAAAGGATGTTGTACCTTGTACTAAGATTGAATGTCACTTGGGGGTTGAATAAAACTGATAATGATGTGAGCACAGAAAATACATTTGTGGTTATTTCATTATAAATGTTATGTTATATTTGTCTGACCTACACGTGCCTCTTTGATTTAATTGTAAGCAAGATGACTGAATGATCAAAATCAATGTCAAACTGGCCAAAACACTCAATTTCAGTGGGGGTTGAATAATTTTGAACACAACTGTATATTCCTGTAGGTAAATGTGTTTTTGTATAGCCAGTAAACAAGCTTTACTGCTATGTAATTTATGCAACAGGGCTTTTCCCCTTATTTGACTGCATATTTGATTCAAGAAGTCTGTGATAGTGTTGGCCTTTAATCTGATGTGTTAGAACAATAGATTATGCAAATGTTGTGTGAGCTAAAGGCTAAAGAATGTAAAGAATGTTTATTGTAAATACCTGACATAATGTAATTAGCATTTTAGTAGGACGATGTGCGTCATTTATGCAAATTATGGCTGTTGGATTTCAGCATAAATGGTGGCGTTTTTGTTCATTAAAAGTCAGAACTCTAAGATACTGAGACAGAGAGAGAATCCTGTTTTAAAGCATACAGCCGCGTCTGGTGTTTTATTTCAGTGATGCTACACTATACACTCAACCTCAGAAGGCACCGAGCGGCCTTCTGGAAATTCCTAACGGCTCCAGGCAAGAGAATCAGAAGCAGGCGGGTCAAGCTGCTCGAGGCGCTGAGGACAGCGCTCCCAGTAGCCGGGCTGATCGCAACGAAGGGGTGTCTGGAGAGTCAGGACAGACGGAAGAGAACGGTTCCGTCACACCATCTCGGAGAGACCTCGGAGCCGCAAGTTACATCTGCGACCCCTGTTGTCCAGGTCATCCACCAACTGCCATAGGCCTGAGTATGCTGTGGCATCTGCTGGCGCAGGCAAAATTGGCGGGGCCGCGGCCTGTTCTATTTGTGTCACGCGGCCTGTTCTATTTGTGTCACGCGGTCTGAGAGTGCTACCACTTCTTCCCTCACCTCGTCCACGTCCCGTCGGATCGAGTTATGTAAATCCGAGAACATGTATGCCAGATCCGCTTTCGTCGGCATCCCTGCTAGTAAGGACTCCAGCCGGAGTTCGAGCCTGGTTATTGCTGCCGTCGGGTCCGCAGCCGCGGATGGGGTAGAGGCGCCTGCCATTTTAGGATCCGCCAGAGGTGGAGAAGTTCTCAGCGCGGGAAGCAGGTAAGCGTCAAGTGAACGTACCGCCACTCTTTGTGGTCTTGCCGGGGTTCTTGGGTTACTTTGGGTGCGTTTGCCACGGACCATAGCAGCACTGAGGCGAAGATTAAAGGCTTTTTGTTGGAAGAGTTGGCGGAGAGCCGTTAGTGTGCAGCCATCTTGGTTCGCGGTCCAGACACGCCCCTTCTCTCTTTTCTACATAAGAGCTTGCACTCCACTTATTGTTTACTTCTGTGTGTATATTATTATTGTGTGTATATCCCATCGCTTTCCTACAGTACAGCGCAGCGTTGAAAGGGATAGGGCTGTGAAAAGCCCTGTTCAGCGGTCTGTGGGAGAGCAAGCCAGCCACTTGTGGGATTACAGACAGATCCTGGTCACACTACCGGAGGCGAGGGATTTTGCGGGCATGCGGGGCAGTGATTTTTCCCCGATGGTGGCATTGTGGGTGTTTGGGGTGGCATTTTTTGCGGCCCCCTGGATTCTACCACCCTAGGCAAACTCCTAGTTTCCCTTGTGCCAGATACACCCCTGTGCCTGAGCTATCTCCATAAACTACATTTATTCAGTAAGGTGGAAGAAAAGAGATGTATAGTGTAGAAGAAGCTCTACCATGAGGACAAAACTTATGGGCTTATAGTATACAAATTTGTTTGAACATGTTCAAGAACAAGATTGCAAAGATTACACAAGGTCATGAATAACATATGCATGCATTATGGGTACTGGGCACAAAGTGCTGCCCTCTAGCATGTATGAAGTGGCATGCCAGGTTGACATTCATTTGGCAATTTCTTCAGATCTGTCAGCTGCAAAGCTATATGCCTTTCCATATGGGCTCAGTGCTTTGCTAAATAATACCAAGTAACCTTTACAAGCAAATTCTGCAGGTCAAGAACCGCATTAGCAATTTCAAATTCTATCTGTGACCCAGGATGGATGAAAACAAATAAAATTCAATCCCTGTTTTATTCAGGCCTTAGCAATTCTCTGTTAAGTCATAAGTATCTTACACAACAATATGTTGTAGTTTATTATCCATGGCACCAGGTTACAAGCCTAAAAAATAAAAGTGCTGCCACCAGAGAACATTGCGCAACAGGAAATGTGTGTTTCTATAAATTAATCTTATTGTTCTTCCTCATTTGTGGTTGGATCAAGTTTTGCAACTCCTAAATAATCCATTTACAATACAGAATTGTGTCAGACCAACAGCTGATATAACTTTCAATATAACCACTTTGTAGAATGTTTAAAGGGACACTCTAATAAGCTAAAGTGGACAGTGTGTATAAAGTGGTCAGGCTGCGTGGAGTGCCGCCACACCCCCCTCCACCTTTGGTACAGCCAAGTGAAACATGGGAATCCTCCACCCACACAGCTATCTCTCAGCACATGGGCATTTGAATATCCCGCCTGCGTGGGAACAGCTTGGGGACCTGCATATGTGCTGACATCTGGTCTTCTATGTGCCTACGGGATTGGCAAAATTAAGCTGCAGTCGAATTCTGAGCCGCTAATTATGGCTGTGTGCCAAATTCTAAGTGACCAACACAAAAGACTATAGGATCTTCCGCATTTGGAAGCCCTGGAGTGGAAGAGGAGGGGAAATCCTGCACTGCTGGACAAAGGATACATTTCTAATCCTAACTAAAACAGATATTAAAAAATATTTGTGGGGTGTGTGTCATCCTGTCCTTCGAGCATGATGGCTGCTAGTTGGCTGAGCTCACGTGTGAACCTTGCTGATCACAGGCTGAACTTCACTTGCCACAATCATGGGCAAGATTAAATGGCTTACCCAGGTTCCTCGGAGGTGCAATCTAGCCCATTGCCGGTATCCACAGCATCCACAGCTACTTTCTTCAGCAAAGCCCGCCAGGTCCCCTCGAGGAATCCAATATGGCGGCCACCGTCTCTTCCGCTGCTCCAAACTCTCACGCGGCAGATTGAAGATTTGGATAATAGAGGCCGACGGCACAGCTTTAGAGTGCGGTGCCTACCCGAAACTAAGCAGGACCCCAATGATCTATGCTGCACTCTACCTCGATTCTTCAATATGCTTCTGAATGTGGCTCCTGACTCCACTATTGAGATGGAGCACTGACCACCAAGAGGTCTGCCCGGGAGTCCCCCTTGTGACGTCATTTGTCGCATCCTCCGCTTTGGAATTAAAGAAGATATTATGGCTCGGGCTTGGATTAAAACATCTATTCGGTTTGACGGCGCTACAATTGAACTCTTTCAAGATGTCTCCTTGCTCACCCTTCATGCTTGTAGAGCGTGGAGACCCCTCACCATGGCCTTACCACGTGCCAGCCTACAATATCGCAGGCTGTAACCTTCAAGAGTTCTGGTCCACACTCCCCGTGGCCCGATTTACGTCCGCAATTGTGATGAACTGCCGGAATTTCTATGAGTGCTAGATTTACAGCCTGATACCATCCATGAATGACCTGATCCTTTGAAGTTCTGCACGAGCGTCCCACCGAGACCTCCGTGACAACGCTGCTCCCCTCGACAGTCCTCGCCTGCAGGATTGTTCTCACCGTCTAGCTCCCAAGATGCTTGAAACTTTTACTGCTGTTTGCCTGACTTCTTTCCCTTTGGTATTGCTGGACTTGCTTAAAAAAAAAGGGATATAAATCTAAAAATAGAAGAAAAAATATATAGGGTAATATCCCACAAACTGGGTGTACGCAGAATACACTTGGCAAGTGTATTCTGCGTACACCCAGTTTGTGGGATATTACCCTATATATTTTTTCTTCTATTGCTGGACTTGCAACTGTTCCTGGTCCTCTCTTGTCTCAGGAACAGACAAGACCATTTGTTCGGGACTCACCTGACTCTACCACCTTGTTCAGGCATGGCATTCGGACCTTCCCATAGGGATGTGCATGACTTTTTTTCGTTTCGGGGGTTCTATGGGTGTTTTTTTTCCGTTTCGGATCATTTCTTACAGTTTTTCTTTCGTTTCAGATCATTTCGATTTGGTGATTCGGATCATTTCGATGATTCGGATCAGTTGGTTTTTTTATGAGTTATTTTGTTTTTTTATTGCTTATTTAAGAATGGGAAGTAGATACTAGTACCAATAGAATGTAAGTTTCTTTACTCAATTATTCTTTAAGGATTTTTAGGCATTTGTTGGGTGAAATGTTAGGTTTCAATGCAGCATATGAATCCACACACTGCTGGGAAGTGCCTCTCCGCAGTATAATTAAAGCAGCATATGAATCCGCACACTGCCGGGCACAGGGCCGGATTTGCACCTCAGGAGCCTGTAGGCACAGAGTTGTGGAGCGCCCCCACCCCCAAACAAAAAAAGAAACATGCCAAAATTTTCATTTTGAGGCAAAAAAAAAGAAACAGAAAAAAAATACATTTAAAAAAACGGTAACAGTTTTTCTCTGCGCTCAGATCAAAAGAAGAGGCAGAATCTGTTGCCTTAGTTGAGTTAGATACAGTTACAAGTATTTATAAAGTGTCAACAGGTTCCGTAGAGCTGTACAATGGGAGAGACAGAATATCAAATATGCATACACATTACACACACAGAACAGAAGGAGGGAGGACCATGCTTGAGAGCTTACAATCTAAGAGAGGGGTTACACATTAGGTGTGTGGGAGGATGGAGCAAGAGATGTACAGTGAGGAACCATGGAGGGAGCTGATAGGCTTCTCTAAAGTATTGTGTTTTCAGAGACTTCTTGAAGGACTGGAGAGACGGGGAGAGTCTGATGTTGCAGGGGAGGGAGTTCTATAGAAAAGGGGCAGCTCAAGAGAAGTCCTGAAGGCAAAAGTTGGAGGTGCGGGTACGAGTAACTGATAGCATCAGACCATTGGCCGAGCGAAGTGGTCGGGATGGGATGTACCTGCTGATAAGGGAGGAGATGTAGGCAGCGGCGCGGTTACAGAGAGCTTTGTAAGTGACCAATATAATGAATTGGATTCTAAAGGAAACAGGAGACAGTGTAGAGATTGACAGAGGGGTGAAGTGTGAGAGGTGCGGGAGATGAGGTGGATGAGTCTGCACAGGCATTCATAACAGACTGCAGAGGGAGAATCTGGGATCTCTTAAGGCCAGAGAGAAGGAGGTTACAGTAGTCAAGGCGGGAGATAACAAGAGCTTGGATGAGTATTTTAGCAGAGTCCTGATTAAGAAAGGGACGGACTTGTGCAATGATTTTTAGGTGGAAGTAGCAGGATTTGGTGAGAGATCAGAGTCCAAGAGTACCCCGACGAAACGAGCTTGAGAGGTAGAAGTAATGGTGGCACCATCACCTGAAGGGAAATGGGCGTAGAAATGGAGGTTTTAGAGGAAGGAAAGACGAGAAGTTCAGTTTTAGATGGGTCGAACTTTAGAAAACAGGATGTCATACGGTCGGAGACAGCTGATAGGTAAATTTGGGTGTCGTCGCAGAGAGGTGATATTGGAGTCCCTAGGAAGAGATGAGGTGGCCAAGACAGGTGTTATAGATCGAGAAGAGTAGGGGACCCAGAACAGAGCCTTGAGGTACCCCAACTGAAAGAGGAACTGGTGGTGAAGAGGCACCAGCAAAGGAGAAACTGAAGGAGCGAAAAGAGAGATATAGGTGAAAAGGAAGACATAGTAGAAGAGGGGGCAGTGCTGAGGGAGTCGTGGGGTAGAATTCTTAAAGTAGGAGGGCAGTAAATGCCGCTACATTGTTTGTTTTATATGTAAGTCTGGGGTCAGACGAACGCAGTGCGAACGCGCGTGCAGCCGCACTATCACAGCCGTAGTAACAGCAAATGACGGCCAATATACAAAGTACGGCCGCACAAAAGGTCGGCCGGGCAACGCAAGCTGCAAACGAACGCATTTTTCGAGAACGTGATACCGCTAGTACTGACGTACAGAGTGCGCTGCGTCCGCTAGCGGCATGTGTGCGTGATTAGGAGACGTCAGACGCTGCTAATGTCCGGCCTACATAACGTCCAGATGCAAAAAGTGTTTTATTGATGATCCGTACAAAATCACGGACGAAAATGCGCATCGTATGACCGCTATCGCGTATTCCATGAAAAAATGCGTCCATTCGTTCGAACGCACATTTTCACGGACGACGCGAAAAATGCGTTCGTCTGACCCTAGCCTTAAAGCATATATTGCCTCTGCTGTGGAACAGAGAAAAATAATTTTGCAATTACTTTATTACATTTTTTTTATTTTTACTTATTACATGGTCATGTTTGGTATCATAGTAAAGACCAGACTAGGACCTTTACAATGACACCTCACTTAACCTTGTGCGGTGTACAATTCAGAGATGCAGGGTTGCAAAGTCCCCCTGTGTCTGCTCACTGCAGCGCCACGGTCTAGGTTGTGAATGAAACAATGCGTTGCATCACCAGATACACACTTGCTGGTAGTGTGGCAAATGAGAAGGTGAAGTAGCGCAGCATCACTGTGCACTTTATAATTGTAAACTGAATAATAGTGCTGTGTTAGGAAAAAAAGGAGAAAAATATTATTTAAATAGATATTTAAATTTTATATAACTCTAACTTGGTTATATTTGGTATCACTGGAAAGGCTATAAGCAGGCCTTTCCAATGATACCTCAAAATGTCCCTCTTGCCCTTAGGGCTCCAGAGATACAGTGGTCTAAATTATTGCAAATTGTAACAATTTTTCTTTTTTAACCCCTTCCCGACCGCTGACGTACCCTGTACGTCCTGTGTTCGGGTCTCGCTTAGACCCGATGACGTACAGGGTACGTCAGCGGCGCCAAATCCCCCTCCCGCCCGATACTCACCTCCCTCGTCGGATCCCACGCCGATCTGACAGGGAGGAAGCCTGCCCATGTGATTTACATGGGCAGGCGAGGCTGATGACGTCGCCACGCTGCGTGGTGACGTCATCAGAAGGTGCCCCCATGTGTTTCAATGGAGGGGAGGGGGGGGCTCCTTCGGAGCCCTCTATCTCCCCAACCATTGAAGCTAGGGAGATGCCGTTTGCACCGCTGGAGAGGGGAGAGCCTCCCCTTTCCAGCGGTGTATGGCATTAACCATTTCGCCGCCGGATCATGTTGCGGCGCCAATTGGCGCCAAAACGTGATTCAAACCTGGAGGGGGGCTGACATCTTGGATGTCAGCCAAGCCTCCAGGTCCCCCCCCCCCACCCACTGACAACCTCACCATATGTGTGAGGATGTCAGTGGGCCAGTTAACCCTCTAGCTGCCATGTAGAGATAAGGGGATCCTAAGGATCCCTTTATCTCCCGATCCATGGCAGCTAGATGGTCATATTTGCCATCATTTGAAAGGCCTTTCAAATGATACCAAACATGACCAGGTTTGGTTTTAAAAAAAAATGTAAAAAAAAAATTAAATAAAATAAAAAAATGTTTTTTTTTTTAAAGTTTTTTTTGTCTGGGGGGAGTTTAATTAAATAGGACCTAGGCTGTCATCTAAAAATAATTAGCACAAAATGGTCAGAATGAGCGCAGCGCACATAGGTGAACTGGCTCAGCAGTGAAAGGGTTAAAAGGTAAAAACATGTAAAAATTGGGTATTTCTATTCTCGGGATAAAATTTGGAAACTATTTAGCCGGGGTCTTTATTGGTGGTTATAGCTTTAGGGGATTAAATTACGAAAAAGTGTGTTTTTACCATTTTTTTCATCATATTTCATATTTTTTTTATATTAAATTATTGGATATGATGGAAGTAATGGTATTTCTAGAAAGTCCATTTAATGGCGGGAAAAAGGGTGTATAATATGTGTGGGTTGAATAAACGAGTAAGAGGAAAATTTGATCTAAACACGAGCAGCGCAGAAACGTAAAAACAGCAGCGGTCACTAAAGGACGGATTTGTGTAAAACCGCCCGGTCACTAAGGGGTTAAAACACACACAGAGCAAGGCACCACCTTGTGGCAGGTGCCTGTAGGCACATGCCTACTCTGCCTAATTATAAATCCGGCCCTGGCCGGGCAGCACCTCTCTGGAGATTGATTCATTGCTTCGGATCAATTCATTTTTAGATCAGTTAGTTTTTTATGCTTTATAATTTAAGTTCCCAGCAGTGTGCAGATTCATATGCTGCATTAATTATACTGCAGAGAGGCGCTGCATGGCAGTGTGTGGATTCATATGCTACATTAATTATACTGCAGAGAGCTGCTGCAGCATCTGAATCCGCGCCTCTCTACAGTATAATTCAGCATATATAAAAAAGTTAGGAAACTTAAAATTTCAACCAAAAAAATCCTAAAAGAATAAATAAGTAAAGAAACTTTCATTCTATTAGATTACTACCACTTCCCATTCTTAAATAAGCAATAAAAAACAAAATAACTCATAAAAAAGCGAAAAACCAACTCATCCGAACCACCCGAAATGATCCGAATCGAACTGAAATTTCGGATTGATCCTTCATTTTCAGATGGTCGATATTTCGTTTTCGGAAATGCTCCTGAAATACAAAAGTGGTGAATTTCGTTCAAATTTCAATTTGGAACAAAACGAATTGCACATCTCTACTTTCCCATGCATGTGGCCACCGCCTCTCTTCCACGGACATCTTCTGCTCCCTGACTACCTACATTGCATAGCATATTCATGAGACGTATATTTTGTGATCCAGACGCAGGATTTTGTTGCTGCAAGTCTTTGGGACTGGGAGTCCATCGCGTGTCGAATACCGGGACTCCAATGCTTTCCGGGGTCCGCCTGATTTCCCAATTGCTCCTTTGGTTCTGTTTGTTCATTTTTCTTTGGCGAATTATTTGCCGTTACCTAGTCTATTGGCGCCCCTGATATTGGGTGATGTCCAGAACTAGTGACTTTCCCCTTTGGTAATCCTTCTATGTACAAGGTATTGGGTCACGCACCCCGCTGGGTTATTGTTCACTCCTAACAGAGTTGTTGAGCTGGGGACTGTCACGTAAACGCCTCCACTCCAGAAGGACACGCGACGCGGCGAAGTAGGTGCAGGGTTAAAAATCACTATCCGTCTGCACTAGACCCAGAATAATGACTACGTTTGCACACAATCCCCCGCACTCACTTGCACAGTTGTCACGTAACGGCTTCACTCCAGAAGGGCGCGTGACTCAGCGAAGTGGACGCAGGATTACAGATTACTATCCGTCTGCACTAGACCCAGAATCATGACTACATTGCACACAATCCCTGCACCCACTTGCCGTTTCATTTATCAACACTGCCACCACAGGCCAATGACTTTTTACCCAAGATGCCTAATGTCTGGACCAGAGCTGGCCTGAGACTCTGTTTGACTATGCACCCCAAAACCGAAGACCGTTCAAACGACTGACTTTGCCCCAACTCACTCTTCGTGGATCGATCCGAGCTAACAGAAAAAAGAAACAATTATACTCCTGTCTCTTTCGGTTAACGAGGTTCTTATATTAGACAGAGACAGATCTTAATAAGTTTTGTATTTATTATGATAAGAAAACTATATCACAGTGCACTTTACAGAAAAATAGATCTGATAATTAATAATTACACACACAAGCAGAGAAATAAAAAAGGATTAAAAACACAGAACCTACTTACGAGTCAGCATGCTAAAAGGACATCCCTGAGGCTGGGATTGGAAAAACTGCAAATTCCCACTTTGCTTAGCCCCAGAAAAAGAATAAGCAATGAGCATGGCTCTTGCCACACAATTTATACATTTCTTCCGCTCCCCCAGCATCATGTTTCGGGATCACTTTCAATCCTTATGTAGCGCTCACTCCCGGAGGAGCCGCTGAATTAACCTCGGGTTAGTCTCACCGCACTAGGGAATAAATATACACCAGCACTTTTGTGGATTTTATAGATTATATTCTTTACTGATCCCAATAAAGCAGCATATATAATGTAGATACGGTATTTGAACTACAGGATTTCGTAATGCGGGAAAAACATGCGGCGGCAAAAGAAAAAGATTAGCCCCCTCAGTTCTGGAGTGTAAGTCCCGTGAATGATAGCTCTAAATTGTGTATGTGTATTGTCTCGGGTACCCGGGTACTGTATTCAACTGGCCAGTGAATGAAACAAACAAATCTTCGACTAGTCAAGTTGGGACCCTGTGGATTTAAACAATGCTGCAGCGTGCGTTTCTTATTTTTGGAACTGCGACCAGGGAGGCCTCTCACCCATCCGATAGGCAATCTGTTCAGGACCCGATCAAGGATTTCTCTCCGCTGTGTACTGGGACTCTGTGTCACTGGATCCGCTCGCTGCTTGTCCGATCTCCACACTGCGTACAACGGTCTACCGCCTGCACTCCTAATGGATCATCGCAGTCTCCTAACTCGGGGTCCAGCCGGAACCAGATTATTACTCAGACCTCTCAGCGGTGCGTAGGTAGGTCTCTGCAAGGTCACCGTCCCGATCTCCAGCACCAGCGAGGCAGTGCCTGCACTCCGGCCTGGTCACGATCCCTGGCAGTTTCACGTGCGTCCTCCACCTTTCGCCGCTCGGCTCACTCTGCCTCTGCTCTGCACGAGGCTGTTGATCTCTTTCCTCCTCCTCCCACCCACTTCCTGTACTCACGCAAAGCATGATGAAAATTGTAGTTTATGTCCAGCATAGTCCATTATGCTTCTGTCTCCCCCTGGTGGTCATAATAAGTAAATGCAGCAAACACAATCTTTAAGCAGCGCTACACTTATATAACCTAGATGAACAGACTCCCCCTGCCCCATCCTTGTCATCAGAAATTGAGACTTATTTAGGTCGACATGTTAAGTGTAGACTGCCCCCCCTCAGGCAGACGTCTCCTGGACTCCCCTCTTACTGAGGACGAACTTGTCTCAGCAGTTAAAAAAAAAACCTCAGGGAATGCTCCAGGCCCTGATGGACTGTCCCTACTCTACTATAGGAAGCGCATGGCTACTCTCACACTCAAGTGGTTGTACGCGTTTAACTCAATCTTCCAGGGTCACAGTATACAACATGCTATGCTGGCAGCCACCATCACTACTCCCCAAACCTGGCCACAATGTTTACTACTGTAATTGTTACAGACCAATCTCGATCAATAAGGACACTAAACTATTCACAAAGGTCATAGCCAATCGTCTTAAGCCCTATATTCCTGGTCTGGTGGATTTGGACCAGATCGATTAAATCCCTAGGAGGGAAGCACGAGACCATACAGCCCGACCCTTGATTTGCTCTTATTGCTCTTCTATTTGGATTATCCCTTGAACCTTTTCTACAACCTAATAGTCCAGCCAGACGCATTTCACGCTTCATGAGTGCTTCCTCAGTGGAAAATAATGGTCAACAGGCCCCTGCACTGTTAGCTGTTATATACTCAGCCTGAAATGTTCAAACCACACGGTCACGACTTGCTTTTCTTTCCCCTGCACTTCCTGATTCTTTACATGCATGCGTGGTATTTTGCATCACCAGGCACACAATCACTGCATCATCAGTTGTCGCCATCTTGGATGGCGCACAATCCTCATATTGGTCCAATGGTAGTTTGAAGTCCTATTACTTCATAGTTTAGAGTTCCACTCTGGTCCGCAACTGTTTTCACTATTTATATGCAGCACTACCATTCAGTTCCCCAGTCCATCTAGAAGGTGCTATATTGTTAGGACCTTGGCCTAGCATGGTGTGCAGAAATGTGGGTGTGAGCCCAAGATGCAGTGAATAAGGAACAGATATAGGCAGGTTACAGGGTTTATTTGTAACAAATAAACAGACAGAAACTATAAACATAGGAATTCAGAACCACACAATAGGAGGAGGCTGGGGGTAGTGGGAATAGGAGAACTGTATAAACAACGGATACAGATAACATAGAAATCAGGCGGAGGTACAATGGGAGCAGGCAAAAGAGTAGTCAGGATATGCAAGGGTCTGGTACACACGTAATAGCAATATAACAGAGGGGTACAGGGGGGGACAAGGAGGATACCGGTAATGAATGATAATTCAGAGCAGACGGTAAGCGGGAATGTCCTTGGTTCAGAGGGGTTCCAGACTAGGATCTCAGGAGTTCAAGAAAGCAGGTCTGCAGTAGGCAAGGCTAGGAACTTCAATGAGGAACCGTGGGATAAGGGGCGTAGCTTCCTCATATGCAGGATTCATCAGACGGGATCAAGTGCAGGTGAGTCTCCACATCCAGAATGCAAAATCAGAGAGTCCAGGAATAAGCATAGTTCATATGGAGTACTGGAACCTGCATAGGTCATGCAGAACATGGCAAAAAAAGGGGGCGCCAGGGGGTACAGTACCTGACATATATATAACATAATAAGGGCAAGGTCGCCTCTACACATCTATATTCCTAATGAGCGGTACCTAAACATAATCTACCATGTAATATTAAACCTCTATTACACCAAATACTTAAGTGTTCTGTGCAGTACATAATTTTGCAGAACATCGTAATACAGTCTAATCAAATATAATAATAATAAAAAAAATTATTAAAATTACAGCCAAAGTGGCTTTATAACTAAAAGCTGAGTCTAAAATATGAGGATAAAAACCAAAAAATTACCATAACTGGTTATAGAAAGTGGCAAATATATCCAGTCTGATACCCCAATCATTATTGAGTCGATTTAAAAAACTCAAACTATTTTCATTTCCACTCCAGACGATAAACATTGTCTATTTGCCCAGCCACCCGAGCCTCCCGTCCACTGGGACTCTCAATGGGCAATAAAGAGGTTTGCATATCTGGGCACTAACGTAGTTACCATTATGGTGCCCATGCGCTGCACGTAAAAGTCTGCTTCAAAGAAAAAATTATTGTTATTAAGAATAAATTTGATCCCCTCTAGTCTGGCTGGACTATTATCTTATATCCAAATATATGTGTAGCGCTCACTCCCGGAGGAGCCGCTGAATTTAAACCTCGGGTCAGTGTCCCCGCACTAGGGAATAAATATACACCAGCACTGTTGTGGATTTTATAAATTATATAGTTTACTGATCTCAAATAAACTGGCATATATAGAGCAGCACGGTATACATATATATTTACAGAAGTTCGTAATGCGAGAAACGCGCAGCGGAAAAGAAAAAGGAATATTAACCTCTTCGTTGTTGGAATGTGAGTCCCGTACAGGTTGTGTCCCAAGAAGGTGTACGTGTATGCGTGTGTTGGTACCCGGGTACAAGATTCAACTGGCCAGTGAATGATTTCAATGTGTCTTCGACTAGTCACGTTGGGGCCCTGTAGGTTTAGACAAACTTGCAGCGTGCGTTATTATTTTACTGTGGCCGGGAAGGCCTCTCACCCATCCGCCAGATACTCTGCGCTCTGCTCGACCCAGGACGTCTCTCCGCTCGACTTGACTGGGACTCTGTGCCACCGGATCCGCTTGTCTTGCTTGTCCGTTTCCGCCACAAGTTGCTCAGCTCACCGCCTGCACTCCCATTAGATCATCGCGGTCTCCTAACTCGGGGTCCTTCAGCAACTCTGTATCTGTGTAAACTTTTCAACGGTGGATTACTAGGTCTCTGGCAAGTAATGTGAACCGATCTCCAGCTCCGCAAGGCCGCACCTGCGCTCTGGCCGGGTCAAGATCGTTGTCTGTCTCACGTGCGTCTTGCTCTCTTCACTCCTCGGCGCGCTCTGGGTTTCCTCTGCACGAGGCTGCGGATGTAAGTCTTTCCTCCCCACCCATTTCCTGTTCCCGACGCAAAGCATGCTGGAAAACGTAGTCCCATTGTCCAGTGTCTCTTACATTGCGCTTGTCTCCCTCTGGTGGCCAAAAATAAGTACTAAAGCAACAGTGTTTTAAACCAGCGCTACACTCTCCC
Source organism: Leptobrachium leishanense (assembly GCA_009667805.1). Classification (NCBI taxonomy): domain Eukaryota; kingdom Metazoa; phylum Chordata; class Amphibia; order Anura; family Megophryidae; genus Leptobrachium; species Leptobrachium leishanense. The sequence goes on along the minus strand of CM019064.1, from coordinate 147,073,272 downwards.
CCTCATAGAACTCTTGGGTCTCTCCAAGGAGGTATAACAGTTGCATTACATTTCAACATAACATTAGGCAACATATACAGGCTCAGCAGCAAGCATACAATGGGTCAGATACACTTCCTCAAGTTGACTCATGCTTCTGACTACCTCAGCTAACATAGCAGACACTTCGGGCAACCTTCGCACCGTGGTAACAGCCTCTTCAGTGCTATGTCCTGGTGAGTCGTAGGTGAGTCTCTGGGGCGGTCGAATAGAGCGTTTTGGTTCTGGCTCAATCAGTTCCTCTTCAGGTGGAAGTACTACAGGTGCGGGTTCAGTTCTTTCATCCACAACTGGAACAGACATCTCTTCGGAGTATGATCCTTCCAGTGAAGGCATAGAACTGTAATCATAAGATGCGGCTTCAGGAACTACAGGGATTTCAGAAGTCTCGGGAACTTCCAATTGGAATTCAGGAGCCTCAGGCCTCAGGTTACTTTCCCAACGTTCAGGAACTGGAATGACCTCTTCAGGCTCTAGTGAGCGCACCCAGTCCAGACAAAAGCTTTCTTCCTCACTGTCCCCTTCACTCTCTTCAACAACCCGTGTCTGCTGAGACCGAGTAACGGGAGTTAAGCGTGGAGGAGGCGGGTTCGGCAGAGAAAGTTCGTCACCAACTGGTATCCTTACAGCCTCTCTCAAAGGTAGCAGATGATTCCGGTGCCAGTTTTTAAGAGGCCCAGCCTTTCCATCCGGTTGGATTTGGTAAACTGGCAGACCCGGCAGTTGCTTGCAGACAATGTAGACCTGAGAACTCCATCTATCCGCCAACTTATGCCTTGCAGCAGCACCCAAGTTCTTCAACAAAACCCTATCACCGGGTTGTAGATCCTGTATCCGAACTTTCAAGTCATAGATAGCCCAAACGCCAAATCAACCGGCAGTCGAGCTTCTCTTCCGAACATAAGACAATACGGTGAGTATCCAGTAGCGTCACTCTCCGTACTGTTGTATGCATGTACTAGCGTAGCTATGTGACGACTCCAGCTCTGCTTCTCTCTGTTTGACAGTGTCCCCAACATATTTAACAGAGTGCGATTGAACCTTTCGGGTTGAGCATCACCTTGAGGGTGATATGGTGTGTAGTTCGGGTCTTTTGAATTCCCAACAGTTCCAGTAATTGCCCAACAAGCCGGCTCCCAAAGTCTCTACCCTGATCAGAGTGTATTCTCCTTGGTAGGCCATAGTGAACAAAGAACTTTTCCATTAGAACCTTGGCTACCGTAGGAGCACGTTGGTCTTTCGTGGAAAAGCTTGGGCATAACGTGTGAAATGATCAGTCTCTACTAGAATATTTCCCTGCCCACTAGCATCCAGCTCTAAGCACAGGAAATAAATGCACACCAAATCCATGGGTCCTTGACTTTGTAGGTGGCTCATTGGAGCGGTTCGGGTCGGTAGGGTCTTCCTTTGGATACACCTCAGACATGAATGGCAGTAACTTTCCACTTCAGCTCTCATGCAGGGCCAATAGAATCTGTCTCGCACCAGCTTAAAAGTTCTCTCTGCACCTAAATGTCCATGGTCATCGTGTTACGACTGCAGCACATCCTCTCTGTGCTTAGTGGGAAGGAACAACTGTTGGGTCTCTTCAGCATTGTTCGAGGGGCCCCTTCGGTAGACCACCCCATCCAACATCTTCAATCGTTCCCACTCTTTATATACCAATCTGGCCCCTTCTGGGGAATTTGTCAGAAGAATCTCCCGTTGGTTCGCGTTCAGGGCCTTCACGGTTAATGCAATCAAAGGGTCTTCAGCCTGATCAGCTCTCAGGTCCTGTTTTGAAAAAGTAGGCAAACTTTCATCCCTCAGTTGCGTAGGATTACAATAGAACTCTGGAACAGCCGCAGCCATAACTCCTATGGCTTCCGCTTCAATCCCTCCCTTGACCCGGTGCTCTGCTTGACATAAAGCTTGCACCCCATCTGGAGTTAACTGAGTCCATTCTGTACTGTAGGGTCTTCTCGACAAAGCATCGGCATCTCGATTTTTCACCCCAGGGCGATACTTCAGGCTGAACCGAAACCCTGACAGAGCGGCCAACCACCAATGTCCCGTGGCGTCCAGCTTTGCAGTAGTAAGGACGTAGGTAAGAGGATTGTTATCCGTCTTTATCACAAATTCGGCTCCATACAGATAGTCTTTTAGCTTATCTACCACTGCCCACTTCAAGGCTAGAAACTCCAACTTGTGGGTAGGATAGTTCTTTTCTGAGGGCGTAAGGCTCCGGCTCACATACGCTACAGGCCTCAGCAATCCACCATACTCTTGGTACAGGACTCCCCCTAGACCTTCTCTACTGGCATCCACATGCAGTTCGTACGGCTTGTGAGGATCCGCGTAAGCCAAGACAGGTGCTCGAGTTAGACTCTTTCAGCTTCACGAAAGCACCTTCACATTGACTAGTCCATTCTCCCTGGATAGATTCTCGAGCCTTCCTTGGCCCTGGAGCTGCCGAATTTCGGTCAGAGGCCTTGTGGTCTTCTTCTGCGTCTTCTTTCTGTAGGAGCTTGTTCAGTGGCTGAGCTATCTTGGCAAATCCTCCTACAAATCTTCGATAATAGGAGCAGAACCCCAAGAAAGATCTAAGTTCAGTAACATTTCGGGGTCTAGGCCAGGAAGCTACGGCTTCCAACTTCCGATGATCTGTCAAAACGCCTTCTGCTGAAACCACATGTCCCAGATACGTAACGGAAGGTAAACAGAATTGACATTTCTCCAGAGACAATTTCAACCCCTCTTCATGGAGCCTCTTCAAGACCTTCTCCAACCGCTGTTCATGTTCTTCCAGAATCTTCCCGAACACAATAATATCATCCAGATACACTAATACTTCGATCAGGTTCACGTCCCCGATGGTCTTCTCCATTAACCGTTGGAACGTGGCTGGAGCTCCCGTAAGGCCTTGAGGCATTCTGTTGAACTCAAAGAACCCCAGTGGGCAGATGAACGCAGTCTTCTCTTTGTCTTCAGGATGCATTGGTATCTGGTGATACCCACTTCGCAGGTCTAGTACACTAAACCATTTTGCTCCAGACAGACACTGTAAGGCATCTTCTATCCGAGGAGTAGCATATTGATCTGGGATGGTTCTCCGATTTAGCGTGCAATAGTCTATACATAGACGGACAGAACCATTCTTCTTCCGGACCATTACTATTGGAGATGCATACGGGCTCCTGGACTCTTGGATCACCTTAGTTCTTTGCAGTTCATTCAGCTGTTCTCGTAGATCATCCAAGTCTCCCAGCGGAACTCGTCTCGACCTTTCTCGAAACGGCTTGTCTTCCTGTAGTCGAATGCGATGCTCAGTACTCTTAGCTAGGCCCACGTCGCACTCATCCTTGGAGAACAAGTCCCTCCACTTTAGGACCTGGGACTGAAGACGTTTCTTCCATTCAGGTGAGATGGGAGCGTCCTTGGGGTAGAACCTTTCATCTGGAATCTCTTTATCCACTCCCCCTCCTAAATCGGTAGGAGAGAGAGGCGTAGCAGACGCTACTTGCCCGATAGGCATTCGTGCTTTCAGGACCACTGGAGAATCAGACACATTACACACACTGAATCAAAAAAAGGATAGACCTCCAGTGGATAAGAAGTGCCAAACGGTTTATTCAGGGAACAGCACCCCTTGGAAAATCAGTGACGTTTTGACCCTGAGGTCTTAATCATACATACAGGCTACAACATATGACCTCCTTAAATACCCCAACCAAACAATTAAACAATTAAAATTTAAAACAACATCTCATTAAGCAATTAAGTAATTAGATGAAAGTGAAATGTTAAGGGGTATATTCAATTAAAGGAAGAAAGAGGTGTAGCCATATTGACGTGATTTTAAAAGAAATGAGGGGGGTAGATATATCTCCAATATAATCAAATATGTGAATAAGTGTAAACAAAAAATGACAAATAATGATAATAAATGAAAAATAAATAAATAAAAGGAGAAACATACAGAAGATATGAAAAAGCAGACTACATGAATATATAGATCATGGATATATATAACAGACCTAAAGAGACAGTGTTATCATGAGTGTGTATCTATATCAAGTTTCATGTATATAAACCAAAGTGTCTCTATATCAGATGATTATATCTGGATGAACACCCAATCCATCACAAGAAGTGAAGCGATATTAATATGGACATTTAGATATTACGATGTAGGGGGTAAATGACAATGGGCCCGCCAATATGATGGAACTATAGAGGAATCAAAACTCAAAAGCATATGCCCAGATCGAATTCTCTATTAAGGCCTTTAGGCCATAGTGTATCTAATCTATGTATCCATTCATATGCCCAGATCGAATTCTCTATTAAGGCCTTTAGGCCATAGTGTATCTAATCTATGTATCCATTTCTTTTCTTTACATTTTAGTAATTTGATTCTATTACCTCCACGTCTAAGCGGTGGAACACAATCCACCACCTGGAAGCGTAGCTGAGCCACGTTATGAGAACAGTTATGGAAGTGTTCCGCTACCGGCAGTTCTAGGCGTTTAGTCCTGATGGTTGATTTGTGTTTACTAATTCTATCTGCTGTTCCCTGAATAAACCGTTTGGCACTTCTTATCCACTGGAGGTCTATCTTTTTTTTGATTCAGCTTATCCAGGGGGCTGGTGGCGTCCCCATCTGATAAGAACCTCGTGGAGACGGTTGGTGAATTGGGTCTCCCACCGAGCGTTGTTCGTGGTGCTTTGATACATTACACACACTGACTGAGACTGACTGACTGAGACTGACTGAGACTCTTCCTCGTGTTTGTTTCAAAGCTCTTGTGGAGGTTATTTCAGGGATTACTTCTACTCCGGCTTCATTCCCATGATTAAAATCGGTTTCCAGTACCACATAGGGACCTGGTTGCGATCCGTTCAACTTGACTGAAGCCCGGAAGCTCGCTACTTCTCCTGATTGCAGAACCTTCTCTGTTCCTTCCAATCTCCATAGGCGCCCCACTTCAGCAGGTGCCTTCTGTTCTTCGACCATTCTCTGATAGACTGGACGTAACATCGGGTGTACTCCCTTGGTGGAACCTTCTTCCAGTACCATAGGAGTCAGGAGACGTCGCACCAGATCAGTATTCGTCCCCACTATCATAGAACTTCTGTTTGCCCCTGAAGGCCGAGGACACACAATGGCCAATGCATCACAACCTCCAGACTGTCCGATTACTTCGGATTCAATTTCTAACTTCACCTGTAGATATCCGTCATAGGGAAGTTTCTCAGTTCCGATACCCCAGATTTCCAGGTCCTTCAATTTCTGTAGAGGTATGTGCTTCAAGTGCTTCTCATAGAAGTCTCGGTAGATCAATGTCACTTGAGCCCCTGAGTCCAACAGAGCTTTAGTGTAGACTCCCTCTACTTGGATTGGCACAATGGGAGAAGGACCTATCAGCTGGTCAGGAAACTTTGTTGTAGTAACAGGAAGTTTAGACCCAGTTTATTGTACCCTGGCCTTCTTCTTGGCCCGTATAGGTTTTGGGTGTGCATTGCTTCCCCATGTCGTAGGACCGGATGCTAAGGGAGTGACTCTTTCAGTCCTGGCAGGCTCAGCAGTTGGCCAGACTCTGGGCCCTCTCGGCCTCTCAGTCCTGGCTTGATTTTTGGAGCGGGTTTTGAACATCGGGCACCTAGTTTGCTCCTTCACTTGTGCCCTATGGCGTTTCCCGCTGGTGAGGTAGATAGTAGCCCCTCCAAGGCTTTTAGGAGCTCTTCTACCATATTTCTTTCAGGCTTTTGGCTTTTGCATTGTGCGCAGAAATTACCCATTTCCCCACAACTGAAACATCTCTTCTTTGAAGACGGAGACGCACTTACTTGCTGTGATTCGGTTGAAGGACCCTGGCCAGACACCACAGCAACTCCAGTTGTCCGCATATCAGTAAGGAACTTCTGCATATCGGTCTGTGTCTCTGCCACCTTCAAAAGTGCTCGTCACAGGTCCGCATGCGCCTGTTGCAATTCCGCTTGAGTTTCTTGTACCTTCTTAATGGTTTTGTGCAACTCACTATGTGCAGAAAGGGTTAGTTCTTTTGCAGCATTCTCTGTGGATTTAGGAACAACCAAACGCTCTTGTTCGTCCACTTCGGATCCATAGGTGTCTAACGAATCATCTTCAGGTTGCAGACATTCGTTATGCCTCACTGGTTGTGCGTAAGCTCTTTCTCCTCTCCTAAAGGATTTTTCTTCAAGTAAAGCCTCTTCCTCTCTGACAGCTCGGATCAGTTCCAGATATTTAAATTCTCGGTTACCTGCCCTGCTTCTCAGCTGTAGCATCACCGGATCTAGAGGTTGAGCGCCCCTCAGGATCTGCTGCATTCGGATTTTATCTATTTCGGCCGGTTCGGCCCCTTTCTTGAGAAGTATCTGGTGCAGAATCTTATCTAGGTGCCTCATATATTCAGTCATTTTCTCACCTTTTCGCTGGTAGGTGTGTTCATACTGGTACACGAGCTCCGCAGCCTTTTCCGTTCGCCCAAAGACTTCCTGTAAAATATTTAGATAATCTAAAGCAGTGCAGTCTTGCTTACTCAATTTTAGGTTTCTTACAGCCTCTGACGCAGGTCCCTTTAAGCTCTCAGTAATCCTTTGCTTCTTCTGCGCTTCAGGGACGTCCCACTCATCCAGAGCCTGCATCGCCTTTTCTACCCATTCTTTGAAGGTTTCTTCTCCCGCCGGAGTTGGTACGATTCCTGTAAAATTTCTCAACCGTCGATAACCAAAGTTAGTGTCCGGAGGGCTTGTTCTTTGGCATTTAGCCAGCAAATCTCCAATAGCCACTATAAATTCAGGGCCGATCATGGCCAGCGGACTGGGTGCGGGAACACTCGCGGGATCGCCACGTGGCGCACTTGGCTGAATCAGTTAAGTTTCCACCTCATCGGTCAGCTTCACGCTCGCACCCTGAAAACACACTGGAACACCCTTTCTCCACTCAAAAAGAACATACGTGTGAGAGGTATCCGGGTTCTCTTTAATGTCCAGGATTAACCCCCGATGATCTGGTGTCAGCGTGGCCACGGCCTGGCGAATCTGATCTTCGGCCCAAGTGTCTGCAGGAATATCCATGACTATACACAATTCTATCTGACTACTGTGCTCCTCACACCATTTGGCAGCAGTGTCTGGATCCATATTTAACCCTTTAAATGCATTTTTTCCAGAGACTGGATCCCGGAAACGAGCCCCCACGTGTAGCGCTCACTACCGGAGGAGCCGCTGAATTTAAACCTCTGGTCAGTCTCCCCGCACTAGGGAATAAATATACACCATCACTGTTGTGGATTTTATAAGTTATATAGTTTACTGATCTCAAATAAACTGGCATATATAGAGCAGCACGGTATACATATATATTTACAGAAGTTCGTAATGCGAGAAACGCGCAGCGGAAAAGAAAAAGGAATATTAACCCCTTCATTGTTGGAATGTGAGTCCCGTACAGGTTGTGTCCCAAGAAGGTGTACGTGTATGCGTGTGTTGGTACCCGGGTACAAGATTCAACTGGCCAGTGAATGATTTCAATGTGTCTTCGACTAGTCACGTTGGGGCCCTTGTTTAGACAAACTTGCAGCGTGCTTTATTATTTTACTGTGGCCGGGAAGGTCACCTATCCGCCAGATACTCTGCTCTCTGCTCGACCCAGGACGTCTCTCCGCTCGACTTGACTGGGACTCTGTGCCACCGGATCCGCTTGTCTTGCTTGTCCGTTTCCGCCACAAGATGCTCAGCTCACCGCCTGCACTCCCATTAGATCATCGCGGTCTCCTAACTCGGGGTTCTTCAGCAACTCTGTATCTGTGTAAACTTTTCAACGGTGGATTACTAGGTCTCTGGCAAGTAATGTGAACCGATCTCCAGCTCCGCAAGGCCGCACCTGCGCTCTGGCCGGGTCACGATCGTTGTCTGTCTCACGTGCGCCTTGCTCTCTTCACTCCTCGGTGCGCTCTGGATTTCCTCTGCACAAGGCTGCGGATGTAAGTCTTTCCTCCCCACCCACTTCCTGTTCCCGACGCAAAGCATGCTGGAAAACATAGTCCCATTGTCCAGTGTCTCTTACATTGCGCTTGTCTCTGGTGGCCAAAAATAATTACTACAGCAACAGTGTTTTAAACCAGCGCTACATATGTATTCGGGTTTTACTTTTGATCTTTTATTACATTAAAATTCCATTTACTTAACACTGTTCGTGGAGTTTATCCAGTACTACTGCCCCCAATAAGGTTTTATAGACAAGTAGTATCTAGGAAATAGAACTTGGAAGCATGAGATCCTTGAGCCGGGCTAGGGCTCATAAGAGGGTGAAATGGGGCCTTTTGTTACAAATATACCCCCTGGACACTATACGATATTGCACCATGAAGCAGTCTATTGCTACAGTGGCAAGAAAAAGTATGTGAACCCTTTGGGAATACGTGGAGTTTTGCATGAATTGGTCATAAAATGTGCTCTGATCTTCATCTAAGTCACAACAATTTGAAAAACACAGTCTACTCAAAATAATACAACACAAACATTATATGTTTTCATGTGTTTATTGAACATAACATGTAAACATTCACAGTGCAGGGTGTAAAAGGTATGTGAACCCCTAGTCTAATGACTTCTCCAAGAGCTAATTGGAGCCAGGAGTGAGCCAACCTTGAGTCCAATCAGTGTGATATTATTGGATGTGTTGCTGAAAGCTGTCCTGCCCTTTAAAAACACACACCAGTTTTGGGTTTACTGGTTTCAAGAAGCACTGCCTGATGCGAACCATGCCTCGCAGAAAAGAGCTCTCAGAAAACCTACGATCAAGAATTGTTGACATGCATGAAGCTGGAAAGGGTTACAAAAGTATACCCAAAAGCCTTGATGTTCATGTGTCCACGGTAAGACAGACTGTCTACATATGGAGAAAGTTCAGCACTGTTGCTACTCTCCCTAGGCGTAGTCGTCCTGTAAAGCTGACAGCAAGAGCACAGCGCAGAATGCTTAATGAGGTGAAGAAGAATCCTAGAGTGTCAGCTAAAGACTTACAGAAATCTCTGGCACATGCTAACATTTTTGTTGACACATCTACAATAAGGAAAACATTAATCAAGAATGGAGTACATGGGAGGACACCACGGAGGAAGCCATTGCTGTCCAAAAAGAATATTGCAGCACGTTTGAAGTTTGCAAAAGAGCACCTGCATGTTCCACAGCACTACTGGCAAAATATTCTGTGGACAGATGAAACCAAAATTGAGTTGTTTGGAAAAAACACACAACACTATGTGTGAAGAAAAAAAGGCACAGCACACCAACATCAAAACCTCATCCCCACTGTAAAACATGGCGGAGGGAGCATCATGGTTTTGGGCTGTTTTGCTGCCTCAGGGCCTGGACGGATTGCTGTCATTGATGGAAAAATTAATTCCAGAGTTTATCAAGACATTTTGCAGGAAAACGTAAGACCATCTGTCCGCCAACTGAAGCTCCGCAGAGGATGGGTGATGCAACAGGACAATGACCCAAAGCATACAAGTATTTCAACAAAAGAATGGCTTCAACAAAACAAAATACGCCTTCTGGAGTGGCCCAGTCAGAGTCCTGACCTCGACCCGATTGAAATGCTGTGGCATGACCTTAAGAGAGCGATTCACACCAGACATCCCAAGAATATTGCTACACTGAAACAGTTTTGTGAAGAGGAGTGGTCCAAAATTACTCCAGATCGTTGTGCAGGTCTGATCTGCAACTACAGGAAACGTTTGGTTGAGGTTATTGCTGCCAAAGGAGGGTCAACCAGTTATTAAGTCCAAAGGTTCACATACTTTTTCCACCCTGCACTGTGAATGTTAACATGTTCTGTTCAATAAAAACATGAAAATATAATGTTTGTTGTATTATTTTAAGCAGACTGTGTTTTTCAAATTGTTGTGACTTAGATGAAGATCAGAGCACATTTTATGACCAATTCATGCAAAACTCCACGTAATCCCAAAGGGTTCACATACTTTTTCTTGCCACTGTATGTCTTTGAGATCCTGGCTTGCTTACCGGGAGTGCAGCTACTGAGGGGTTGGCACTGAATAACCCCAAGGTGTTTCATCATGCGCTATAAGCTTTGGAAAGTGTGAGTGTATCTTACCCACTTACACTGTGTTTATCCTTCAATGTACAATATTATACTATGTGCTGTATTTACATGTTTTAGATCCATCGGGTGCACCATAAGACGTCTTTCACAGCTTTCTGCAGATGTTGCAGGGATCTATGTGTTTGTAAACAGTCACACAGGAGAGTTCATGTACACATTTGCCTCTATAAATTTACCTAATAAGAAACAGCACACGGTTTTGCATTCCATTTTACATAAACTGGAGGAGTTCCAGGAAGGGATTCTGATGCTGGGGATTTTAACCTTCCTCTAGAACAGTGTTTCCCAAACCTGTCCTCAGGGCCCTCTAACAGGCCAGATTTTACAGATCACCTTGGAGAAATGCAGACTGAATACTGCGATCACTGAGCAGCAAATCATATCACCTGTGCTTCAGAATTCTTGCAAACTTGGCCTGTCAGCAGGTCCTGAGGACAGGTTTGGGAAACACTGCTCTAGACCGTGTACTGGACACCTCCAAGGGTGCTACCAGTGTTCCTGTGCTAGTGTTGAAGGCAGCCCCCCCTTGCCTTAGTAGAGGGTGATATATACCCATATATACCTATGACCAGTGCTTTTTTTTCTGGAATAATAGGTGGGGGTACGCTCATGCCCAGGGAAAAATGGTGATTATTATGACTAGGTTTTGTGTCCTAATAAATACTCTTATTAACCCTTTAAAGACAGAGGCAATTTTACATTTCATTCTTACTTTGTGCAGTGCAGGCAGCAGATAATGTGGCGATTCTAGGAGCACTACCAGCCTTTTGGGTGCAGGGCAAGGGGGCAACGCTGGACTGCGACAAGGACACAGATGCAGACTTTTACACACAGCAGCCTGTTTAAAGTCAAATACATGCATTTACACACACTGTTATATATATTTATATACATGCACCCCCCGAGAATCATGTATAACCAGTCACAGACCCCCAGAATTGAACATAGCCAGGAACAGACCCCCAGAATAAATTATAACCAGGCACATGAAATCAGAATTAATTATAGCCAGACAGGGACCCCCAGAATGAATTATAGCCAGGCAGGGACCCCCAAAATCAATTATAGCCAGGCAGGGACCCCCAGAATGAATTATAGCCAGAGAGGGACACACAGAATGAATTATAGCCAGACACATGCCCCCAGAAGTAATTATAGCCAGGCAGGGACCCCCAGAATTAATTATAGCCAGGCAGGGACACCCAGAATGAATTATAGCCAGACACATGCCCCCAGAAGTAATTATAGCCAGGCAGGGACCCCCAGAATTAATTATAGCCAGGCAGGGACACCCAGAATTAATTATAGCCAGACACATGCCCCCAGAATTAATTACAGCCAGGCATGGACCCCCAGAATTATACTTACCTAGCCTCAGGACCGCGTGTTCCTCCGAGCAGCTCAGGAGTGCTCCTGCACGCGGCCACCTCCTCAGCCCTCCGAAGGCTGGGACACGCTCTCACGAGATCTCAGTGTAGGCCGCATCACAGCCTTGAGAGGACAGACGAGGCGGCCGCGCGAGGAGGCACATCACGGCACATGCGGCACTCGGGGGAACGCAGCCAGTCGAGCGGCTGCTAGCAGAATGCTGTTAATGCATTCCGCTAGCAGCCCCGGCTGCCCACAGCGGGAACCTGCATTCCTGTAACATATTTTTTTTTTAAAGTGCCAGTACTCAGTACCGGCAAGTACCAGCTGAAAAAAAAACACTGCCTATGAACAAGAATACACCATGTCAGGGCTGTACACAATTCATAGTCCAGAGTCGATTATGTCCTCTTCCTGTCTGGACAGTCACTTATTACAATCCTCGGGAATAGGTAAGCAAACCTGGCCTGACCATTGCCCGTTCTAGTGCATATTGCATCCCCTATCCTTCAGCCTAAAGCTGCATAGTGGCATCTCAACAAAACATTGATAGATGATCTGATAGTAATTACATCTCACAAGCCTTTCAGCAGTAGCTACTTTCAATTAAACGGGGATGCAGACACCTACAATTTGGGAGGCTCACAAGGCTGAAGTGCGAGGGAGGTATCTAGTGTCACAGAGTACTCGCTTAAAAAAGGAGAGGTTGCGAAGTTAAGCGCAGTTGTATCCCGTGTTTAGGATTTGGAGAGGTCTCATGAAAGTGACCTCCTTTATGATACTTATAAAGAACTCCTCTCACTGAAGTCACGGCAAAATTAGTTGCTCATTATTAGAGCTCAGAATTCCTTTCAGGCTCTGAGCCACCTCATTTGAGTTTAGCAACAAGAGTGGGAGACTTTTAGCTAGGGCCCTCCGCAAATGTAGATCCGAGATTTACATACCCAGATTGCATACACCTCAGGGATCTTCAATTTCGCACCCCAAGAATGTGCTGAAAACTTTTCATAAACATTGAGGAATTATACAATGTTGATTCTGGGCTATCGAATGTTCGGGCCTTCAAGGAGATTCATGCCTACCTTAACCCTTTTGCTGCTGAGGCTTTTCCCGCCCCTGTGCTGAGGTCATTTTTACCGGTTTTGCTCATCATGTTTAAACGTGTTTTGAAGGCTTATTTTAGTATATTACCCAGACATATTATATATCGTTCTTTCCGTCAGACTCGGTAGATTCATAATATGTCATTATTATATGTATACGTTATGTCATGTCTGTATATTATAACAAAAAATGCAATAAAATATGTATTTTCAATAATTTACAACGTGTAAAGTGTTTTTTTTCACATTTTAACATGCGAGCAATTGCGGTTATATTTTGTATGGGGTGCGCTTGTTAAAAAAATTTGAGATGGGGTCTCGTTACATTTTTTTTTGGGGAAAATTACGCAATTTTTAACAAACGCACCGCATACAAAAATCGTTAGTGCAGCATCATTGTTCACATTATAATTGAAATGGGAACAATATTGCTGCATTAACGAACCAAAAAAAAGAAAAAAAAATGTTTATTTTTTTTTTTTATAATTCAGCGCGTCCTCCGCATACCAGCAGTAATGCGGAGGACGCGCTCAGCGCGTCCTCCGCATTGAAGTGGTTAAGGGAACTATTAGTACTCATTTATCGCTGGCCGAATTGCACTTCAAACTCGGAAGTGGCTGAAATCTTGGATGTCAGCCAAGCCTCAGGGTCACCTCCCACCCACTGGCATCGTCACCATATGTGGGAGTACATCAGTGGGCCAGTTAACCCCATAGCTGCCAAGTGGAGATACTAAACATGACTAGATTTGGTATAATAATTTTTTAAAATAAAGAGAAAATAAATCCTTTTATAAAAAATTTTTTTGTCTGGGGGGGTTTAATAAAATAGAACTTATGCTGGCATTTAAACATAATGAACATAAAACTGTCAAAATGAGCTCAGCACACAAAGGTGAAATGGCTCAGCAGTGAAAGGGTTAAAAAGCAAAAATAGGCGGAGCTGGCATCCACTGAGACCAGTCGCATTTTTCAGTGCTCTCCGGCTATTTACCTGACTTTATGTGGATTTCTGAGCTTTATACTGATTATTTTTGCAGCTGCAGCGGGTGATGCCCTACTGGACCTGTCCCAGTATCCCGGATTGCGGTCTGCTCAGCCCGGATTGTGGAGATACTGAGGAGTGAGGCCTATCGCGGAGACATACCCTCAGTCGAGGTCAGGGGCAGACTGACCACTCGGTCCATTCGGGCGCTGTCCGAGGGCCCGAGAATGGCGGGGGTCCCGCCGCTGCACATGTGGAACGAGTGGCCAGTCCGCCCCTGTCCACCGTTTTCCCTCACCTCCGGGCAGCCATCACCCAGCGGCGGTGCTGCAGCGTGCCTGTTTCCCACACTGTTTACTCCAGCAGGCACGTTTCTTTGATGCGCACAGGGCAGAGGAAGAGAGGCTGGCTGGACTCCATCCTGTCTGCTGAGTCCATTGCTCTCAATGAATGCCGGTGAGATGAGCAACCCAGGGGGAATCCAATTGATTTTGCTGGGGGGGGGGAATCCAATTGATTTTGCTTGGGGGAGGGAGGGGGAATCCAATTGATTTTGCTGGGGGGGAAGGGAGGGGGAATCCAATTGATTTTGCTGGGGGGGAGGGAGGGGGAATCCAATTGATTTTTCTAGGGGGGGAATTCAATTGATTTTGCTTGGGGGAGGAGGGAGAATCCAATTGATTTTGCAGGGGGGAGGGAGGGGGAATCTAACTGATTTTGCTGGGGGGAAGGGAGGGGGTATACAACTGATTTTGCTGGGGGGGAAGGGAGGGGGAATACAATTGATTTTGCTGGGGGAAGGGAGGGGAATATAATTGATTTTGCTCGGGAGGGGAGAGGAAAAAAAACAATTGATTGTGCTGGGGGAGGGAGGAGGATAAAATACAATTGATATACTGTGGGGGTAATAAGATGACAGTTTATTCAACCCAAAGTATATCAATTATCAGTACATTACAGTGAGTTTTATTGTTGTGCAGCGCTGTGATGCGCTCATACACACTGTACATTACTGTGAGTTTTATTGCTGTGGATTCTGGGATACGCTCATACACACCGCTCATTACTGTGAGATTTATTGCTACATACCCCTGGGGTGTAGGGGATATATGGTGGTTATGTATGTAAACGTATGGCTGTGTGTGTAAATACATATATTTGCTTTTAAACAGGCTGCTGTGAGTAAAATTCTGCACCTGTGTGCTTGTCGCAGTCTGGCGTTGCACTCTTGCTCTGCATCCAAAAGGCTGGTATTGCTCGTAGAATCGCCACATTATCTGCTGCCTGCACTAACACAAAGTAAGGATGACAGCGTCTTGACAGCATCGTGAGGTACAGGTAGGAAACTAAATATTGGTGCGGGGCAGCAAGAGGCTAAATGGGCACCCTACTTTAAATTTTATCCCCCTTTATCCTCTTTGCTACTGGCGACGTGATGAGCACATCCTCTGCTTTCATGTGTGCAGAGAATGTGGTTGTCACGTTGCTGAAGTCCTGCAGCTCAGTGCCATATCTTTCAACTTTCACAGTGGGCTGACATCTTGCCCTCGCCTGGAGTGGGCACAATGGATTCTCCAATTCGTCACTGGGGCCAAGTGGAGGTTATCTTAAGGAGTTCAGAAATAAATTCTTTAGCACAATAATGTACATGTGGGTGTTGCGTTGTAGGAGGTGGGGTTTTGTAGGGGTGTGGTCTCCTGTGGGTGCAGAACAAGGGGGCCCCATGACCTCCTATTGCCCGGGGGCCCCATGACCGGTCAGTCCGCCCCTGGCGGAGGTGCTCCCTGTAATTTTGCGGCCCAGTTTACCGCATCTTCATGGTTAAGAAATCGGGGAAGAAGCCCCTACCACTGGAGGGCCCACGACAGCAGGATATCCGAGATGCACTGGGTGAGGGCAGACGTAAGAGGCAGGGAGAGCCCCACACATACCTATCTCCCACGACAAGCTCCTCGGAGGAGGACCCGTACTGGTCGGAGGCCCATCATGCACCATGCACTTTCACCTTTACTCATTTCCTACTGGTAACAAACCAGATGCACCTCGGACTCTTAAACCATCCCTGACTGAGGAAGGCAAGTGCTATTTTCCGAAACACGTCTCAGGAAACTACCATTATCTATTTGTTTACCTACTATTTAACTGCCTACTTTTTTTTTTTTTTTTACCTGTATACCAAATGGAGATTTTTTTAATGCATAGAAAGGTTGCTCTGTTTGCTACTTACTCCCCATCTCGTGAGCACACAGCGGCAAAACCATCACACCCAGGACCGAAAAGGGGTGAGGTGCTGACCTCTGAAAGCACCAAGGCGCAACACATGAGCCTAACCAAATCACAGGCTCCAGTATTGGGAGCCATCTGCCTGTGAGCCACCATATCCAGGAAGTGACGAGGAAAAGGTTGATCCACCCTTCTAAGTTGGCCGAACGTGTGCACACCTAGAGCCAGGTTTTAGTGTGGCTCTATAGTACGAGAGTGTCTTTGACAATACTTGAAAATATTATTTTCTTATATACCTGGATTAAGCGCCATTGCTGTATTTCTCTCTCTGCTTTGAGGTACAAAAAGGAATGCACCAGAGCTAGGAACTGACCAAAAATCCTTCATTTTTTAAATTATATATATTTGAAAGACTTTGTTTTTTCATTTGGTGCATGCACACCAGGACATTGAAGATTTACGGACACATGAATATTAAGGACTGTGTACTAAACGACCATCACATTTACCTTTGTTGCATATGGCACTTTCTTTGTATCACAAATATGTTGTCATTTTATCTTTGCACCATATGGAACCTGTTTTTTGCACTATCCTGACACAAGTTTGTATGAGTGTTTCATTGTGGCAGCAGTGATCACCTATTGATACCAGATTAGTAACATCACTGTGGAGCGCCTCCACTTGATACATTGTATCCGCTTTTTTGCAGGGTGGCATAGTGTTCCCTGTGGCTTTATGGCCCTCCTCCATTCCCATCGGGCCGAAAGCGTTATTGACTGCAGGGGGACTGCTTGATGGTGATTGTCCTCTGGGAAGGGAGGTGGGCTGGTGGAGGGCCAGAAAGCCACGGGGCATTCTATTTTTATCTTGTTTTAACAAGAACCAATTTTTTTTAATAAAAACTTTGTGACCTCTGTCATGGAACTGACATAGCGCTCCCCGCGTCAAACCCCAAGACTTTTATTTCCAATGGCGAAAACCCCAAAAGACAGACAATTGCCTTGGGAAAGACTTTATGTTCATTTATATTGTGTGATTTTAAATATATTTTACATTGCCTGGTTTTAGTTTAAATATAGTGTAAATTGCGTAGCTTTAGTTTTAAATATACTTACGGTTGCAAGAAAAAGTATGTGAACCCTTTGGGATTACGTGGAGTTTTGCATGAATTGGTCATAAAATGTGCTCTGATCTTCATCTAAGTCACAACAATTTGAAAAACACAGTCTGCTTAAAATAATACAACACAAACCTTATATGTTTACATGTTATGTTCAATAAACACATAAACATTCACAGTGCAGGGTGGAAAAAGTATGTGAACCCCTAGCCTAATGACTTCTCCAAGAGCTAATTGGAGCCAGGAGTGAGCCAACCTTGAGTCCAATCAGTGTGATATTATTGGATGTGTTGCTGAAAGCTGTCCTGCCCTTTAAAAACACACACCAGTTTTGGGTTTACTGGTTTCAAGAAGCACTGCCTGATGTGAACCATGCCTCGCAGAAAAGAGCTCTCAGAAGACCTACGATCAAGAATTGTTGACTTGCATGAAGCTGGAAAGGGTTACAAAAGTATCTCCAAAAGCCTTGATGTTCATGTGTCCACGGCAAGACAGACGGTCTACAAATGGAGAAAGTTCAGCACTGGTGCTACTCTCCCTAGGCATGGTCGTCCTGTAAAGATGACTGCAAGAGCACAGCGCAGAATGCTTAATGAGGTGAAGAAGAATAGCTAAAGACTTACAGAAATCTCTGGCACATGCTAACATTTTTGTTGACACATCTACAATAAGGAAAACATTAAACAAGAATGGAGTACATGGGAGGACACCACGGAGGAAGCCATTGCTGTCCAAAAAGAATATTGCAGCACGTTTGAAGTTTGCAAAAGAGCACCTGCATGTTCCACGGCACTACTGGCAAAATATTCTGTGGACAGATGAAACCAAGATAGTGTTGTGTGTTTTTTCAAACAACTCAATGTGTGGAGAAAAAAAGGCACAGCACACCAACATCAAAACCTCATCTCCACTGTAAAACATGGCGGAGGGAGCATCATGGTTTGGGGCTGCTTTGCTGCCTCAGGGCTTGAACGGATTGTTGTCATTTATGGAAAAATGATTTCCAGAGTTTATCAAGACATTTTGCAGGAAAACGTAAGACCATCTGTACGCCAACTGCAGCTCCGCAGAGGATGGGCACGGCCGGATTAACATAGGGGCTGATGGAGCAGCAGCTCCAGGCCCATGCCCCAGAATAGGCCCACAGAAAGGATAACAAGATTTGCATTGATGGGCATTTGGACCACTGTATCTCCAACTCCATAGCAGCTACAGGGTCGAGTGAGGTATCCCCTGAAAGGCCAGAGCATGGCCTTTCCAATGATACCAAACATGACCAGGTTTTATGTAACATTAAAAATAAATTCCTTTTTTTTCTAGCACAGCAACATTTTTCAATTATAAAGTGAACATTGATGCTGCACTAACCCTCACATTCCTCATGTCACCAACAAGTGTGGAGGTGATGGCACAAATCATTGTTACGAATTGTTACATCAAAACCTAAACCACTGCACTGCAGCGAAGAGCACTGGGTTGACTTTGGACCCCTGCATCACTAATCTTTACACTCCACAAGGTCAAGTGAGGTGTCATTGAACAGGTCAGAATCTGGCCTTTGCATTGATACCAAACGACCAGACCATACCAAACTAAAAAAAACAATTTTTGGTTCCAAAGCAATGGCATTGTCCATTTGTCTCGTATAAAATGAGCAATACCACTGCCATTACTCACCTTTTAATTTCCCACTCTGGGAGCAAAAAATTATCTCTTGATAGTCATATTATTCATAAAACAGCATCTTCCAAAACACAAGCGAAAATTTAAATTTTTTGGTTAAAATTGTATATTTTCTCAGAAAAATGCAGTAACAGGTTCCCATTTCACTTTTTTTTAACAAGAATTCCCTATAGACTATATAATCACAATGGTTTGGATGATAAAATGGGAAAAATTATTTTATACTCTGTAAATGATTGAAATCTTAATGAAAAAATTGATCACACAGTAACTGCCTGGTTAGATATAACCGTATCTGCACTATTAAATAACCAGACTATGTTTTCATTTCACTGAAATCCAAAAAAAGCCACCAAAATATTCAGCTCCAGGCCCATAGAGATCATAATCCGGCCCTGAGGATGGGTGATGCAACAGGACAATGACCCAAAGCATACAAGTAATTCAACAAAAGAATGGCTTCAACAATACAAAATACGCCTTCTCGAGTGGCCCAGTCAGAGTCCTGACCTCAATCCGATTGAAATGCTGTGGCATGACCTTAAGAGAGCGATTGACACCAGACATCCCAAGAACACAGTCTGCTTAAAATAATACAACGCAAACATATGTTTTCATGTTTTTATTAAACAGAACATGTAAACATTCACAGTGCAGGGTGGAAAAAGTATGTGAACCTTTGGACTTAATAACTGGTTGACCCTCCTTTGGCAGCAATAACCTCAACCAAACGTTTCCTGTAGTTGCAGATCAGACCTGCACAACGATCTGGAGTAATTTTGGACCACTCCTCTTCACAAAACTGTTTCAGTGTAGCAATATTCTTGGGATGTCTGGTGTGAATCGCTCTCTTAAGGTCATGCCACAGCATTTCAATCGGGTTGAGGTCAGGACTCTGACTGGGCCACTCCAGAAGGCGTATTTTGTATTGATGAAGCCATTCTTTTGTTGAATTACTTGTATGCTTTGGGTCCTGTTGCATCACCCATCCTCTGCGGAGCTGCAGTTGGCGTACAGATGGTCTTACGTTTTCCTGCAAAATGTCTTGATAAACTCTGGAATTCATTTTTCCATCAATGACAACAATCCGTCCAGGCCCTAAGGCAGCAAAGCAGCCCCAAACCATGATGCTCCCTCCGCCATGTTTTACAGTGGAGATGAGGTTTCGATGTTGGTGTGCTGTGCCTTTTTTTCTTCACACATAGTGTTGTGTGTTTTTTCCAAACAACTCAATTTTGGTTTCATCTGTCCACAGAATATTTTGCCAGTAGTGCTGTGGAACATGCAGGTGCTCTTTTGCAAACTTCAAACGTGCTGCAATATTCTTTTTGGACAGCAATGGCTTCCTCCGTGGTGTCCTCCCATGTACTCCATTCTTGATTAATGTTTTCCTTATTGTAGATGTGTCAGCATGTGCCAGAGATTTCTGTAAGTCTTTAGCTGACACTCTAGGATTCTTCTTCACCTCATTAAGCATTCTGCGCTGTGCTCTTGCTGTCAGCTTTACAGGACGACTACGCCTAGGGAGAGTAGCAACAGTGCTGAACTTTCTCCATATGTAGACAGTCTGTCTTACCGTGGACACATGAACATCAAGGCTTTTGGGTATACTTTTGTAACCCTTTCCAGCTTCATGCAAGTCAACAATTCTTGATCATGGTTTTCTGAGAGCTCTTTTCTGCGAGGCATGGTTCGCATCAGGCAGTGCTTCTTGAAACCAGTAAACCCAAAACTGGTGTGTGTTCTTAAAGGGCAGGACAGCTTTCAGCAACACATCCAATAATATCACACTGATTGGACTCAAGGTTGGCTCACTCCTGGCTCCAATTAGCTCTTGGAGAAGTCATTAGACTAGGGGTTCACATACTTTTTACACCCTGCACTGTGAATGTTTACATGTTATGTTCAATAAACACATGAAAACATATAAGGTTTGTGTTGTATTATTTTAAGCAGACTGTGTTTTTCAAATTGTCGTGACTTAGATGAAGATCAGAGCACATTTTATGACCAATTCATGCAAAACTCCACGTAATCCCAAAGGGTTCACATATTTTTTCTTGCCACTGTATATTTCTGTAGGTAAATGTGTTTTTGTGTAGCAAGTAATCAAGCTTTACTACTGTGTAATTTATGCAAAAGGGCTTTTCCCCTTATCTGGCTGCATGTTTGATTTTAGAAGTCTGGGATAGTGATTGTTTTTAATCTGATGTGTTAGAACAATAGATTATGTAAATGTTGTGTGAGCTAAAGAATGTTTATTGTAAATATCTAACTGACATAATGTAATTAGAGACTTTAGGTACATGTTCACCATTTGGTAATGCAAATTATAGCTGAAGAGGACCTGAAGGAAGCCTGCAGTGGTCTTGGAACCAACCAATCAGAACTGTTGGGGTGGGCGGGAAGTTTGAATGTGCATTGCTGTATTTTGTATAAATATCCAGTGATATCTTCCATAAAGAGAGAATCCTGTTGGAACATACAGCTCGTCTGGTGTCTCCTTCAGCTACGCTACACTACACTCAACCTCAGAAGGCACAGAGCAGCCTTCTGGAAATGCAAAGAGGCTCCAAGGCAGAGGTTCAGATCAAGCAGATCTGGAGCTGCAGATCAGGCTGCTCGAGGCACTGAGCCCAAGCAACTCAGAGGCCGGGCTGATCTTGGCAAGGGGGTGTCTGGAGAGTACAGGACAGGCGGAAGAGAACGGTTCCGTCACATTGGCTGGCAGCGGTGTGGATAGAAGCTCTCCAACAAAAAGACACTCAGAATGGCCAATTATGCCAAATGCAAAAGGGACACATTACGGGACATGTTGAAAAACCGTGGGGGGACCGCCGGCTCAAAGAGCAAAAAGGCCTTGGTCAAAGAACTGAGAGAAATGGACCAGCGAAGAGAGGACACGGGGCCCCCGTCCATAAGAGACCGGTTCCAGCAAAGAGTAAGGAGGGCGATGGCCCAGGCGGATGAACCTGGTGCCTGGCAGGACAAGCACTGGTGGAAAGATTTTGTCCGCCAGGAGATGTGGAACGAGGCCATCCAACAGGAGGATGACTGCCCTGAAGAAGCCCTTCCCACTTATACGGAGAGGTACGAGCACCAGTGGTACTTACAGTGCCCTTTTGGGAGAACAGCCCCAAGAGGAATGGCTGACGGAGCTAGGCGAACTGGTCCAGAGCAAAATTATACTGGACGCCAGCTACAGAGCCCTCCAGTGGTTTACGGCCCAACTAATGCCCAGCACAGCAGACAGCGGCCCAACAGAAGGCTTTGACTATGGAGGCACAGGGCTGCTGTATACAAGGATGGGCAAAGACTCCTGTTGTGGGGACGACGCGGAGTGGCAGCGGGAACAACTCCTGGACCTCCGGTATGAGGAACTGGAAGACCTTGATGATCACTGTGATACAGAGGAACTGGAGTTCCTGGTTGAGCAGGAATGGGAGCTCGAAAAGACATACAAAAGGCTGTTCGACGACGCTCCACAGCTAGGCCTGAGCCCCATTACCTGGGACTGTCCGGCGGAAGAAGCGGGCAGTCAAAGTGACACAGAAGAATTGGAGCCCGAGGCGCTCCCTTGGTTCCCCTCATGACTGCAGCAGAGGAGGAAGCGCTGGCAACAGGGTGGAGTGCCGCTGGCCTCTGCCCATCCCCAGACCTGGAGGACACCATTCTCCCGCAAGACGACACTGTGTCAGTGTCTATCCCCCCAGCTGAAGTGCTGGCGACGGGGCAGAGTGCCTCTGCCCTCCTTTCCTAATAGCCACAAAGGATCCAGGAGAAGATCCCCCAGGCTGGTTTTCCCGCAGCCCATGACCCCACCGAAGATGATGGACGCCAACCTCCAACCAGAAGACACTTAGTCAGTGTCTATCCCCCCAGCTGAAGCGCTGGCGACAGGGCAGAGCGCCGCTGGCCTCTGCCCACTCCCCAAGTTGCACCAAGATGACCCAAGCAAGGATCTCCATGGGCTGCCGGCCCGGCAACTAATGACCCCACCGAGAATGGAGGACACCATTCTCCCGCCCGGAGACACGTCCCCAGCATCTACCCCTCCAGCAGAAGCGCTGGCAACAGGGCAGACCGCCACTGGCCTCTGCCCACCTTTTTCAGTCCTCACAGAAGATTTCGGTGAGGACTCCCAGGGGCTGCCGGCCCCGCAGCCGACTGGAGGACAACGGTTTCCTGTATACTACACCTGTCCCCCAGCAGAAGAGCTGGCAATGGGGCAGAGTGCCGCTGGCCTCTGCCCACCACCCAACTTGTGCCCAGAGGATCCAGGCAAGTTTTTCCAGAGGGTGCTACCCTCCTGACCAATGGCTCCCCTGAGAATGGAGGACGCCATTCTCCCGCAAGGAGGCACTTCCCCAGCATCCACCCCCCAGCAGAAGCGCTGGCTACGGGGCAGAGCATTTCCAACCTCTGCCCATCCTCCCAACCTGTTAGGCCGGAGGCATCTTGCCTCACCTATTCCCCTCAACGGCTGGCTGGCCAGAGCACCAGGGGCACGTGCTGTTGGCACACGTTCCTCTGGGTTATTGATACCCTGGAAGAATGTACAGGCGGCACCTCTCCCCAACAGCGAGACACTTGCCCAGGAGGGGACACCAGCAAAGGATTACACCAGCGACACGCCAGGCCCCAGAGTATAGGGCACCCCTCGAACAGCGGGCCAGCCCACAAGGCCAAGTGGAGAAACCGGGGGGCTCACCTCCTCCCGACAGACTATGGACCCAGGTATGGACTATTGCTCCAACGACCCTTGGTCGACCCGTTGGGGTCCAACCATAGTCGTTGGACTCCTTTGGGGAAGGGGAGATATGTCATGGAACTGACATAGCGCTCCCCGCGTCAAACCCAAAGACTTTTATTTCCAATGGCGAAAACCCCAAAAGACATAGACAATTGCCTTGGGAAAGACTTTATGTTCATTTATATCGTGTGATTTTAAATATATTTTACATTGCCTGGTTTTAGTTTAAATGTAGTGTAAATTGCGTAGCTTTAGTTTTAAATATACTTCTATTTCTGTAGGTAAATGTATTTTTGTGTAGCCAGTAAACAAGCTTTACTACTATTTAATTTATGCAAAAAGGCTTTTTCCCTT
Source organism: Leptobrachium leishanense (assembly GCA_009667805.1). NCBI lineage: Eukaryota > Metazoa > Chordata > Amphibia > Anura > Megophryidae > Leptobrachium > Leptobrachium leishanense. Next base: position 147,049,507 of record CM019064.1, on the reverse strand, counting down.
ATCTGGCTGCATGTTTGATTCAAGAAGTTGGGATAGTGTTTGTCTTTATTGTTCTAACACATCAGATTAGATTATGTAAATGTTGTGTGAGCTAAAGAATGTTTATTGTAAATATCTGACAATGTAATTAGAGACTTTAGGTACATGTTCACCATTTGGTATGCAAATTATAACTGAAGAGGACCTGAAGGAAGCCTGCAGTGGTCTTGGAACCAACCAATCAGAACTGTTGGGGTGGGCGGGAAGTTTGAATGTGCATTGCTGTATTTTGTATACATATCCGGTGAAATCTTCCATAAACAGAGAATCCTGTTGGAACATACAGCTCGTCTGGTGTCTCCTTCAGCTACGCTACACTACACTCAACCTCAGAAGGCACAGAGCAGCCTTCTGGAAATGCAAAGAGGCTCCAAGGCAGTGGTTCAGATCAAGCAGATCTGGAGCTGCAAATCAGGCTGCTCGAGGCACTGAGCTCCAAGCAACTCAGAGGCCGGGCTGATCTTGGCAAGGGGGTGTCTGGAGAGTCAGGACAGGCGGAAGAGAATGGTTCCGTCACAACCTCTCTTTTAGGCATGCAATATGAATACAGGCAGAAAGATCATGCAGGACCAACATATGTATCAGCATTAGCAATCACAAATATTAAAATGTAAATATTGAAATGTGGGGAATGCAAACATTGTGAGGTCAGTCTCAACATATAGGCATCCTGCCAGAGAGCTGGGGGGAAATTAAAATATACAAGAGGGGGGTGGGTCCCTTTCAATTAATGTGGCATTCCTAACTCACTTCTGCATCCCCATAATGAGCAGAAGATCGTGGAAGGTGCCACATGGCTGGTTCTCCCCAGGGCCAAAACAGGCATAGCCATGGTGCCAACAGAAAATACAAAGTGAACCCCATAGCGGTGCAAATATTAATAGTTTACTAAAACCTTTTGTTAGACTGTATATGTGACACTCCACTGTGAAAGGTGTGATATACAAGAAATGGATACTTCTCTCGCAAGACATACCTCCTTCCGTCGCGGAAGATATGCAAAAGAGAATAACATTGTGCAAATATGATCTACAAAAAAAGTCTCATATTGGTCGGTTATAGGAGTTTGAGTCACCTGGTTTTGAACCTATTCGTAATACTGGCTCAGGAATATCGGCAATACTCCTACTTTCCGGATGGTCACCTCCTGTGTATATAAATAGACCAACAGGGTCATTCAGAGAGAGGAGAATGACTAGAGAAGTGAAAATTCTAGGTCAAAATTGCCAAACCAGAAAAATTCTCCCATTTATCTCACTTTCCAAATCAGCTATTTTTACCTAGAATTTTCACTTCTCCAGCTGTTCTCCTGGTTTTCACTTCTCTCTGAATAACACTGCAAGAGAGGGCACACCATAGAGTAGTATTTACCTTGTGTAAATGCACAAAGCAAAGATTACATGCTTACCCTCTCAGGAGCCCCTTTGTAAGCTCAGGATAGTAGGCCTCGGCACTGCAGGTGGCACGTTCCCCTCTCTTCTCAGGAGTCAAATGTTACTTCCACTATGGTAGCACAAGAAATTGTGTCTTTCACTCTTTTGGACCCCTAACTACAAAATAGATTAATAATACTCAGCATCCCCCAATTCTGTCTTGCCCCCCCCCCCTCCAAACATTAAGTACTATGGTTTCCAGTTTAGGGTAAGGTCAGACGAACGCTGTGTTAACATGCGTTTAGCTGCACTTTAGTACGTCCGTGGTAGCAGCAAATAACATCCAATGAAGGCCCACACACAAAGTGCGGTCGCACAACGCAAGCGGCAAACGGACACAGGTTAGCAAGAACGCCGAACCGCTAGGACGGACACACAGTGCGCTGCGTCCACATAGCGGCCTGTGTGCGTGAGTAGGAGATGTCAGACGCTGCACACGTCCAGCCTACATCACGTCCAGACACCCAAAGTTGCGATGCGTAAAAAAAAAAAAAATCATGGACGTTATTGTGCACAGTGTGACCACTACCGCGTATTCCATCAAAACGTGTTGTCCGTACACACAGTCCGTGGAAAATGCTTTGTCTTACCCTAGCCTTTAGAGGGTAAAGTGTTGATTCTGCACAAAACTTATGTAGCCCTGTGTTGTGTTTGGTTTGGCTCTGAGGACTGCAGCTGTTATGCCTCTAGGAGGAGCCAGAGTACAATGTATGGGGAAAGCCTGTACTGGACTCATGGACTACATCCCCCAGAAACCTTTGCGGGGAGAGGAAGGAACCAAGCTCTGGTGCCAGGAAGTGAATAGCATTGCATGCAGTGTGGGCAGAGCAGAACAGAGAGCAGTCGCATGAGAGACCACTTTCCAGGATCTGAGCAAGCTGGAGCGCAGATAATCGGCGGCATCCAATGCTGGAGAGACCAGGGAGAATGTACGTTGGCCTGCAGTATATTGTGCTGGACTGTTCCTGTGGCAAGTGTGTTTGAGAGGGAACTCGTGTAAGGAGGTCGCAGGCGAAGCGGAGTGCTGGCGGCGTTCAACTTCTGGCAGAGGAGATTCTGCGTGCAGTAGTATTCAGATTTGGTCCAGAGGCTGCAGATTGCTAAGACGTCCGGGAGACTTTCCTGGGACCGTGAGCAGCTGAAGTTGTGCAGTAACGAGTAGCTTCTCCCTCTGTCACGCTGACAGGGCACTCTATCCATCTCTAAACCAAGGAAGAATCACACAGCCGCTGAGCGGATTTTACCCACAGCCTTTTCTGCGCTGTCAGCTGAGTTAATGGGATACTCTAGGCAACATGACCACCTAAGCTTTATTAGGTGGTCATGATGCCCTGAGTATTCCCCTGCCTGTCTCTCTCCCTCAGCAGAAAAAGCTGAAAACCGCTGAGAGAGGCGGAGGACTTTACTCCGCCCTCCCAGCTGTCAGAGCGGGATTCAGATTTCCCGCTTCTGCCGACTATTGCTGAGTAGTAGTAGCTGGCGGCAGCCTGAGGATTAGTGTTGCGTACATCCTCTTGCACGCAACACTAATCCTCAGCAGATGGAGCCGGGAGGAAGCCTGCCGATTGGCTGGCTTAAGTGCGAGGTGCGCATGCGCGCTTCTCACGTAAACCAGAATGCAAGAACAATGCAAGAAGGACGGGAGCGGAAGAGGGAGGGGAGTATAATATTTTTTTTTAAAAAAAAACGCCACTGGAAACAAGTGGATTTTAGGGCAAGTATTACGGTTACAAAAAAAAAAAAATCCCTACCTAGTTAGTGAGGGAATAGGGATAGTTTAATGTAAAAAAACAGGGGGGATTTTTGATTAGAGTGTTCCTTTAACTGGGTGTTACGCTAAAGGGCCCCAACTGGTACCCATCATCGCTGTCACTAGGACGAAGATAAGGGTGGTTCCAGGTCGTTTGGGAGGGTTCTGGGCTGGGAGGTTAGACAGCAGTTGGTGTGTCTAGTTAGTTACTGTATTACCTGCAAATCCTTTAATGCTGCCGTTTATCTTTCAATGCAAGTTTATATTGTTTACTGTACCACTGTGTAGTAGTTATTATGTTCCTGCCTGGGCAAACAGTCCATGCCACTGATGCCCAGACAGGTGGAGGCACTGCCAACACTATGTATCCTTATTCCCAAAATGCAGAAACACAGGACCAACGGGTAATCAAGAAGGTGTAACCCAGCCGGAGGGTACCAGTGGGGGGGCGGCCCCCAGCGGCAAAAGAGCGTTCCACTTAAATATAAAAATCATTTCAGGCAGGAGAATAAAAAAAATAAAAGAAAAATAATTAAATTCTACACTGAGTTACAGGTTTTTAAAGCGCTAAACAAGTTCCATAACGCTGTACATTGGGAGTTAGTCGCAGAGGAAGCAAAACGAATATATTTTTATATAGATATACAATGACGTTGTGTCACAATATGTAACTAACCTTAAAACGTTATGGAATGTTAGGAGAGTCCTAAATTTTAGATCTTTGATTTGTTGGTCTCAGATGCAGCAAAATATGCATGTTTAGGTTTCATACAGCCATCCTAAAATCGGTGTTCGATAACTGTGTAAGTTTGTGTACACTGCATGCTACTGCCAGATGTTTGTGCTAAAATGCATTTTCACAGTCCCCAAGAATCCATTCTTTCTAGCATACAGAAGTTTGATTTTATTGATTAAAAGTAAATTTTTTAAAACGTTACACTGGATTACATTATGCCCAACTAGCATTCTCTTACGCTTTTCATTAATCCAGAATAATTCACTGTGAGTACAAGATGAAAATTTGTAAAAATGGAGATTTACTACAATTTCTTATTTTAAAGCAGTTCAAAAATTCATTCTATTGTAATATTTACTTTGAATACACAAGAAAAAAACAAAGAGAAAGGTTTGGTACTTTGTTCTTTATTCAAAACTTCCTCCTTTTAAACAACACTGGCAAAAACATGAGCTTGTCTTAATAAAATAAAAAGTATTTCACCAAATTTACAGTCTTAAATGAACGTACTGTGCATGTAGAATTATTTGTTGGCACAAATACACTTAACATGAAACACGTATTCAAACTAAATTGTACCTAAAAGGAGACCAACGACAAAATAAAGTGGTTTACAGATTACTTTCAGAATTAATTTTTTATTTAATACTCAAAACTACATTCATAATGTCACTAAATCTTTATGCCGGGGGGGATATATATATATTTCCTCCAATCAGACCATTCACATTCTGTACACAGCAGTGCAATTAAATCAGTAGTTCGAAGCAGTTCAAATCTTTGTTTTTAGTCTATAGAAAATACATGTTTATTACTGGTGTCCAATTCGCCTCTGAAGCCATGTCTAGTTTGCCACAGACAAGCCATGGTGTGAAAAATTACTGTCTTCTGAACTATCAATATACATTTAAAATTACTTCATTAACACCTTCAATAAATATTAAAAAAAAATATATAATCAGCATTTGTAGAGCAAAATACATTTCAACCAAAGTGACCATTGAAGCCCCCTTTATTTGGGACCTCAAAATGCTGGTGTCACAGCTTAAACCCTAGCTTATGTTAACGCACGACATGTTGACTTACCAAAAGGATAGAAATTTGCTACTTAAGACATATCATGACTATCCTTACATAGGCGACAGAAAGAAATGCTCCCGATCTGTCCCCATGCATCCAATAAAACTGCAATATGTTGGTGGTTTTTTCAATGCGAGATTACAACAGGGTCACGGACAAATGAAAAATGTGAACAGATTACTAGGAGTGCTGCTGCATTCATTTCCTGCGTTTAAAGACGGAGCAATACCAAACTATATTGTGCATAAACCCTCATGGCATCTTTGGGATATGTGCATAGAATTCCTATCAATAAGAATAAACAGCGCCAGGGAGAGGTTGGGGTCAAGAGGGGCTCCATTTCTTCACTTACAAGTGAAACAAAGCAGCTATAGACAGAGTGCTAGAAAGATTCAGTCCTTGGCAATCGCAGGTTTTCATAGCGAAGGGAATAAATCATTTTGTGCAGGCTTATGACAATTCCATAGACCCTTCATAGCCATTTCAATTTATGTAACATCCATAATGAAATCAACTACACACAATCAAACCAAAAATATAGGTTTGTATAACCAAGTCAAGGTAGATTTACAACTTCTAATTTCTATAAAGATTTCGCCAAGGAAAAAAAAAAAATGGTGACCTTTAAGAGGCTGGGAAACATCTTTAATGTGTGGTTTGATGACAGAGAATGAATTCTTCTAAAACTGTACTGGAGATTAATTTTAATGTAGCCTAAACAGAATTTAAAATCATTTTAATCCTTTGATATATATCTAGCTTCCAATAAGACAGTGAAAGCACAAAAGTGACATTTTAGCTACTTGGCAACAAGGTGACCATTTAAAAATAGGTAATGTTGAAATAAAGATGGAGATCATCACAGGATGACTGTTTTAAGTCACTGAACCAACAAAGGGAATTTACTGAAAAGGCACTGATAGCTTGTGGCCTGAGAGATTGCAAAAATTCTATTTATTTTTAACATTTGACTAACAGAATAATTTTCAAGACGAGTGCAAAAAAGTGATCATGCTACTTGTGAGAATGGTTTAATCTATCCGGTTGTTAGACTCAAAGCAAGCAAAATTAATTCAGAAAGGTGGTCGAATTAAATCCAACTGGGATGTTTCCCAACTGCAAATCCAAAAGCAATAGCCTGGTGGTGGTAAAGGTAGATACATGGGGTAGGCCTCAAACATGCTCCAGGGATGAACAGTGGTTCCTGTTATGTTCTAAACTTAAATTTTATCTCCAGAAGGCTTTACGGATCACAAGACTTGTACTGAGCATTATAGTCACTAGCAAGGGATTTCCTGCAAGATAAAAATGAGAAATATTGTCAGCAAGGGATCCTTACATTTTTATTTAAAAGGGAAGAGGAAAAAAAAAAAAAAGAATTTCAGAACAGGTTTCAGAATGAAAAAGGGAAAGTACAAACAAGACGAAGAAAATTGTTGCGTTTAAAATTATACACTGCATTCCTGTCTAGTTAAATATGTATAAGCTATAGAAGGTGAAAATTTATCTATTAAAAATCAATTACTGGATACATCTCAGCCACTGCTTTATCATGGCTGCTACATGACAAAGCTTTAAAACAAAAGCCCCTTTTTTCCCCATTACGTAACAGGGTAAATGCTGCTGACAGCATCTGTGAAATTAGTTTTCATTTTAGGAGATCTTCTTTACCTCCTCTCCCTCAGCTCAGGGGGTATCAGAGGTCGGAAGTCTTTGAAGCTATTCTACGAAGAGAACAGTATGAATCGCAAATTGCACAGCACTTCAAACATGCGCATTTTACATACGCAGGTTCAGTAGCCCCTCTGGAGTGTTGGATTGAAGCTGCTCACGCATGTGGGAAGTCAGTGTCGTCGTTACACTCTGCATGCTGACATCACTGGTGACCAGCAACTGAGAAATTCGAAATGCAAAATCCCGTCTGCTGGGTGGGGAGGAAACTCCACTTCATTGAATATTTTAATCAGGGGAGGGGGGGGGGCACTCATATCCTGAACGTTCTAAAAAGATAAAGTGGTCAGGATGTGTAGAGTGTTCCTTTTTGATAGCGCTGAAAAGGAAGCCATTGCTGAAGGATACATTGTAGACCATTGTTCTGCTTATACATGGTCACCCTTCAAATGTCTCTCCAAAGCCTGGCGACTCTTTACAGATTCTATGGTTACCCTGGATAGGCTGGTGATTACACCATTTCTGGTGTGAAAGACAAAACCAATTGTCAGTTACCTATTAAGGTGCTATACGAAAGCCTAGCTATTAAACTAGTGACAAGACATGGCCATAATGCTCAAAACAATCTGCTCTATTTTAGATTTAACAAAACTGAACGAAGTTAAGGATTTTTTATTTTTAAAAATTCATGCTTCTGGACAACGTCACTTGTTCCTGCCATTTAGAAATACCGTTTTTGCAGTGTTTTGAAGTATAGTATGAGTAATAAATTTAACAAAAAAAGGGACAAAAATGATTCGGAAACCAGAGATGCCAAGCCCTACTCATCTTGGAAAGTATGAATGCACTCAATTATTCTTCAAATACCTTATTGTCTAACGTTTAGCACATATCTTAAGCTACCCCCTAGTGCCCTAGACATTAGGCTTTCTGGTTGGGCCTGCTTGACAAAACCCATTACTACACATTGAAAAAAGACATCGGAAACAGGCAGAGTGCCATGAAACAGGAATGAAAAAGGGACAGAAAGGGGGATAAAAAAATAAACCTTCAAAGTCGAAGTCATTTCACTTGTGATTATAACGGAAATGTTTTACAGAAACAGATAAAAACAGACAACAGTATCGGGTGACATGAAGCGGCAGACATACAAAACATTCTATGGCATTTCCCTCGTCCAGCACAAACGGCATAAAACATAAAAAGGCTTTACATATTAGTTGCCAATAGAATACTGCCAATGATTAAGAGCGATAAATAGGAAGCAAATAGAAAGACATACACATTGCCGTCTCTGTGAAATGGTTATTGAATTAACCATGGTTTTTTTTTTTCCCTTTCTCCAAAAAAAGCAAAACTGTTACTTTTTGGTTCTGACCCACATAAATGTGACCCAATAGCTATAAGGAGAAATCAATTTGAAATAACATGCCAGGTTATGCTGCACCATAGAGTCACCATTTACATTAAAGTGGTGCGGTGACCAGCATAAGTGCAAGGAAGAATGTTCTTCTTGTAAAGTGACCAAGTTGCAAACAATTTTTTCAAAATTACGACAAACTAAAATGGTTGCACAACACTTTAAAGACATACATTTTCAATTTATGGTTGTTTAGTAGAGAGCTTGAGCGTCACGTGTAAAGTAGACCACTCATTTGTAGCAATATATAATAGATTTTTTTAATATCAGAAATGCTTTTTTTGGTGATCTGCTTGGGCTGCATTCCAAGTCACAGTTTAGCTCAGTTTGTTATAAAGCATCTCTTCAAGCACTGTGGTAAATAGAAGCTCCAGCTTAGGTTGTTAGCACAAATACATAACAGTGAATCAGAAGCTGCTACAAAGTATTAGACAGATTTTGGAGGTCTCAGAGAGTGAAACCACCAGAAAGCGTTCGTTTCTTGAAGGCGAGAAGAGATCTACCTGTTGATTTTGAGACTGAATTTGATTCATAGGAGCTTGATCCACTGGTTTCTGATGGCTTGTAGATTTGCCATCAGGTGTGTCACCACTTTTATAGTTACTGTTTGAGGGAGATACAGAACTACCATAGCAAGGAAGAAAAACACCAATACATAAAAACCCACATTACCAAGTGCATTATTTCATGTACATGTGTACAAACACATATACATACAAATACAAAAAAGAAAAATGTCAACACACATGTAAGATATGCCATGATGCACCAATATGCAATGTAGCAAGGACTATGAAAAGATTTATGACTTATCAGTTTTCCCAGGCAAGGCATGAACAGTGCTGCCTCAAAGTATTTCGATTTCATATGCCACGGGACAGGAACCCAAATTGAATGGTATCGAAATACAAAAATCAAGCAATCTCCTATATGTGTGTGACAAATCAAACTTGTCCATTATTGCTTTTGGTAGAAAAAGACAGAAACTTAAGCAGAAGAATAGCTCATATTTGCTACTGTACCACTTGCAAACGTTACAGCAAAAATAATCAAATTATCAAAAAAATGGGTCAATTTTTTTGTTTTTCCTTTAGATTAGTAAAATGTTCTCTTGCACATTCTTGTAAATTGGTCACTCATCTACTGTAAGCAGTTGTACCTCACTGCTTGTACTTGCATTCAATAAAAATTGGGGGCGAGGGGGAGAGAGAGAACACCACAACCTATTTAGATTTATAAATATGAAAATCCAGATATAAAAACAGCCACAGGTAGGCAAGGCAAGAATGAATTCAAATTTGACAGGAGTCTTGTGCGATTATGCTACAGACAGTTCTGGGACAATTCTTTGCAATTTCCTGTGACTCCAAATTAATGTATTCTGGATTTTATATATTTTTTTTAAATTGGAATTTAAAAAACATTTGAGGCGACAAAACCCCGAAAGGATAACTTCCAAGGAAAATGCATAAATGACTAGTGAAACCGCCATGTCTGAGCCAATACTTTAATTGTGTGTTCGGTGGGAGTCTGGAATGTTCGGGTAATCTCTGAAGTAGGCACGGCAGGTTTTTACGTGCACTACTACAGATCCTTAAACTGATCAGATTTACGAAACAGGGGAACAATTGTGAATTGACCTGTTAACTTTCCTGATCTACAAGATTATTTAACCCAAGAGTGCTTAATTGGAAATCTTTAGAGCTCAAATTTAGTGTAGAAATTTGATGTTAGAGTACATAAAACATTATTACGACTAAACTTTGATTAAAACTAGGGATGCACCGATACTAGTATCGGTATCGATACCGGTTTCTGCACGAGTACTTGGTACTTGTGCAGATGCCCCCGATACTGGAAGCCAGCATTGAGCTGGCCTGCCGACATCCAGGAGGCTGTCCGAAAGCTCTAACGGCATTCGGACAGGCCCCAGCAGCTTAGCGCGTGCCTTTCAAATCCAACAAGTGCCGCCGGCAAAGTCTTCAAGAGGCCGCTCGTTGGGAAACCCCCAGCCGCGATCATGAGATCTCGAACTCTGCACAAGATCACCGTTGGGGCTTCCCAATGAGCGGTCGCTCGAAGACTTTGCCAGCGGGCGGTGCTCATTTGAACGCAGTAAGCTGCAGGGGCCTGTCCAAATGCAGTTAGACCAGACATGGGGCGGCTGCCCGAATGCTCTGAGACATATATTCAATTTATCCCCCCCCGGTCTGAAGTCTGTTGGGACCAGACCACAGAGTGAAATTAGATAGATATATATCTATCTCTGGCCATACATTGCAATATTAAACAGGACAGGCTTTCAGCAAAATCCTAAATTATTTTTGGAAAGTGGTCATATGACTTTGAATAAAATAAAAAAATGGTATTGATGCATCCCTAATTAAAACCAGTAAATTTGTAACGTTAAACCGTTTAGCAGTAGAAAATACAGCTGTCATAGGAAGAAAAGAGTCGGATGACATGCAGTGACTGAAGGATATGTACATGAAAGAGGTAAAGGAATTGACAGTGCAAGAGGATGTTCCCAACTAGTAACGTTGAACAAGGTAATCCATTAGACGTTTCAGTACATTAGTTGGGAATGCTTCGGAAATGGATGCACAAATTATTTAAATTGACAAGCTGAACTTAAATGTATGGTTCACCAAGGCGTTGTCATTCATGAATGTGCAGAACAGTTTTTATCTATGTAAGGTGTATAAATTCTGTTTAACAAAATGAAAAATAAACGTAGTTAAAATTCCACAGAGTCGGTATCTCACAGGTGTAGTTTAAATAAAGTGAAAGTTAAATTTACATAGAAAATGATTATGTCTCTCTGCTACGAGTCATTGGTGTGAGGTGTAATCTTCTGAGTTCTATACAAGACAACTGGAAGCAGCCAATTTTCAGGAGGCAGGTGGGGGAGCTTTTACCCACATGAAATCATTTTGTCATGTGAAATGGGATTCCTTGCTTCATACATTGTAGGCAAATGTATTGGATATCTAGGAGCAGGCAATTTCTTCACTTATTAATGAATACTGTATGTTTACACAAGCTTATACCCACACAAAGTTGTACAGGTTAGCACATTTGTAGCAGGAATGTACAGTCAGGTGTGGCAGGGCCTCACCTGCTATTCCAGTAAATTAATGTGCGGTCAATCTGAAAAATAAAATGTTATATTGAAAAAGTTCCATACTCACCTGCTCCACGCTCCCTTGCCGTCCTTCTGTCCTCTGCTTTTTTTTTTCTTTCAGTTTGCCAGCTGCTGTATGTGAGTCATACAGACAACAGTGGCAGCACTGAGCCAGCCTAGCCTATGCAATTTACGTAGCTGAAAGCTACGCTAATTGCGTAGCTGAATCACTCAGCCAGCTTGAGATTTCAGACTGAAGTCTGCTTTATGAATCAACACTCTTCAGTGCCTCTGAAAAGCACCATTAGTCTCATGCCAATTTTTTCTTAAAAAAACCCCCAAACAAACAACAAAAAAACGCCCCCACGGATTGATGCAGGACAGTCATGTGACAGTCCTCATCAGTCACGGGGTGCTGCCGTGGGGGGGGGGTGGAGGCGCAGAGCTCAGAGCACGTGTGGGCTACAGTGTTGCTGCTGGGGGTGTGTGGCCTCAATCTCTGACATTGACTGAGTCAGGCAGTGTCAGAGAGCTGAGACAAGTGTCAGACGTGTGACTGACTACTCATCATTGTGCGCAGGAGTACCAGTGAGGAGAGCCAGGCGCTCTGAGGAACCCGATGGAGCACACCTGACTGCCTGGGTATGTATAATTCTGGGGTCTGTGCTGCCGAGTACATATAATTCTGGGGTCTGACTGCCTGGGTATGTATAATTCTGGGGTCTGTGCTGCCGAGTACATATTCTGGGATCTGACTGCCTGGTTACATACAATTCTGGGGTACCGAGTACATCTGGCTCTGATACTAGCCAGTGTCTCACCAGCCACTGACCTCACGTCACTGGTCTGTAGCTATTGGAGCAGCAATAGGAGAATTTCTTGATCCTTTGGACAACCCCCCCCCCTTGAAAGAGTTAAAAATTGCCTTGTATGACAATAGATTTAAAAAGAAATCTGTAGAGAAAATATGTGCTTATGCCTTGCTTTTTCTTATCTCTCTCTACAGAACCGAATATTTGTTTTAAGGACCTTGAGAGAGCGGATACAGCTTTCACTGAAGGAATACAGTGCCATGGTCCGCAGTAAAACGTTATCTACAATGTCTGGAAAATGTAGATAAGCGTATGGTTATGCACTTCGGAGTGAAGAACACACAAGCAACTTCTTTCTACCCTAAAATGGTACGGAGTTAGGGAAATCAAGGCAGGAGAACGATTTGGGAATAGTCAGACACCAAACTCCACAACACTGTCCAATAGCTGCCAAGGCCAGCAAGATATTGGCATACATTAGAGGGGGAATTCATTATCAGGATGAAAACATAATTTTGCTTCTTTATAAATCAACTAGGTGGAAAGCCTGCCCAGAGGGCAGTCTGTTCATAAGTGTGTGATTTTTTTTTTCCTTTGGTGGTGGGTGCTCAGTGGTGTTGGTGCTCAGAGCTTTGAGGGCTCTTTGGTGGGGGGGGGGGGGTCACTGGTTTTTGTTAGGCCCTCTGAGCTCTGTGGTGGAGGTGCTTTAAGCTTTGGGGGCTCTGTTTTGGGTGGGGGAACAGCTATGTTTTTTGTTTTTGACTGGGTGCTCTGAGGTTCTGTGGGTGCTCAGAGCTTTAGGGGCTCTTTGGTGGGGGTCACTGATTTTTTTAGGCCCTCTGAGCTCTGTGGTGGTGGTGCTCAGAGCTTTGAGGGCTCTTTGTTTTGGGGTGGGGGTATGTTTTTTTGCCGGGTGCTCCTAAGTTCTGTGGTGGAGGTGCCGATTGGGCCGGGGGCTCTGTGCTCTGTGGTTTTTTTTTAAACTGCAGGTTGCTCACTGTATCCGGAGGCTGTGCTGCTGACTGAGGTGTTTTGGCACGCCTCATGTTATTTAGGCACGCTGTGCACGTGCTGCGGCGGTTGGCTGCGTGTGTACCAGGCTGTGCGCGCATCCAACCGCCGAAACAGTGATATGGCGGAGTGTGGGGGCACGCATTAAAATGTAAGTATGGGGACATGTGCCTCCGGGGGAGACTCTGGGCAGGGGGTATCCGTGAGGGACACAAAAAATCCGATCCATTGGAGAGTGCGCCTCTCCAATGGATCGGATTTTTTTTTGTCCCTCGCGCACGCTGGCTGCGCTTGCCGCAGCGGTTGGATGCACTCGCAGCCAACCGCCGCAGGTTGCGCGCGCATGCGCAGAAGGGTTTTTTGACGACTGACACGCCAGCCCTTACTGTTTTATAGTATAGATGGCATGACCGTATCTTGAATATACTGTGCAATTTTGGGCACCAGTTTAAAAAAAAAAAAAATTAAAAAAAAGATTATGGCACTGGAAAAAGCGTTGAGGTGGGCAACTAAAGGGTAGTGAAAGATTTAAGTGTAGAGAGGCTAACAAGCTTAAACTGGTTTAGAAAAACAGTGCCTTAGAGGAGATCTGAGAATGGCCCTGTGTTGGTGACTACTCCCAGTTTCCATCACATTTAGTTATCCTCATCCAATTCCTTTTCATTTACATTCATGCTCATTCTAATTATATAAAAAATAAAAATCCCTGTGCCAACATACACTGCCCATCAAAATAAACTACTTAACTAAAAAGAAGTTTGCTTCTTCCCAGAAGCAGTCCCTGGTTCCTCGTTAATAAAAAAAATATAGGAAAAATCTTCAGGCATATGATTTCTATCGTTTAGAATTGAACTTTTCAAATGCTCTAAAACTAAAGCAAGGGTCTCCCCCTTGGTGCTTTTCTAGTCTGAGGGGTTTACTAAATGTAGCAAGTGGTGTGGCAGTGCCTTGCAGCAACATAAAAGCAAAGGTGTTGAGATGAATTTATAAATTTGCCCTGCGCATCCTGTACAGTGCAGATTGGAACTCTGGAAAGGTAGTCTCATGTTGATCCACTAGACAGCTTTTTAGCCCAAGAGAACCAGTTACCCAAAGTTAAATGGTGGTAAGATTGTGCCTTTAATGGAAACTTGTGTTCCGCCAACTCATGAAGAGGATCGATTAAGACTAAGCTACAAACTGGGGTGGGGAGTCGTCTGCGGTCTGGAAAAATTTAAAACCAACACCTCAGGGTCCTCTGCCCTGAACCCTGGTTCTGGCCTTGAGGTGTTCCATTGAGCAATCATCACCCCTTTACTTCCATATGGTATGAAATAAAAGTAGAAGAGAGATGACCGTTAAGATACTTTAACTTCCACAGACTTTGTTCCTGGCCAGAGAATCCCATCAAACTACATCTTTTGGGGCATCTTTGAGGTGGCTGCTTCCAGTGGCCTATGCAATTCCATGTTCTTGCAACTCAGGCAATTTTATTCTATGTCAGCAACTGATTTGTAAAAGGTAGTTTTTGTAGTCTGATTTGTAAAAGAGACATAAGGGTAGACCAGGATATATTTTTCTATAAACTAGAATCATTAAGAAGGCCAAATCATATGTGTACAAATAAGCTGCCAGAATACAATGGCAGAAATCTTAGGAGAAAGTAAACAAAAACTAGTAAAGTTTACAACGACACAAGGGAGTGAAAGCACTATACAGATACAACAGTAAATTAAGCTCACCCTTGTCTTTTCTTATAATAGATAATTCCGACGATTATGGCAATAAGCACTAGTGCTCCGATAATTCCTCCTTAAGAGAGTCAAGAAACACGGCATACATTAAATGCAGGAGCATTATTCCTTTAGCAGCGAAAGAATAATGAATCAGCATGCGGATTTGTTGTCTTTGCTTCACTGACTTGTATGCATGACCTCATATGGATTTACACCAGTGTTTCCCAAAACTGTCCTCGGGACCCTCCTCCTCACCAGGTTTGCCAGATATCTGAAGCACTGCACAGGTGATCGGATTTGCTGCTCTGTGATTGCAGGATTCAATCTGCTTTTCCAAGGTGATCTGCAAAATCTGACCTGGTTGAGGGTCCTGAGGACAGGTTTGGGAAACACCGATTTACACAGTCTCAAGTTTACATTTAGAAATGGTAGGAATGAGGCTCGGGTCAGACGAGCGCAGAGTTCATGTCCGTGGAAGCATAGAAATATGAGCAATAGAGAACACACGAAGTGCGTCCGCACCAAACGAACGCAAGAACGTAAAACCGCTAGAACGGATATGCGGAGTGCGCCACATCCGCATAGCTTTGTGTGTGAGTGATGGATCATAGTCTGGCAGACTGCATATTTGACGGACAAAATGTTTTTTCATATTAAAGTTTCCCATCTACATCAGTCCAAAAAAAATAAAAAAACACGTCACAAAAAACAGACCATGTGGCCACTACCTTATCAGTCAGAAAGTACGTCCGTTGTGCACGAAAGCACAGTATGCGTTCATCCGACCCTAGCCTTAACAAGAGACAGAGTTCCTTAAATCACCTGTCTTGAAGAAGCATTTAAATGAGGGAGAGAGAACAGACCATTGGTAGTCAGTCTTTTTCATTTAAGACAATATTGAAACTTCTGAAATTTTGAATGCTAAAAGTAACACCTTATAGGGATTTCAAAGGGGAACAGGGCACTTTTTGACACCCTTTAACTTCTAGAAACACCCAATTACAGCCACATTCGCTGGTTTGACTGTTAACTTGGTTTCTGCTGAAGTACAGGAATGTCTACATTTCAGCACAAGTCTCGCGTCCAAAGTCGCCTGTCACTCAAATATTAATTACATTATTAAAATGTGTTTAGGTGACAACCGATTACAAGCAGTCACAAATCCAAGGATGAAGGAAAAAGGTTTTATTGCTTTGGGTAAAGCTGAGACCCTGCAAAATGTCATAACTGATTTTTAAACTTTTGGTGCATTTTAACCCTTTCGCTGCTGAGCTCATTTTTTACCTGGCTCATTCGCTCATCTTGTTTAAACACGTTTTGAAGGCTTATTTTAGAAGATGACCCAGACATATTATAGATCGTTCTTTCCGGCAGATTCATAATATATCATTATTATATGTATATGTCATGTCCTGTCCTGTCTGTATATTATAACAAAAAAATGCAATAAAATTTGAATTTAATAATTTACAACGTGTAAAGTGTTTTATTTTCACATTTTAACATGCGAGCAATTGCGGTTATATTTTGTATGGGGTGCGGTTGTTAAAAAAAAATTGAAATGGGGCCTCGTTACTTTTTGGGGGGGGGGGAAATTACGCGATTTTTAACAAACGCACCTCAAACAAAAATCGTTGGTGCAGCATCATTGTTCACATTATAATAATTGAAATGGGAACAATATTGCTGCATTAACAAAATTTTTTTTTTTTTTAAATGTATATTTTTATTTTCTTTTAAAAAAAACAACAAACTGTTTTACACGGTCATTTTTGGTATCGTTGGAAAGGCCATGCTCTGGCCGATTCAACGATATCAAACATTAACCCCTAGCTTCCAATAACCCCCCTATCTGCACCATGGCTGGCAGCTAGGGGTTAACTCCAGGACTGGCGTCATCGTGCTATGCACGATGACGCCAGTCCTCAGGGGGAGTTCCTGGAGGCTTGGCCGACATCCAAGATGTCGGTCAGCTCCGGGAGAGGATCACTATCCGGCACCGAATAGTGATCCGGCTCCCCAGGGGTTAATGTCGGCCATCGTTTGGAAGGGCAGGCTGTGCCCTTCCAAACGGTGCCTGCCTTAACCCTGTTGCCCCAATGACATCTAAAGTCCCCACCGGGGTCCCGGAGTGCTGGGCTGACATCCAAGACGTCAGCCTGCACCGGGGGGGGGGGGCAGCAATCGGCCGGAATCCTGGCCGATTGCTGCCTCCTGTGCTAGGACGCGCTCAGCGCATCCGTAACACAGGAGGTGCACTTGGCAGGACGTGCCAAGCGCGTCCTTAGCAGCCAAGTGGTTAAGTGAATATTAAAGTTACACTGAACTAATCTACAGTATTAAGACAGAAGGTCTGCCACTATTGTGACAAACATGAGGTTTCGTGCTCTGGGAAAACCAGAGGGGATAAAGCTTTGAGCGCTTTCAGGAAAAGGCCCAAGTGATGTGAGGTGTTCCATCACTTACATTGAGCTATACTGGATAAACAGTCTGCAATATGGGCCCTATCATCTTCCAAATTATTTTTAAGTCCCTGAAGCTTTACTACTCTATTTGCACACCTATACAACAACTCAAGGGGTTATTCAGAGAGCACCAAAATTTCAGTTCTCTCTTTCGGCGCACTACGGGATTTTAGGGTTCTGTGCAATAACAGACCCAGGATGCATAAAAGTGAGACAGGGGTCATTTGCATATCTTACCCAGAGTTCCTTGCTGCAGATGGGGAAATGTGGCACAGGAGCTCTGGGAATGCAATTCTTTGAATTGCTATGATGTGCAATTGGCTTCTGTAATAAACTAATTATAGCGTGGAGGCTTTTTATCCTCCACCACAAGCCTTGTAACTACGGATTTCAATTACCCAACACTTGTTAATTCAACATTCACCACAGGGTCCCTGAAGTGAGCCCAATGGGACTGGTCAAATGCTGCGGATCAGGTTGAAAAAAAAAAAAAACACGAAAAAAACAGAACACTGCAATGCAATTTAAAATAATACGAGAATAAAAAAGGTCCCGTAAATTAAAACTTAAAAAAAATGGAAATCAAACATTTAGCCAAAAAAAGCCGATTTTTAAAAAAAATGTTTTTTGTATTTTTGCTGCAAATAAAAATGGTTAAAAAAAAACAAACCAAAAAAAAAATTTTTTACACATTGAATCCTTTGAGAATAGCCTTGTTAACCCAATAAGTACCAATGACGTACATGGTACATCCTCAGAAAATGGTTGCTTAACGACCAAGGACGTACCCTGAATGTCATGTCTTTGAACCCCCTCTACCCCCTATACTTACCTCTCTGGCTGGGGTCCCGCGTTGTTCTGACTCACTGGGCAAATTAACCCCCCTACCTGCCCAATGGTTGAGTTACAGGGGTCTGACGAACCAAAAATTGCAACGAATGGTGAAATTCCCAGTTTGGAGCAATTTGGTGCTTATTGAATAACCCTTCTAGTGTAGGAACCACAACTTATGCACTTTACATACGCAAGTTCAGTAGCAACTGCGCAGAATGATGGATTGGAGTTGCGCATGCATTCCCAGATACGATCCATTGGCTGCATCTTTGAGAAAGCTCACCATCGCAGTCTCAGAGGGTGATGGATCGTTCTGTGTGCTGAAATCACTAGTAACTGGTAGCGGAGAAATTAGAAATCTCAGGTGCTGGGAACCCCCTCCACTTCACCCCACGTTTCTGCCAGTTCAGGGCTCCACCACCACGATCCCTTTCCTCTGACCGCAGCCAGCCCCAGTGAGAGACATGATGCTCAGCCAGCCATGCCAACTCCAGGTACCATGTCAATAAGGGCTACAGAGTACTCAGCACATTTGCACACTGGGAGCTGCAGCGTGAAGGAGACTGCAGAACTCGTCGCTATATCAGCTTTTTCCAGATTATGAAATCAAGAAGATAGGGCATCTACACAGAATAAACATCCAAAAGAGTTTCGGAAACAAAACCAAACCTCCAATTGTCGGTACTAAATGTCCAACAGATTTACTTACCAACAATTGCACCCACATGGTTTCCACCATCTAAAAAGACATAAAGACACAAGAATCGTGAGATTTTTTTTTCCTCGTTTTTTATATTCAGCAGCATGTTGAAAATAAATTCTGGCTGTTTGAAGAAAGCCGTCTAAAAATAGGACTTTTGCAATTTTCTTGTAAAATGCTTCATTTCACTAGTAGTAAATCTAGACCACTAAAATGATACCATTTAAAATCTAGGACATGAAAGGCAATGTATTTTTTGCTAACTTATGAAGAGGTTATCCACTTGATAGAATTTTAAAAACTAGGGTCCACAGGAGACAATTCTATATAGCACAGATGTATAAAATTTAGTGTTTTACCTTCATTGTCAGGTTCTGTTTAACCGGGAAAAATAAAAAATAAAGTGGATTAAAATCTATTACGTGAATCAAACCAATAGGAAAAAGTCACAATTCTAAAAAGGGGAAACACATTAATGGAGTAGATTTTACATAAACTATAATCAGTAGTGCTTGCACATGCTGCAGTCTGCAAGCAATTTGACCTTAACCCTTTCGCTGCTGAGCCATTTAACGCCTGTGTGCGGAGCTCATTTTTACCAGTTTCGCTCATCCTGTTTAAAAGTGATTTGAAGTCACATTATATATATATATATCTATATCTGGGTCGTATATCGTTCTTTCCAGCAGACTCTGCACATTCAGAACATACAGTTGCAAGAAAAAAGTATGAACCTTTTGGGATTACGTGGAGTTTTGCATGAATTGGTCATAAAATGTGCTCTGATCTTCATCTAAGTCACGACAATTTGAAAAACAGTATGTTTAAAATAATACAACACAAACATATGTTTTCATGAATTTAATTGAACAGAACATGTAAACATCCACAGTGCAGGGTGGAAAACGTATGTGAACCTTTGGACTTAATAACTGGTTGACCCTCCTTTGGCAGCAATAACCTCAACCAAATGTTTCCTGTAGTTGCAGATCAGACCTGCACAACGATCTGGAATAATTTTGGACCACTCCTCTTCACAAAACTATTTCAGTGTAGCAGCGGCGTTGCGTGGGTTGTCAGCGCCCGGGGCCAGCCAAGAATTGTGCGTCCCCCCTAATATTGCCCAGCTCTCATGGATATATTGGCATGGGGCCGGATGCCATACAGGGGGGGGTGGGGCCGGATGCCATACAGGGGGGGTGAAGAGAGTGTCGGTCCGGCCAGTCAGGTGGTACAGCAACTCCGTACCACCTGACTGGCCAGACCGCGTGACCTGCACACGCACACAGCCGCCACCCCTTCAACACAGACTGTAACGCTATTCTGGAATGGGCACCCCCCTGCATGGCATCTGTGCCGCCTCAACCCTTGGGCCTGACGGATCAGTCCGGGCCTGCTGGCTGGGAACTTAAGGTCACAAATTTCTTTTGAAATTATGCGCCCCAAAAAAAAAAAAAAAAAAAAAACTGCGCCCGGGGCCACCACCCCCCAGCTCCCCCCCCACGCTACGCCACTGCAGTGTAGCGATATTCTTGGGATGTCTGGTGTGAATCGCTCTCTTAAGGTCATGCCACAGCATTTCAATCGGGTTGAGGTCAGGACTCTGACTGGGCCACTCCAGAAGGCGTATTTTGTTTTGTTGAAGCCATTCTTTTGTTGAATTACTTGTATGCTTTGGGTCATTGTCCTGTTGCATCACCTGTCCGCTGCGGAGCTTCAGTTGGCGGACAGATGGTCTTCTGTTTTCCTGCAAAATGTCTTGATAAACTCTGGAATTCATTTGTCCATCAATGACAACAATCTGCCCAGGCCCTGAGGCAGCCCCAAACCATGATGCACCCTCCGCCATGTTTTACAGTGGGGATGAGGTTTTGATGGTGTGCTGTGCCTTTTTTTCTCCACACAGTGTTGTGTGTTTTTTTCCAAACTCAATTTTGGTTTCATCTGTCCACAGAATATTTTGCCAGTAGTGCTGTGGAACATCCAGGTGCTCTTTTGCAAACTTCAAACGTGCTGCAATATTCTTTTTGGACAGCAATGGCTTCCTTCGTGGTGTCCTCCCATGTACTCTATTCTTGTTTAAGGTTTTCCTTATTGTAGATGTGTCAACAAAAATGTTAGCATGTGCCAGGGATTTCTGTAAGTCTTTAGCTGGCACATGCTAACAAGAAGAATCTAGGATTCTTCTTTACCTTATTAAGCATTCTGCGCTGTGCTCTTGCAGTCATCTTTACAGGATGACCATGCCTAGGGAGAGTAGCAACAGTGCTGAACATTCTCCATTTGTAGACAGTCTGTCTTGCCGTGGACACCTGAACATCAAGGCTTTTGGAGATACTTTTGTAACCCTTTCCAGCTTCATGCAAGTCAACAATTCTTGATCGTAGGTCTTCTGAGAATGCTTTTCTGCGAGGCATGGTTCATTTCAGTCAGGGCTTCTTGAAACCAGTAAACCCAAAACTGGTGTGTGTTTTTAAAGGGCAGGACAGCTTTCAGCAACACATCCAATAATATTCACACTGATTGGAATCAAGGTTGGCTCACTCCTGGCTCCAATTAGCTCTTGGAGAAGTCATTAGGCTAGGGGTTCACATACTTTTTCCACCCTGCACTGTGAATGTTTACATGTGATGTTCAATAAACACATGAAAAAAATATTACAGAAAAAAAAGTAAGTATCTGGCGCCCCCTAGTGGAAAACTGAACAATGCAACAGTGGTATGATTAATATGTAGGATAAAAAAAGAGTCCGTACTAGATAAATAGCAGTTCAATAGTCAGCAGCAGAAGTTCACACACAAGACGGTTTACCTCTAACCGTCAAATACTTGAACAACAGAAATAAGTGGAGAATCTCTGCGCAACCCTCTTTAGTGTTGAATAATTTTCAAGTGAAAAGATCTTCTTATAATATTGTAAGGTCGCTTTTCACAAATGGTCTTCAACCCTCAAGAAAAGGGGAATAAATGGCAACATAGTGTGATCCATTATATCATCAGTGCCCCCCAGATAATTGTACAAAGGTTCAACTCACATGTGGAGGTGTCATAAATCAGACACTAGATGTACTGCGCAACCGGTATTTTTAGGAGATACCGGACTCCCCTTTAACGTCTCCGTTCCCAGGTGTTCCTCCAAGAAATAAAAAAACAGCTGCAGGACCTTAAGCAAAGGTTAATGAAGATTTATTTCTTAAAACTATTTAAAACAAATTAAAATTCGAAATAGATTAAAATTCAAACTCCAAAACGCGTTTCGCGATCAAGTCGCTTCCTCAGTCGGCAAAAAGTAAATGATTTTGGTTATCCTGCAGTGTCCTTATATTCCCTGATGTCCTTAACTTAATTGAATGGCGAAACGCCTGTTTCTCGGAACCCGGCAGCCTCCACTGCGCATGCGCGGGATGTTGTCCAATGAAATTGCGAAGTCTGGACAACATCCCGCGCATGCAATTATCTGGAGGGCACTGATGATGTAATGGATCACACTATGTTGCCATTTATTCCCCTTTTCTTGAGGGTTGAAGACCATTTGTGAAAAGCGACCTTACAATATTATAAGAAGATCTTTTCACTTGAAAATTATTCAACACTAAAGAGGGAAGCGCAGAGATTCTCCACTTATTTCTGTTGAAAAAAATAATACAACACAAACATATGTTAAGCAGACTGTTTTTCAAATTGTTGGGACTCGGGCCAAACGAAAGGATTATTCATAGAGACCGTCAAAAAGTGCATCCGAACACATTGACTTCTTTTCACGGAATGCGTGAAAACGGTCGTACAATGCGCATTTTCGTGCGCGATTTTTTTTACAGATCGTCAATAAAACATTTTTTGCGTCTGGACGTTATGTAGGCTGGACATTAGCAGCGTCTGACATCTCCTAATCACGCAAACACGCCGCTAGCGGACGCAGTGCACTCTACGTCAGTACTAGCGGTTCTGCGTTCATTTTCCACTTGCGTTGCCGGACTTTCAAGCGACCGTACTTTGTATATTGGCCGTCATTTGCTGCTACTGCAGCCGTGATTAAGTGCGCCTAAACGCACGTTAAAAATGCGTTAGTCTGACCCCAAGCCTTAGATGAAGATCAGAGCAGATTTTATGACCAATTCATGCAAAACTCCACGTAATCCCAAAGGGTTCACATACTTTTTCTTGCAACTGTATCATATAATATTCAGGAAGGGCATGACGTATACATAGCAAAAAATGCAATAAAATTAGAATTTTCAATCATCTACATTGCGTAAAGTTTGGTGTTTTGTTTTTTTTTTTCACATTTTATCATCCGAGCCTTTGAGGATATATTTTCTATGGGGTGCGCTGGCTAATGAATAAAAAATAGAAATGGGGACTCGTTACATTATTTGGGGGGGATTGTGATTTTTAGCAAACACCCCCCATAGAAAAAATCGTTAGTGCAGCATCATTGTTCACATAAATTTAAATGGGAACAATATTGCTACATTAATAAAACAAAAAAAAGGAAAACATGATGTCAGTAGGCAGGGGGAGATCCAGGAAGCTTGGCCGACATCCATGAGGTCAGCCAGCTCTGGTAGGGGACCGTGATCCGGTGCCAACACAATCCAGCCCCCAAAGGGGTTAAAGGCAGTGACTGCTTGGAAAGGCTGTGCCCTTCAAAGTGGTGCCTGCCTTTAGCTTCTGGCCCACATGGATGGGGAGGGAGAGAGGTCCAAAGGACCTCCCCTCAGGCACCTTCCGCGCACTGGCGGGGGGGTGCCTGTAATGGACATCATCGCGCTGGCACTGCCTCCTGTGCAAGGACACACTCAGCGCATCCTCCGCACAGGAGAAATGAGCACGTCCTTAGCAGCCAAGTGGTTAAGCAATCTATTGAAACGTAAAAATAAGTGGAGATGGTGAGTGCAAGGAGAGTTGCACACTGGAAGGAGGCCACTGTACCAGCACCTTCCGGTTCTCCATTTAAAAAAAACATGCACTTCATTGGGGACAACAAAACAGTCCTACATCTCTCCAACACTTTATGAACACCTTTGAGAGAGATAATTTGATGGCTATATATCACCCAATAAGTTTAGTTGGCCCACTATACTCTTAACCAGGGCTCGAAATTTCAGGTCTGAGCTACTAGCCAGGCCTTACAAGTTACTCGCCAACAGTTAATTTACCTAACCCAGTCCCATACTGCACATTTTCCTTGCAGTGACCCTATGTAAAGTATATATGGCACTGAAGGGGTGTTTCAGTAAATCCCGTCATCCGCCAAATCCAGACTGTATTAGAAACCCCCTCCGATTCCAATTAACCCCTCACCATCCAGAACGGATGGTGATCATTTAATTATTAAAAGATAAGCTTGCAGGGCTTTTCATACAGTCCAGAGCTCTCTGCATCACTCAGCCCTGGACGTATAGCAGTGCAAGGTCTCTTGCGCCTGACTGTGCCTGTGTGTGGTGAGGTGCAGAATACAGGCTAGCAACGCCGGTTACATTATTTTCTATGGCAGAACTAATAAATTGAGGGCGCACGCCAGCGTGTAGCCAATGTATACAGCCAGGGCCAGGCCATGACATTATGTTGCCTGGGTCCAAAGATGAATTGCTGCTGCCCCCTCCAAACTATTCCCACAATACACACCCTTATCACAGCAATAAAACTCACACCCTTGCCTTCCATCCAGATTCTGAGGGTGTGGCCTGCCCATGCCTGACAAGCTGGCTGTAGAACTGCCGGTGAGTAAAGGAAGAGATGAGATGTCACATGGTGCTGTGCACCGTATGGACACCATCATGGAGGACCCGCGCAAGGCAGGCACAGTATTTATTTTCAAAGCATGAAAGGAAGGGATATGAATCCCCCTCCAGCAGACTATCAGGGTTATTCAAAGAGAATCGAAAAGTCACCGCACGTGACTTCAATTCGGTACGATTTGGGGATACCATTTCAGCGACCCTGCGGTGTATTCAGCAAGCACCACAGGGCTGTCGATGTGCAGGGAAAAGTCGCTGCAAACCCGACGAACACTCACCGCAAAAGCTGGCGAATGCACACCGAAACCAGCAAAAACATCTGGATTAACCCCTCCAAAACACGGAGAAACACGAGCAGGAGTCGATCACAACGCAGAGCAGCCGGCGGGAAAACATCGCAGACGAATGGAGTGGGGGAAAACAAAAAGTTTGCTTGAAAAGTGAAACGCTGTTTGCAAAGAAACTACTGCGCAAAAATGTCTGAAATTTGCATATGAGGTCCAAGTAATGATAATAAAAAAGAGCAGTTACAGAAAAAACAAACGTTTATTTTTTGTAAAAAAAAAAAAAGTAAAGTGCAAAAATCTTTGACAAAAATATCCTTTAAAAAAAAAAAAATCTAGACTTTTTACTGCAGAATATTATAATCAACGGTTTATTAGATATTGAATTAAAATGGGAATATTTTTCATATGGATTCGCCTGAATAAATCTGCCACATGAAGCCACCGAATGGCAGGGCAATTCTCTTTACACATTTTCATGAGCTATAAATGTCAAATTTTAAGTTAAATCTTGACCTTTTTACCTGAACATCAGTTGTAATGTTAAAATGAAAAGACACAAGAAACATTAGAGATTCTGCTAGCATGTGCATAGATCCTAATTGAGGGAAAGTCATGCAAGAGTTACACATACACAGATACATATTCCACACACACACACACTGCAATGTTTTACCTTGACTGCCCCCATCGGTCTCTCCATCTGTAACATAGAAAAAGGTAGATTAAAATTTTAAATACACAAACTGGATTTCAGTAACAATAAATAAGTTACCAATAAATCCATATTTATTTTAAGAATGTGACCAAAAGATTTCCACAAATACATAAAACACCTATCCAAACCCAGTAGGGAACTTCAAGCAGAGATTGGAAACTTGGGGTACATGTAACCTAGAGATATGAAGCAGAACATGGAGACTAGAAAACTTTTTTATATATAAAAAATTGGCAGACAATTACATATTCCAGAGCAGTGACATGTGGCCAGGGGAAGCCTCAAGTATTGACAGACAAAAGCTCATCCTTCAGTTCAGCCTCCCTCTCCTGCATCATGTTAGACTGGATAGAGCATATACCAGTTATTGCAATAACAGACATGTCGCTTCATCTAGTTTCAGACAGATTGCAAGCTCAGAAGAGGCAAAGTTCGTAGCTGCCACACACTTCTGGCACATCTGCCAAGGCATGAACCATATGAGATGCATCCAATGGAGAAGTATCGTTCGTCCTGGTGCTTTCTCGTGGATGGTCAGGCAGCACAGAGGCAGCTACATCTGCCGCAGTGAAGTGGTGGAGCAGTCTGATGTCAGGTTCTAAATCTCTGATCTGCAGTACTGAGACGTGGGGAGCTTAAAAACAAACTTTGCCATGAACATTTTAAGACAAGGGGCATAAAATGAAAACTAAAATGAAGAGTCTGTTGACCCCATTCCATTGCTTTTCAATTCCTTTATAGGGCTATATTTATTAGGGTTAGAAGGATTATCAGCTTTGACGATTAACAAGAGCCGACATTTAGGAAATATCATCTGTATCAACCAATATTCCTGACAATTATCCAAGTTGGCTCACAACAGCAACACGCCAACAGGTCTATTCAAAGAAAGTTGAAACTCCGAATGGCTGGAGAAGTGAAAATTCTAGGTCAAAATAGCCAAACCAGAAAAAATTCTCCCATTCCAAATCAGCTATTTGCTCTAGATTGTGGTTCCCTGACAGTTTTCACCATTCTCTGAAAAACCCTGAAAGTCCCTGCAACTAGAGAACCAATCCAGCGACGATTTTGGCAGTCTCCCACAACAGATTGACAACTTTGATGACAGTCCATGCTGTGGGACTTCCCCTCCCACTGACAGCATTGCACGTGGATTTGATGTTAGAAAAAGGGGGTTCCCTTCGATCTGGAAGGTAATTCTCAATACAGAGATGCAGGGGTGTTTTGGACTCCTGCATCTCTGTCCCTGTATGTCCTACAGCAGGAATCTGCAACCTTGGCCTTCCAGAGGTTTGGAATTACATTCCCCATGAGACTGTACCTAACAAGTAGCTGAGCATGTCCTAAAATATCTGGAAGACGATTGTTGCCGACTTCTCACCTACAGGTTCATATGAAGTATCGTTGCAAAGACCAGAGTCTAGACAGGAGTTTTTAAAAAAGAAGTGTAGTAGGTATAGATATAGATATAATTTTTTTTAACCTATTAAGTAAAATTTTAAACATTGCACTATGTCCATTTCATTAAAAACATTCAGCTAAAGGGAAACAACTCATTCTGACCACTTTACAGCTATATAGTGGTCAGGATGTGATGAGTCCCCCCCCCCTAGCTCCCCCGATCTGGAGAAAACTCCACTTCACCCAAGGTTTTCTCCACCCAATGTCACCAGCTGGGATTTTTGAATTATCACCAGTCTCACAATGTCAGCGATTGGTCTGAGGCAGCCGATGGATTGGATCTGTGGATACACAGCGCCAAACCATCATTCTGTGCGGGTACTATGGAACTTGCGTACTTCAAGTGTGCTGGTCCTGTCCCGCAACGCAATTTTAATTTGTGTCTCCTATGCTACATAAGTTGAGTAGGAAGCAGCATGTTGCGAGGGACACAAGACGAGTAAAATCTAAACCTAAAAAGAAAAAAAAACTGGGCAGAGGCTGTGAGCAGTAACTTTATAAATTATGATCAATTTGCAAATGTAATGGGTATAAACTATGGAAATGGCCTGCCAAGGAGTCCACAAGGGATAAAAGGCTGAGAACCACTAATCTGGAGCTTGTCATCTTGCAGCATACCAAATACAAGTAAAAAACAGTCAAGGAACCCCAGAAGTGTTCCCAGCTGGTTTCTGAAAAATTCAGGAGGAAATTTAGTCTAACCAGCACTGTGCAACAGTGTTGTGTGGCCAGCGTGCATGTTCAGCGAATTATCCGCGTTGCTGTAAGGCCATCTAGGTTTAGAAAGTAAGCTCCAGTGTTCATGGTATCCATCATGTGAAATGGTTTAACGTCATTTTAGCATGAATAGAGAGACCTTATGGGATCCGAAATATCAAGAGTTCTTTTTAAATGTCGATCAGGTTTAAAGCGCAGTGAACTTCAGAAGCAGTTTGCACATGTACGTAAATAGCATGAATTTAGACAAGAAAGATGTCCAGTTCTACAATATAAAGAATTTACTAAATAGGAAGGAATTCATGGAAAGGTTTGTTTTCCCACCCTGAGTCAAAGTAAGGGAAAAAAAACCACTGGACCGCTCACCCGTGTCATAAATATAAAAACAGTCATCTACCTGTGAATATAAAATACATGTTACAAGTCAATAGACCCATTAGCTATTCACCTTTTTATGTGATGGGTCATTATTCTGTATACCCATCATAAAGTCCAGATTTTACAACTCGCCCCTGCCACCCACCCACTGATCAAAACTGCAGTGACAAAATGTAACATCACCAATGATAGAATAAAAGACTGCACACAAGTGGTGATCAAGCATCACTCCTCCAGAACTGGGCAGACAGTTTAAAGCATGCATGAGTTTGCCTTCTTATTTGTACCCAATTTGGGTTTATTCGGCTTCCATTATTTAAAACACCTGAGAAAAAAAGCCATCTGCTCTGTACACAAGTAACCATTAAAGAAAAAAAATTGTTAAACTAGGATTCACAGACTTTCTGGCGGCTGCAGTAAGATGGTAAAATCAATAAGGCAGCAGCCAAAGTATACCTTCCTTCGGCAGTCGAGTAAGGTTATGTAACAATTTAACATTAATAGTTCCGTACAAACGAAACAACCCATAAAATATCACCATCCTGCCCATTTACGCCCCCAGAGGCTGCTGAGAGCATCTGCACAATTATTTTTTTTAGTTTGGTTAAATTACTTTTCTCAGGCAGGGCTTGGCTCCTCTTCTGCTCCAGGGCTTCTATAATGCAGAAGTGCCTGGAGCTACTTTATTAAATTGCATAACTTACATACATGTTACTGGATCAGTGCTGCCTGTGCACCGCGTGCCCAAGCTGCATCGATTCCTGTAAGCGTCAGCCTAGTCTGGCAAGCACTGCAGACGGATTAGCTTTGTACTGCGCATGCGCCTCATGTGCAGCAGCACCAGCTCACAGCGGTTTTCTCCAAGCACTTGCTCCTGCGGAGACAAGCCAATGTCTGCACACAAAGTGTGCCGATATCCTTTGTCCAAGCTGGTTCCCTGTAGGAGGGATATTCAAAGTCCCGTCTGCTTCACACAGCTGTATTAGCCAAGCAAGGGCTGCAGGGGTGGTGGGAAGAAAGGCAAGGGGGGGGGGCACTCCACACAGCTTGAAAACGTTAAATCACACGGACCACTTCAGATTAGAGTGAACCGTACAACAGCTCTAGCTAAGATTCACTCAACACTGTTCTAATAGGCCTCTTTCACTGAGCAGCCAGGTAAATGGATATTTATGACTGCTTGTAGTAGTTTGTGAGCAACAAAAGATCACATTAACGACTTCTAACTTTTGGTCAGTAAAATTTATGCATGGGGGGGGGGCCCTAGAGTAAAATTTTCCAAACAAGTAAATCTTGCTTACTTTGATATAGATTGTAAGCTCAAGCAGGGTCCTCTGTCTTACTGTTGTGTGTTTAACTTGTATATTTAATACAGAAATATTGTGTTGCGCCTGGTCCCCCACCGCGGCAGCTGCAACTACCAGATGTATCCAGCCAAGTAACATGTATAAAACATTACAAGAAAAAAATAAGTCATCTGCACTTATCCCTATAACACCGTTGTATTTCCAGCCAGGTCCTTCTTTACAGCTATTCCATTCGTGGTTTTGATCCGATGGGGGCTTTGTTTCTAGGAGGGTGTAAATGAAAGCCCAGTCTTTCTCATAACTGAAAAGCAGCATTGCACATGTGGTTTGCTAGAGAGCAGCCTTTGGCTTCATTAGGCAGGGCTCGCCTTTAGGCTAGGGTCAGACGAACGCATTTTTCGCGTTGTCCGTGAAAAAGTGCGTTCGAACGATTGGATGCATTTTTTCACGGAATACGCGATAGCGGTCATACGATGCGCATTTTCGTCTGTGATTTTGTACGGATCGTCAATAAAACCCTTTTTGTGTCTGGACGTTATGTTGGCCGGACATTAGCAGCGTCTGACATCTCCTAATCTCACACACACGCCGCTAGCGGATGCAGCGCACTCTGTACGTCAGTACTAGCGGTTTCACATGCTCGAAAAAATGCGTTGGTTTACCACTTGTGTTGCGCAGCCGCACTTTTGTGCGGCCGTTCTTCGTATAGCTGCCTGGCATTGGACGTCATTTGCTGCTAGCACGGCCGGGATTTAGTGCTGCTAAACGCACGTTGATACTGCGTTCGTCTGACCCTAGCCTTACTGGAGGTGCCTTGACGCGGCAGGTAAGCGTAAACCTTCAATGGCCATTCAAGTAAACAAAAAACTCATTGTGTTTTGTTTCACACGGTGTTATAGGGATAAAAGCATGACACTTTTTTTAACTTGTATATTTGTTATTCTGTCTCACCCATTGTACAGCGCTAGGGACCTTGTTGGCGCTTCTTAAATACTTTTAACTACAGATTACTTACTCAGACATTGTGGCAATGCTGGTGCCCACTGACCATCTACATTGCACGTTATTTTGGAAGAACCGCTAAGGGTGAAGTTTTCAGCACATTTAATGGTCACTGTGGAGCTTGAAAGATATGGGCCAGGATGTAATACTTCCGCATTCTGGACATGAGGGACAGGGCAAGAAACTGAGGAAAAATACATGTAAAGAGATGTTATAAATAAGGGAGACTAAAGAGTTATGCAGAGGGTAGTTATGATTAAGACAAAAAAAATGATAGTGTGGAAAAGGACCTCTTCCCTCAACCAGAAGATGAGAACAATAGTGGAGAATCAGATAGAACTACCAGTATTAAAGCAGAGTGAACCACTTTAAGAGATATTGACCGATTTTATTTTTGAAAAATCAGGAGAAATGATTCTAGCAATGTTTATTTTACACCAAAAAGCAGAACTTCAGTTCTCAATCATTAGCAATACTTACTTTGACATATGGGTAATAAGGGCGCCCATTGACCATTACCACTGCACATTACAGTAGCGCTTCCAGTCATGACGAAATTTTTGCGACACGCAAATGTAACATTAGAATTTAGTATGTATACATCAGCTAATCCTACGGATATGTCTGCATTTTGAACAATAGGGGCTGCACATCCAACTAAGAAAAAAAAAACGACAAACAGCAAACTGAGGTTATGCAGTGTTAAGTAGGAGAGGCAGAAGAAAAACAAATATAGGCAAAGCAACTGGAAAAACTTCTAATGCGAGTGAACACCAATCATAAAAGACTGGAAATCAAGTGTGGTTAGATTGGCATGTTAGTATGGCACCCTTGTGGTGGTATGCAGCATGAAAACAGTCCAATAGATTAAGCAGAAGTAAAAAGAACATTGATTTGGGATAATTTAGTGAATCACCAGGAAAGGAAACACTATCGTGGATTCCAGGTTAAACATATTGCTAGTGTTCTGATCAGCCGTTCGATGGGTTACACTTTAATGGGTCTTCACAGATAAAGCGGTGGTAACCCTAGGATACATGGTGCATTCTAGACGAAGAGACAATATTTACTTGAAGAAACACAAAAAAAGTGATCAAAAGTAAAAAATAAAAATAAAAAAAATACACTTAACTTTTACTGTGTTGCTTATAAAAAAAGGGTGAACCAGGTCACAAAACAAAGTCAATAACACACAACTGTCCCCTTAAGGCAGGGCTTGACAAATTTGCTTTGAGTCTAGGAGCCAGGTTTTTTGTCAGACTAACAAAGCTTTACATCCAACAACTAAAAGATCCACCGATACCTTTTTTTTTTTATTAAAAGACCGAGTACAAGTACCGATACGTTTAAAGTCATGTGACAGCTTTCCAATAAAAATTTACCCACTGCACACCCTGCCACACACCAGACCTCAGATCCATCCATTTCATATTCATTGCAGACCTCAGACATGGGGCGGCTGTCAGAATGCATTAATCTAAAGATCTGCAAGCTCTCGCAACCTCTAAGATCTTGCAGATACAACGCTCCAATCCTGTTCAAGCGCTGTGGAACTTGCGTGCATAAAAGGGCCCCCATTCCTTAATTGGTGCCAAAATTGGGACACCAACGGGGAAAAAGCCAATTACTGATTGTGCACCTTATACTTCACATGGGGAGCGCAAAGTACAGTAATTTTGCACATCGGTGATTGCGCAAACTGGTTTGTCACAGGTGAAGCATTAAAAAATGTAATATGTGGGGCATGCGTTAAAAGTTACTTCTCCTGAAGTTAACATTTACTCACCCGAACACTACAGTTAGTGTTCACTAGGAAGTAGAGCCCAAAATGCGCAAATTACAAGACACCTTCCCCCCCACTCCTGTATTCCGTGCTTATCTGAGGAGTAACAGTGGTAGTGGACACTGTTTTTCAGCTGGCCGGGCAGTTTTCTGCTCACTGTCACAGGCACTTTTTCAACCTTCCAAACTCCAGACACACGCTCTTCGCCGGCCAGAGCTGCCCAGTCCCCATTTGCCAGTATGCTCCCATCAATTAGCAGCCAGGGAGGAAGGGGCAACACACACACACTCTGGAGTCTAGTTCAAACCCCCAGACAGACGCACTGATCGGCCCCGGCATGTAAAGCAAGTCTCTTTGCACACTGACGTTGCCGATCTCTGCCATGTGCCCTCTGCTAGTCTGCCGACATGGCCTTAGCTAGTTGTCCTGTGGCTCAGAGGCTGTCCCGCAAGTCTATGTATCCAAACCTGGGTGCCAGGACAACATTTCTAGTTACCATGGCAACCCTGTAACCCGGTTTTGTTGATGTCTGACTCAAGAATCCTTGGAGCTATCCCCATCTGAAACGCTCGTCATGTACACCGGATGGCATATAGGTCCATGTGCAGGGACCAACAAAACAAGCAGCTCCTGTGTATAGAAAGAGGACCGGGGGAAAATGCTGTATCTCTGCAGTAAAAATAGCAAAATGTACTGACTACTTTAATGGGACCTCATAGCTCCAGAGTTTAGAAATTAAAAGTAGCAAGTTTATGCTAGCTTTTGTGCTACGCATTTCGCCATGTAGGCGTCATCGGGAGCTTTGAAGCAGCATGCAGATGACCATAGAAGTGAAAGTCCAGGTAAACCGGTAATTACTCAGCCAACAGCTGGAGGGCAGAGGTGGTGCAGTGCCCTTGGTCTGCCTGCAGGGGGGGGTGGAATGCTGCATATTAGGGCTGAAACAACTAAATCGATAATGAAAATAGTTGACAACTATTCGCATTATCGATTAACTCTGACTCAAATTGATTTGTGTACAGCACACATTGTTTAAACTTATACCCTCAGACTCTGCTCCAGAGCTGATTGGAGAAAACGTACCGCTGCTTTACTCAGATTTAGTTCTAGGGTTGTCAGGCATAACCAATTTGTTTTTATTCAGTTTACAACTGTAGCAGCGCTATAGCACAAACCCTGAGATACTGCCACTGGGTATGGGCATGTGTACCACTGGTGTTTTATACATACTTGAAGCTGGAGTCCTGTGCCACCACCCCATCCTGCCTGCCACCCCTCTTTGGTCTAGAGCTGCCATTCTAGCACTCACTTTGGTCCGGTCCCTTCCCACAATCTTACTGCCACACTTAGGTCCGGTCTTTTGCAAAAATCCATTCCCTCTCAAACACTGGTCAAGTCCCTTGCCCAAACTCACTCCCACCTCTGGACCCTCCTCCCACTGTTTGTTCATGAAATTATTGTAAAGAGACACTATGCACCACTGCCATTTAAAGTGGTCAGGCTGTGTGGAGTGCCCCCTCCCTTCTCTCATTTTGTTTTCGTGCTGACATGTCTACCTGAGCGCACGTAGCCGCGTTCGTTTGAGGATAAAGCAGACATGGGCTTAGGCTGCGTATGCAGCATCGATCCATCTCTGACCAGGCACTCGCGTACATTGTGTGCGAAAAGTATGCAATTTGCGTATGTATGTACGAATGCAATATAGACTAGACAAATTGGTTAAGAAAAAAAAAAAGTTGCCAGTTTTTACTACATATTACTTTTAAGTAAAAAAAAAGTAATTTTTTTATCCGATGAATCGAAAAAAAAAAAAAAACACCCGCCAACTAAGCGATTATTTGCATAATCGTTAGATTAACATTGCTGAAGCCCTGACAAACGTACATTGTTCCTGTCTTCGTTGTCTCCCATATAGTGCTAATTTGTATGGTGGGTGGAAGAGCAGCCCACTTAAAAATGTAGCGGGAGAAATAGATACACTGCTACATTGTAGTCACCGACGATAAATGCTGGCCATACTGCACATGCGTGTGTCGGAGCGCAACTACGCCTCCTTCAGATACGTTATCACCTGGGACTAATGAATCATGCTGCTGCGAGAGCACGTCTGTCTCTGGGGCAATCAGACCTTGGACCACTCATGCGTAATAAGCTCCGGTTTCAACTTGCTAACTTCAAATGGTGCAGAGTATCCCTCAGTGTCATCGTGCTGTATAATGAGGTCATCCAACAAGAAATGTTGACCCCTTCTGCATCCAGTAAAAGCACCGTGCTTGCTCAGGGAACAGGTGTTATGATATAAAACACTATTATGTGGCAGGGAACTTTGAGTGATAAGCCTGTTGGCATAAAGAGGACACCAACAGGTGCCTGATCAATACTCTCGAGTACCGCCACATCGATTTTAGACCTTGCTATGTACAGTTGTGTTCAAAATTATTCAACCCCCAATGCTGTAAAGGGTTTTAGGGAATTTAGTGTACATTTGTAATTGTATTCAGAATGAAATCCTACAAGGACTTTTTAAAGAACCATATGCAACTAAAATTACATCAATTGGTTTTGTAATACAGTAGTAAATGTTTCTTTTGTGAATTCTTCATTGACACAAATTATTCAACCACTTAAAGACTACCACTCTAAGGCTAGGGTCAGACTAACGCATTTTTCGCGTTGTCCGTGAAAAAGTGCGTTCGAACGAATGGACGTATTTTTTCACGGAATACACGATAGCGGTCATACGATGCGCATTTTCGTCCGTGATTTTGTACGGATCATCAATAAAACACTTTTTGCGTCTGGACATTATGTTGGCTGGACATTAGCAGCATCTGACGCCACTATGCGGACGCAGCACACTCTGTACGTCAGTACTAGCGGTTTGACGTTCGATAAAATGCGTTCGTTTGCCACTTGCGTTGCACGGCCGCACTTTTGTGCGGCCGTTCTTCGTGTGCTACCCGGCATTGGACGTCATTTGCTGCTAGCACGGCCGTGATTAAGTGCGGCTAAACGCACGTTAATACTGCGCTTGTCTGACCCTAGCCTGAAGAACAGAGGTTCATTCAAGTGTTTTCAATCAGGTATTGAAAACACCTGTGGATGTCACAGAACAGCAATAAAGCATAATAAGCACCAATTAGGCAGCTTTAAAATGACTGATACTCAGCTCCTTCTAGACATTTACTGGTGTGGTTACAAACATGGTGAAGTCAAGAGAATGGTCCAGGAAGACAAGAGAAGAGGTGATTACTCTTCACAGGAAGGGCAATGGCTATAAGAAGATTGCAAAGATGTTAAACATACCAAGAGAGACCATAGGAAGCATCATTCGCAAATTCAAGGCAAAGGGCACTGTTGAAACGCTACCTGGTCGTGGCAGAAAGAAGATGCTGACTGCTGTGCGCTACCTGAAGCGTAGAGTGGAGAAAAGTCTCCGTGTGACTGCTAAGGAACGGAGAAAAGATTTGTCAGATGTGGGTACTGAAGTTTCAGCTCAGACAATACGGCGCACACTGCGTAATGAAGGCCTCCATCAACGCTAGGTTTGGAGGAGGAAGAACAAGGCCTATGAAGAAAAGAACACCTTGCCTACTGTGAAGCATGGCGGGGGGGGGGGTCAATCATGCTTTGGGGCTGTTTTGCTTCTGCAGGTACAGGGAAGCTTCAGCGTGTGCAAGGTACCATGAATTCTCTTCAGTACCAGGAGATATTGGATGACAATGTGATGCAGTCTGTCACAAACCTGAGGCTTGGGAGACGTTGGACCTTTCAACAGGACAATGATCCCAAGCATACCTCCAAGTCCACTAGAGCATGGTTGCAGATTAAAGGCTGGAACATTTTGGAGTGGCCATCGCAGTCACCTGACTTAAATCCGATTAAGTCCCACCAGAGAAAGCAGTTGCAGTGCGCAAGCCTAAGAATGTGACTGAACTGGAGGCTTTTGCCCATGACGAATGGGCGAAGATACCCGTAGATCGCTGCAAGACACTTGTGTCAAGCTATGCTTCATGTTTAAAAGCTGTTATAACTGTAAAAGGATGTTGTACTAAGTACTAAGATTGAATGTCACTTGGGGGTTGAATAAAACTGATAATGATGTGAGCACAGAAAAGACATTTGTCGTTATTTCATTATAAATGTTATATTTGTCTGACCTACACGTGCCTCTTTGATTTAATTGTAAGCAAGATGACTGAATGATCAAAATGTCAAACTGGCCAAAACACTCAATTTCAGTGGGGGTTGAATAATTTTGAACACAACTGTATGTTGTTGGGAGCGCAAGTTTAGTTCTAGGTAGCAATGAAACACAGGTGCATAGAAGGTATGGGGTCCAATATGCAAATTTTCTGCGCCGGGGGGGGAAATGACACTATTGGGCTCCGGTTGCTAATCGCGTACTAGCAGCCATACAAGAGGTCACCACAATGTTTCATGAGACTCCTCATACTGAGGAAATGTACATGTAATGAGATTTTATAAGGGAGACTAAACAGTTATGCAGAGGGTGGTTATGATTAAGACAAAAAAAATAATTTGTGTGGAAAAGGAACTCTTCCCTCAACCAGAAGATGAGAACAATAGTGGAGAATCAGATATAACTACCAGTATTAAAGCAGAGTGAACCACTTTAAGAGTTAGTTTATTTTTTAAATCAGGAGTAAAGATTCTAGCGATGATTGTTTACCCCAAAACCAAAAGGATAACTTCAGATCCCAATCATTAGCAATACTTACGTTGACATTTGGGTAAGGAGGGCGTCCATTGACCATTACCACTGCACATTACAGTGGCGCTTCCACTTATGACGAAATCTTTGTGACACGCAAATGTAACATTAGAATTTAGTATGTATACATCAGCTAATCCTAGGGATATGTCTGCATTTTGAACAATAGGGGCTGCACACCCAACTAAGAAGGGGAAAAGAAAAAAAAACACGACAAATAGGATTGTAAGCAAACTGAGGTTATGCAGTGTTAAAGAGGAAGAAAAATTATAGGCAAAGCAACTGGAAAAACTTCTAATGCAATTGAACACGGATCATAAAGTAATGACTGGAAATCAATAGCTATAGTGTGTTTAGATTGGCATGTCAGTATGGCACCCTTGTGGTGGTACGCAGCATGAAAACCGTCCAATAGATTAAGAAGTAAAAAGAACATTATTTAGGATAATTTAGTGGATGACCAGTAGAAACTGCACTCTATTGTCGTGCACTAGCAAGATCCCCCCCCCCCACAGAACAACGTGTGGCCAAGTGAAATACTTGGATGTGTTATTTTTATTCAAAGCATCAAACATACATCATATTCGCATAATATTACCGGTATCCTCAATTAAGAGGTTCATATATAAAACATGTCCGGTTTGGCAATCCACGGCAGAACCCATAAAAAGGTGTCAATAGCACCCCCCTTCCAAGTCAAGCCACAGGGCTCCCCCCCCCCAATTGACCACTCCATTACTCGTAGCAAATGGGAGGCCAAAAAGTATTTGCGAACATCTGGAAATGCCACTCCTGGATGTGTTATTCTAAACCATGGGTCAGCAACATTGGCATCCCCCAGATTCTTTGGCACTACATTTCTGCCTCGAGTACCTGAGCTTTTGTTTATAATAATAGGCACTCCCAGCTGCAAAGAACAATTTCCCTCAATTAGGAAGAGAATCTTCGTCCCTTATTTTAGCATTCACAAATGGACTCTGGATTGTGTCGAGTGTAAGGAGGCAAAGTGACCCAAGGGTCATGCACATTATTAACAGAGTGAAAGCTCCTTGGTTGTTTGGAGTGCCAAAGCATATGTTAGCATCCAGAACCAAAAATACACTGAAGACTGAGAGCCATGAAATAAGAAGTAATCCAGCACAATATGAATGAGGAAAGCCTACCAGTTGACACTTGATGAAAATTAGAACCCCACTACACAATCTCCTGCCATGAAGACAGAAAGACCTGTGCATCCACCGATTATGAAACGAAGTAACAACCGTTATTGTCCAAAGTTGGGCAACTACATAACAAAGATGGGGGGGGGGGGGACCAAAAACTATATACAAGTTACATTATTGAAAACGCAAAGCACATACCACAATTCATGAGCTTTTGTTTTGTTTGCACCAGGGATGGGTCCAGGGCACAAGTTACAAGAGAGTAACAAAGAACATGTAAGATATCAGCAACATAAAATTAACACATTAAAAGGACATTTTTTGGTGGTAGTGCCCCTTCAAAGCACAAGTTGTCTCATGGTTGTAAATTCAAACGGCTTCTGCCGGCAGTGTACCGCAAGAGTGTTCTGCCCCTTCTCACCCTCTGGTCCATTGCAACAAGAGGGGAAAAAGAAACCAAAAACATCAAAATTTTCGAGATAGCCCAACAAATCCTCTAACTCTCAAAAGAGGAACTGGAGCGGGTTAGCTCAGTGCCTAACAAGTGTGCAGACTCTTCCCACGGCTTGTGTCATGTGTGGCAGGGACCATAAATTCAAACACCCGTGCTTTTGCAGGGCCACATATCCACTCGCCCTTGGGAAGGAAGGGAACGAATTTCCAAATTATATATTTGAGACCAAGGAGGTTATTCAACCGCCAAAGTTACCACTGAATTGCATTGACCGGTGAATTTCCCCGTAGGGCAATTTGTCAATTCACCTGTATTTGCTTTTTGAATAGACCGCAAAATCTGGTGCAATGCACCACAATTCAGGGGCACCACAATTCAGGGGCACCAAAATTCAGGGGCACCAAAATTCAGGGGCACCAAAATTCAGGGGCACCAAAATTGCCCCATTTAAAACTAAAATCGACCGCCGAATTGCACTGAAATTTTGACTAAAAACGACCCAATTTCAGTGTTTCAACAGGAAATTCTACTAGGTTTCAATGTAGCAAATTGAATCGCTTTTAGTTTTTTTTAAAGAGTATTTTCTGCAAAACCAACATTTAATAGACCTTTTTGTATTTAGAAGACATTGTTGAACAGAACTTACTTTTTTAAAGGACCTTTATTATTTGGACACGTTTTTATCTGGATTGACTTTCCATTCTCACGAGGATGGAATTCGCCGAGGCAATTTAGGCGAAATCAATTCTACGCTTTTCACTGACATCTGCTGATAACCATTTCGTTGAAATACAGTGACAATTTGCTGAATAGTAAATTAACCATATTTTCAGTGAAACGGAATCACCGAAGTGAGCCGAAAGATGCACCGAAATTGAATTCAATTTCTGTGCTTTGTGAATAGATCCATTAAGCAGACCAATCTTGACGAGTGATTAATAGAGTTTACCAAAATAATTGAGAATATCTGAAGGCTGAGTTAACAGCTGCACTAGTTTATTATCATTTTCCTGTTTTTTTTAAGCTTCTACAATGTAGAAGTGTCTGGAGCTACTCCTTTGCCAAGAGCGCATGTGCCACTCATATGCAAATTCTGGGATTAAAGGGTGCATCTGAGCAGCCTCCTAGTCTTGCAAGAGCTTGCAATGGCAAGGGCTTGTGTAGACCGCTGGATCAGTGCGGCGATCTCGTCAAATGCTTGAGTAGAAGACACTCCAATATCGAAATACAAAGTGTGCTGACCATTTGACCCCGAGCTG
Organism: Leptobrachium leishanense; assembly: GCA_009667805.1. Taxonomy (NCBI): domain Eukaryota; kingdom Metazoa; phylum Chordata; class Amphibia; order Anura; family Megophryidae; genus Leptobrachium; species Leptobrachium leishanense. Next base: position 147,009,716 of record CM019064.1, on the reverse strand, counting down.
GACTTTGACAAGCAGGGGATTTAAATCTAAAATTTACACAGCTGTTCTAGCCCACCAAGGTTACAGGTGTGGGTGGGAAAGGTGGGGGCACTTCCTGCAGCCTGATCACTTAAAGCCAAAAGCAATCAGTGTGCAGAGTACGTCTTTATAAACATCACGGTCATACAAAATCAAAATAAGCTTTATTGGCAGGACCAAATACATTTTAGCATTGCCAAAGAATATAGGGTGGGGGGGGGTAGTGGGAGATATATGGGGGGGGAATGGGCAAGTCCATGGACATTATCAGGGGTAAGTGATAATGTGAGGTCGGATGGGGGCGAGTCCGTGTTGGGGATTTAGAAGTCTGGGATCGCTCATGTTCCTCTCAGTCTGTGACATTCTGTGACGTATTGGGCAGATATTTTCACCGCCGGCTCCTCTTCTCCCAGTATGGAGTTTCCTCGACTCTATAGAGGTGAAGTCCGGGATGAGAGCGGAGAGTCTCTGGAAGTGAGTGTCCCTCAGTGCTGAGTACTTGGCACTGTAGGAGGAAGTGGACCTCATCTTCCAGGGCCCCCTGGTCACAATGCTGGCACAGTCTATTCTCCCTGGGCTTGTAGGTCTGTCTATGCTGCCCCAATTTAATTTCCAGGCTGTGGGCGCTCAGTCTGTACCGGCTCAGGGTCTGTCCTTTGGGTCTTGTAGTAGCTACAGGTATGGGGCCAGTTTGTATTCCCTCTGTAGGGATTGGAAAATGGTGAGTTTCTGAGAGAGTTTGCTATATCAGGTCTCCATTCTCTGATATAGTTTTCCCTGGAATCGTTAATTAGGGCCTTTGGATAATCAGGGTGGATATGAGTTGTTGCAACCCACATGGCTTGGGGTGGTCCTTGCTGGCCATGGCCAGTAGGGCTTTATGGTGGTATGAGTTGAGGCTGCTGATGTTTAGATGGTCCCAGTATGATAGCACCCTCTTCTGTACTGCAAGAAGTAAGGGGAGTCTGCCCAGCTCAGCCCTGCAGGCATTGTTAGAGGTGCTTGCAGAATTCCAGATGGAATATTTCTGTTGGGCTGGTGTCCCATTTGGGTTGGTCAGGCTAGGTGATGGAGGATTGGAGCGATGACGCTATCAAAGATTTTAAGCCAGACTCTTACAGGCGGTTTTAGTTTGTAGGAGGTTTCTCCTGATGGCATAGAAGGTTCTACACGCCTTGTCTCTTAGGGCCTCTATGGCTGGTTTGAAATTTCCCGCTCGGTTTGTTTCTAGGCCGAGGTATGTGTAGCTGTTGGCTTCCTCAAGAGTGCAGTCATTACGTGTGAAAGAGGAACTCTTGGTTTTTGCGTTCTTCCTTTGGAAAACCATGACCTTTGTTTTCTTTTGGTTGATGGGTAGTGCCCATGCCGCACTATATTTTTCCAGCACTTCCAGGCTGTCTTGTAGACCTCTTTCTGTTGGTGACAGTAACAGGAGGTCATCTGCATACAACAGGAACTTCACCTCAGTGTCATGTAGAGTTAGTCCTGGTGCTGAGGAGGATTCTAGAGCTTCAGCCAGTCCATTGATGTAGATGTTAAAGAGGGTTGGATTTAGGCTGCAGCCTTGTCTGACTCCACGAGCCTGCCGGAAGTACTCTGTTCTTTTCCCATTCACCTTTATGCTGCAGAAGTTCTCATTATATGAGCTCTTGATGACATCATATGTTTTCCCTCCTATTCCACTCTCCAGTAGTTTAAGGAACAGGCCTGGGTGCCACACTGAGTCAAAGGCCTTCTTAAAGTCCACAAAGCAGGCAAATATTTTCCCATGTTTTGTATTGTGGACATGGTCCTCGATAAGACTGCACGGTGTAGATGTGATCTGTAGTGCGATGGTTTGGCATGACCCCCGCTTGGCTTCTGTTGAGGACGTTATGCTGAGTCAGGAAGGGGAGGATTCTTTTGTTCTGGATGCTATGGAACAGTTTTCCCAGTGTGCTGCTGACACATATCCCTCTGTAGTTGGCTGGATCATATTGGTCTCCACTCCTATGGATGGGTGTTATGAGGCCTTGGTTCCATACTTGAGGGTAGAATCCAACGCTCAGAACCAGGTTGAAAACTTTACATAGTGGTGTGTACTTCTGGAGAGCCATGTTTAATCATCTCTGGAAGAATTCCATCCCGCTGGCTTTTTTACTTCGCAGATCTTGAATTTTTTCTGCTACTTCTTCGGCTGTAATTGGTGTATCTAAAGGGTTTTGGAAATCCTTGATTTTTTCCTCCAGTTCATGTAGTCTTCTGATGAGGTGTTCCTGTTCCCCAGTTAGCTCCTCTTTGGGAATGTCTTTGTACAGGCTCTTGAAGTAGTTGAGCCAGATGTTGCCATTTTGGATGTGGAGGTGTTTTTTCTTGGATCCTGAGCCAATTTGACTCCAGGTTTCCATACTTTGGGTACCAAGGGCTTGCATTGACCATAAACACTGCATGTTACAGGAGTCTTTCCAGTCACACTGAAACCTTTGACACGTAACGGTCACAGTAGAATTTAGTATGTAAACATCAGCTATATATGTCTGCATTTTGAACAATAAGGGCTGCCAAGAAAAAACAGGAATGTAAGCAAACCGGTTATGCAGTGTTCCCTCTGGAGAGGGAATAAACAACTGACAGCTACTTTTCAAACTACTACAAAATGGGTAAGTGGATCTAGTCTTCCTCTTGAGGAATGGCATATAGTCTACAATTTACCAATTTTTAGATTATAAAAAAGGTATTAAATCTGGCTTCCTAAATCACCTGAATAAAGAGTAACTAGGAACCACTTGTTCTTTTGTCGCACAAAACGTAAGCTGTATGAAATTTAGAAAAGCAGGGTAAACTGCAAATAAAGTTAGTCAACATGGAATAGCAGCCATGTGGTTTGTGATTGATGCTTTAAGAGCTCATGTCTGACTTGCAATGAAGTCACTTTGACAAAGGGTTCAAAGATCCAAAAATGACTATTGCCACACGAGCTGAAAGGATCCATTTTTATCAATGAGGAAGAGTTTGTCACTTACTGGCATTTTAGGAATGGGCTGGACATTAACCATTAACACTGCATGGCAAACAAAAAAAGAAATGGTCTGCTGCATCTTCTACATAGGTTTCCTTCTATAAGAAACCTATGGAATGTCATGTACGAAAGTGATCAGAGAGGATTTAATCCCATTTTTGAGCTTTTAAATTAAAGAATCTGACCGCTGGGATTGAGGCTGCTACTGGATGTGACCTGAAGTATACAGACTATAAATTGTACATATGAATGTAAACTAGGGAAAGACATTTATTCAGAGCAGAGTCCAATTATTGACAGTCTTTCTGGCCAATAGCGGATATCTGGTGCAAACGTGCGTAAAATTTATATATTCTTATTTTTTACAACAAAATGATACCGCTTGACTCTCTAGGTCAGGGGTCAGCAACCATGGCCCTCCACCTGTACTAAAACTACATCTCCCATGATGCTAGTCTACTCATTACAGCCTCATTGGCATTGTAGTTTCAAAGTCCAAAAGACCCCCTGCATCTCCTGTATACAGAGTTTCCTGCAAGATAGGAAGGAAGACCCATTTTTGTTGTCTTCACGCCCCTTCGCAATACTGTCAGTGGGCCGAGGAAGTCCTACAGGAAAAGCCCTAGATCGGAGCGGAGCTGTGGGACTTCAGAGCCGCGTTCAATACCTAAGCAGCTGCTGAATTGATGCAGCGCAGCAATTCAGTTTGCTGCAGCAGTGTCATTGAACGTGTCGGGTATATTACACAGACAAGGAGAGATTTAAAACGGATGCCTGTAGCCATTTTGTTTTAAAGACAGTTTTTCTTTCAAAATTTCTCTAGGTTTAGAAATGAACGAGGTTTTTTTTAACAAAGTTCATTCCTGGGTTAAGAAGTCCCAGACATGAAGGAACCTAGAATGAATGTGAGATAATGCTAAGACATGTCATAAGTAAATTTATTGGTCTGTTTTAAATTTTTAAAACAAGAGAGATTTTGTCTTTTGGGTATAGGAATAAGAGTTAAATATTTTGTAACATAGAATTATATTCACAAAATATATGTTTATAATCAATGTATATTTTATTATAATTACAGTATGAAATATATACTCAAATATTGTAGAAAGTATATAATTGGCAAATAATAAAAATTACTAAAGAATATATTCTGTGAGTTAACCAGGAAAGAATTTAGCTGATCTAAGCAACCAAAAGGGAGGAGAGCTATAAATCTCAAGTCAGAGATGTCAGCAGACAGACTCACATCACCATGCACTCAGACATTCATTATACATGACATTCTGAGAAGTCAGAGATTCCAACAGACAGAGACTCACATCAGACTCACATCACTATGCACTCAGATCCAAAGACATGAGGCAATTAATACTCTCAAATTTCTAACTCACATGCATTGATTATCTAATATCGATAATTTTCACATATTCCAAAACAAAGCATCACATAGAAAATTCCAAGGCAGACTTAGCAACATCCAAATTGGACAGGTAATGTATGAAATTAGGAATTAATGTAAAAATATATTTGTAGAGATTTTTGCAACGTAGACTGAGACTTCTCGGATAAGGTTAAAATCCAAATTCTAAGTAATTCTATTCTGCAGATAGAAGTATGAAGAAGTGGATATAAGGATTTATTCCTAAAGAAATGTTGCAAGATTGATACCAATATATATATTGAATTTGGAAATTACTGTGATTAAAATTAATAAGCAAGGAATTATATAACTACAAAATAAAAAGCAAAAGATTAGAAGTTTAATTCTCGAGATTAGGGGAGGATTCACTAAATAAGTTTTTATTACTTATTAAATTAGCTCATCTTTTGTTGATCTATGTAGTATAGATATATATATATATCTATAAGGGGTGCCTGGTTAAACATTGTTTGCTGGGAAATACATGTTGTATTAAGCAGAAATGTTTATTAACCATTTGTGTATTAGTTACTAACTGATAAGGTAAATGATATTAATCATATATGCAGTTACTAACCGGAGATACATATATTGTGAAGCTAGTTTTTATATGCTGATGGAGTGTGGTTTATAAATTTTTGTTTATGATATGAGATTTGAAATTCTTTTGTATACGTAATAAATATATATATATTTTTATCCGATTATTGAGTATTGTATTTTTTAAAGCAAAACACAGACAATTAAAAGAATTCAGGATAATTTCTAAGAGATATAAACGATTGATATTTGTGTCTCGTATAGGTTTCTTATGAAATAATAATCCCTGATATATTGGAGACGACTGCCGAGGTAGGTCCAGTAAGTCCAATATAGACATATTGGAGGCTTGGCTGATAAATCCAATATATACAAACGTGTTGTATTCACGTGCAGAGATTATATCCGACAAACGCTTTGGATGAGAATTTCAAAGCAAAAATGGCCGACTATGCCCCCAGCTCACACACATGGGTATATAGTGCTGCTGGCTTTCAATGAATTTTTAGCAGAGCTGAGCGCCTCTGCATAGGGGAAAAACATAAGTCAAATTTATATTCCCCCTGATAAGTTCCATTTCTTTTTAGATTACCACTTAAAAAGGTAAATAGTTACCATTTTCCAATAAATATTTGTTGCTTTGGTCAACAAACACCTCGAAATGGACATTGCCGTACTGGATAATAACTTGCTCCATGGTAGCGGCCATCTTTACGATGTCACACTCCGCTACTCGCAGCATCTCGGAGTCGCAAGTGCCAAGTTAGCAGGGCTGAGCGGCAGAACAGCGTTCAGTGGCAAGTTGCTAACTTAGCACTTGCAGCGGTTGAGGTATTGAACGCGGCTCAGGCATTGCATCTGCAGTGAACCTGCTTGGCCGTATATCAGCAAATAAAAAGGCCAATACAGATCATATGTAAAAGGTGCCGAATAGCAGCTTCCAATAATCAGCCTATCCCCATTGTAAAGGCAGTTTTCTGAAATTATTTAAATATAAAAATGTACAGCCTTCCACGTGTTCGCATACCTATATTAAAACATAGCAATATCTGTGCAATATGCAATATTTGATAATGCAAAAGGTTTTCAAAATGTTCCACTGCACCACATTCATAAAATACATCAACTTTCCTAGGTCTCAGGATTTTCTTCTAACAGGCTGACAGCCGCAGTCATCTCTCGGACCTAACCTGGAAACAAACCTCCTGTCCACATTTGCATCCCATTATGCTTATAAATGTGTAAAAAAAAAAAATACATAAAGACCAATAGAATACCTCATGTTACCAGACACTTGGATAGCCCAAGTAAGCTTTGTGAAAGCCAGACAGAGCATGGGCAACACTAAAGAGGTGCTTAGTATGCTATAAACACAATTTAAAATGCCCAGACCTTTTTTTTTTTTTAATCCCTAGATTAGTCATGGCAAACCTTGGCACGCCAGATGTTTCTGAACTACAAGTCCCATGATGCTCAGCCAGCCTCAAAAGCTGTTGGAGCCTCAGGAGACGTGAATTTCTCATTCATACATGGTGCCAAGGTTTGCCATCACTGTCCTAGATGAAGTAGAAAAAAAGTTCAGATTAAAGCAAATGTTTTTTGCCATCAGCGTTTGTTAAAGATGGATTTCCAAATGCTTTTATTACAGGAACCTTTGCATTGACTAAGCAACCATTTAATACTGCATTAAAGACTCTTGCTATTAAAAACACATTCAACAGTAAATGTTCCACGATTTTATATTATTTAGAGGACGTCCTACTGCACAATGCAAACTGTGGCTCAGCTGTCACTGGGGCAGTTTGAGGAGCATTGAAGTTAGCTTCCTTCCTACTATGGGCCAAGGTGCTACATGGGGTTTGCCAAACGGATTGCCCAGGGAATCCAGAATTTATGTTCAACTGTGTCTTGGCACTCCGGTGGGCACACCTAAATTATTGTGGGCAGGTTTTCCAGCATTTAGACTGAGGAGGGAGATTTCTCTAAGCAGCTGAATTAAGATACGTGTTGCCTAGTGACTGTAAACAGTCTCCAGTTTTATCCAGTTTGAATCGCTCTTCCATTGTCTGGTTATTGGATTTGTTGATCTTATCTGTGGTTTATTCATGAAGGGGGGGGGGGATTGCCCCCCTACTGCTGATAACTCTATGTCTGAATAGAAAGTTCTTCTGGTGTTACCTACGGATTTGTGGCAAACTTTTATTATTTTGGGAGTTTGTGTTCCTGCCCTGAAAGGTTACTGGTCCTGCCTGTTAACTTCAGGAGGTTTGGGATGAGGTTTCTGGATTTTGGGAGTCCAGCTTTAAGAAAGCTAGAGTCTGACGGAGGCACAGTCTGGGTGCCAGGTGGTCCACACCACAAATGGAGTACTATATAGCAGGGAAAGAGGTCTACGTTAATCTAAAATTATTGGGTATCACAGGACGGACTTCTGAAATCTCAGTCTATACTCCTACAGCAAAACTGCACGATCCCATACACTGATATCTTATGGACTCCATCTAGACATAACTAATATTAATGAACATCTCAAAGTCCCTTATGGAAACCTGGGATAAAAACGATAAAAAAAGCCATGGTCTAGTCTTACCTACTGATCGTGCTTCCAACTATTCTACTACACCTTGATCCCAAAGCATTTGCCTACCGAGGAATCTGTTCTAGCAATTCTTTGACAAAGCTATACTTTCGAAGTTTAGAGAATATTTTGGAGGTTCCTCCTACACTATGTTTTATTTACAGATTCAAAGTTTCTTCACAGTTTACACTGCCTACAAAACTTCCTATATATTTATTTAAAAAAAAAAAAAAAAATTTGAACCTAAACTAAAGTACAATAGATTTTAATTGCAAAGACAGAGACTTTATTTCACCATATGTAAGATTTTATTTTCCCAGTAACGAACACTTATACCTCCCAAATCTCTGCATACTCAACTAGGTCTCCAAACTGTCATCTGATAGTAAGAACCAAAGAACCAAGATGCTGAACAGCTGCGTGCTTAAATGAAAGGGGTGTAAATCATTCAAGATTATGGAAGACCTACCTTTACATGTGGGTGGAAGAGGAGACCAAGCACTATTCTCGTCACATTTAATGGAGGCAGATCCATCCATCACAAAACCACTTTTACATTTAAACGTTATTGCAGAATTCAGACGATATGGACCAGTAAATCCTGACTCCCTTTCAGAATTCTCAACATTTGGATCAAGGCATTTGACGTCTACGGGAAAAGAGAAAAAATTACAAAAAAAAAAAAAAGGCACATCCTGTGCAATAAAAAAAATACGCTTATGAACATTTTAAAATAAATACAAAACCTACAAATGCGACACACCAATGTTTTCCAGGTGCAAGCAAAACCCAAGAAATATCTGAGTGAACATTTCAATTACAGCATTTTGCAGAAGTGATCGAGGTTTAGTAATTGAGGTCTCCATTTGTGCTCGTTTTAGGGTTAGCCAAGATCCAGTTTCCTTTTTTTTTTTTTTTAAAGGGAAAAAGAAATGCAGGCCCTTGATCTTGGGGATAAACCAAAAAACAAGTACAAATAGTAACCTAACCCCATACTAACCTCCTTAAAATGAGCACAAGTAGTAAACTCAATTACAATTCCTAACCCCAGAAAAAGCCTCAACCCTAAAATATAGAAGCTCCCGAAAAGTATTCTAATTAGATTTTAAGAGAAAAAGGGTTTCCAAAAAATGCCGGCCATTTAAGAAAATAAATATGAAGTCTTTTTCAATTTGGGGGGGGGGGGGGGGCGTAATCATTGCACGTCTATTCCACATCCACTAGGTGGCAACATCAAACGGTTCTTAACTTTACTGCTCTAAACAGATACTTCAGGCACGGTTCAGTTTGAGGAAAATAAACTGCAGTACAGTAATTGTTACAGAAACATTTAAACATAGTAAGAATGTATTATGTGCAGCTAAAAATTCAATTCGCCAAAAAAAAAAAAAAAAAAAAATGATTTTTACAACTATTTGCAACAATTACTGGTGGGGCACGGCATCAACTTCCCCAGAATGTACAAACTGCTATGGTATTTCTCCCCAAAATAAAGCCTAGGCCAAAAACAAAATTTAACAAAAAGGCAAGACACAAATCAGAAGCATTTCTAACCTCTGCACTCGGGTGCAGCAGCGCTCCACGTTGCATCGGCTTTGCAGAATATTGAAGAATTTCCAATCAAAGACAAGCCTGAGTTGCAACTATATAAAACAGAATTGCTGTATTCATATTCATCCTTCACAGGGCTATAGCTTCCATCAACAACTGGACTTGGCGGGACACAAACTTGTACTAAGGAAGAGAAGAAAAAAAAAGTGACAAACCATTCTGCATTGATTAGAAATTCTAACCTTTGCATTTAATTAACAAACACTACAAAGTAAAGCAACTTTATGATTAAGGAATCTTTGGGTTTGTTTTAAGTAATTATGACACTGCAGGACTAGCTTTTAATTTTTACACATACAATGCAAGTTTATCACAATTGATGATCAACTGTACGGTCACATTAGACCAGCAAAACTTCTAAACTGAAAACCCTGTAGTGAAGACAAACAAACTGCTTTAAAAATACGAAAAGCTTACCTTCACATACAGGAGGAACTCCACTCCATGTCCCATCTGGTTGACACTCTCTAGTAGTTACTTTTGATATGAATTTGTACCTGAAAATAAAAAGCCTTGTTTATAAAACGTTCCAACAAAATGCGAAGCACTTTACATGATCGTATGCTCATTCGAGTCAAGTGTACAATACATTAGAACAAGACATAAACTGACAATTTTAAGATTAAACCTGAAAATAGGATCCTCTTCCCAAAGAAACGTAAGATTTAATCAAAACTATATACGTTCTATAAAGATCTTTATAAACGGATTTCAAAGTCCTTCTGGGCTTAAAAAGGAGCAAACTAGTAATGGTTAGTCCTTATCCTTTACATACTTTAGATATTACGGTCATTCACCACTATCCTGATTTACCACGTTTATACATGGTTTTAGACCATATTAGGCACATCCGTCCCACCGTTAGACATCTATCAATACTGAAGGCTTTCCTTCTCTCCCTTGTTGCTTAGGACTGTCAAAAATCTGATTGGATGTTGATTTTTTTTAAAAAAGTTATGTACATTGAATCTAAAAATGTTTTTTCTTAATCTACAACCTCAACACAAACATTTGAAGTTCCTTGCCACCTAAAAATTAGCCCTGGATTTTGCGAGTTTCTCTTTTACATTACATACATGGTTTGTGAATGGTCGTCAAACGGAGAATTATTAATCTTTCCAATCCATAATGCGTGGCTTTATTAAAAAACACATTTTGAATTCTTTGCCCTTTCGTGATACTTTTTTGAAACTTTCTTGATTGGTATGTCCCAGGAATAATATCATTTGTAACATTTACTGTATAACGAGTAGAACATCGTAAGTGTACATTTAACTGCACTATTTTTTGCCAAATATTAAGTACCTCATGTGCTCTGACATGTGTTATCAAAACTGTTCTGGGTACAGTAACATTAATTCAGAGTGATCAAAAACCTGGGAGAGTAAACTAGAAAAGAATTCAGAGAAACGAGTGATATGTTGGCAACCTTAGCCATGTTTACGGAAGAACCATTCCGTGTCTTGAAAAGGTATGGGTAAGTTTCACTTTTAGTGGTGCGGGTAAAATGGGAATCAGAGTGCCCCATTTGGTGAAAAATAAACTAGTGTTTTGTGGAGAGAGGTCTCAGCCCAATCTTTAGGAAATCAATTTATGACAAAAACCGGGGCGAACGTAGGTGTTGTTTCAAGCCAGAGTTGTAGTACGGCTTTACTGCCTACTGCTGTTAAATGTGGTTTGTTTTAATGTTTGGGCTTTTGTACCAATAATTGGACTGAATGGGGCCCAATGGGGGGGGGGGGTGTCATTCAGCATTGCATTTCAGTATTTTAACCACAGTATGTATGTGGTCCCCTAAGGAAGAAGGAAGTATTTTAAAGACAATCCCACACGCAGAGAAATAAGCTTGCATTGAGTTCAGTACATTTGAAACAAGACTTTAGTAAATACCAACTTTGTAACCCAGTGTCAGTGAGATTTAGAGTTTATAGAGGATTTGATGGTCATAGCTACAAATTGTGCTGCTGCACTATTCTCAATTAAAATATATATAGAAAGGGAATCAAGTCAAGCAGAAATGCAGTACTTGCACTATTGTATCAGGCGGAAACAAGTTCCCTTTTGTCCCACACACTAACACCTATTCGGGTTCAATTAGGTTTGCTTATTAAGTCACTAGAAATACATGAAATCATTAAGCGCCAAAACAGACGATGGCTATATACAGGCTCAGGGTGGGACAAAATATAGGCATAGGCATTTCGGACTGAGCAGCTCACATTATGGAGTTTTATTGCTGAGGGTGTCAGAGCTCCACAAACACTGCACATTACTGTGGAGCTGTGACACCCCCATAATGTGCAGTGTTGTATGGGTGTCAGAGCTCCAAAGTAATGTGCAATGTTTAAGGGTGTCAGAGTTCCACAGTAAACACTGCACATTACTGTGGAGCTCTGATATATCTTCATACTCACCACACGTGGAACTGTGGCCCTGCACACGATCGTGGCTGGCCCCATCTGATTGGGTCACAGGGTGTGCTGCGTGACATCTGCCGCCCTATGCCCTTGCGGCAGACATTACGTGGCACGTCCTGTGAGGACTTAATCAGTGGTGGCCACTGGCTCCCTCTGATTTAGGTCATAGGGCTTGCCATACGCCCTCTTCAGTCGGCCTAGGCTGCCTTGCCGGCCCGGGAGGGCAAATCAGCCGACCCGGGAGGCTAGCAGCCTCCTGGGCAAAACGCTCGATGGCCAGTCCAGGCCTGGCTATATACTCGAACATTAAAGCGCACCTGTCATGGACAAAATGACTTTCCTATTGATAGGGCACCTCCCCTTTATATAGCACCTCCCTTTAAATAGGTCAGTGTTTTCAGCAGTTATGCAGTGTAATCAAAGATTTATTTTCTTTTTATTCCCCGCTGGGTGGGTGGTGCCCAGCAGAAAGCGGTGAATGCACTAGAATGCCCCGCTTGTCGGTCTCGCCGCTAATGTGCAACATTAGCTGTAGAGGGGGGAACCTGAGTTCAGGCTGTCCCGCAGCAGCCAACGGTGTCTGGCGTGAGCCAGGTGCTGGGTGGGCTCAAGACAGCCCATAGAAGTCAATGGGGTGTACGGGTACACCCAATGTCTAAGCCCACAGGGATGCAGAGGGACACCCTGCAGCGGGAAAGGGTTAAAGTATCTCTTTCTCCGTGGGGAGTGTCCTGGACCCAGACCAACATGGCCGCATAATTCCTGAGCGCCTGAGTCCCCGCTGACGAAAATTTGCTCTTTGCTTATCTGCTCGGACATAGGTCGTGGCAGAGGGAGGCAACAAACCCCTAAACCACCCGCAAACTGTCCTGACCGATCCTCAGGCCCGCTGGACTCCCTCCTGCCGCCCACGCCTGCTCCCCCGTCACGCTGTAAAAATGGCAAATGGGCCTTCCGCCTCACCTCAACTTTCGGACTCCACGGAGGCCATCTCCCGTTTGGAACGATTGATCTCTGCTCTCCCCACCAAGACCGACCTCACAGACATGGTAACGGATCTCCATGAGGGCTTCGCCAGTGAAATAAGGGAGGCACGGGCAGATTTTGAGGCCTTACCAACAGAGTGGGCCGTATCGAGGGTGACATGAACCGACCCACCCCCCGCTGCTGCTGCTCGGGTGCCTTCGTCAGCAGGCTTTGGTGAACTGCAATGCCGCAGCGACGACCTGGACAACTGAGGTAGGCACCACAATACTTGCATACGGGGCTTGTTAGAAGCGAACGGCCCGGAGGACCTGCAGGCTTATCTTGGGGGAGGAGGCCTTTAATATGGTGCTGGGTCGTGAACATTCAGCTGCAGTCCCTATGGATAGGGCCCATAGAGCCTTATGCCCTCGACATCTGACAGCTCCTCCACGGGACGTCATCTGTTGTCCCGCAGATTATGGCCTTAAGGAGAGGATCATGCTGGAGCTCGCTCCTGGGCCTTCCACCAAAGGTAATTCTCCCAGGACCTACCTTCACCCTGGCTGCCAGACGCTGCCTACAGCCTGTGATGCAGGCCTTACGCCAGGGCAACATTCCATACAGAGGGGGCTTCCCCTTCACCCCGAATGCTCAGGAAAACGGTGTGCGCCATATTATATGCTGCCCCTCTGATGTCCCCACCTTTGCAGCTGCAATGGGCCTACCTGCGCTAAGCGTGAGGGACTGAGTTGGATGAGCGACGAAATCTATCACTACCACCCGGTGCCCACAAGCAGCCGATCCTGAGACAGAGCCCTGGATACTGACCGGCAACCACGTCTCGCCCTGGATCAGGTTGAGGCCTGACCTGCCTGCTTGAGGAGGTCTCTCGCCCCTGTCCATGCAGCTCTGTTCCTGGGCACCCTGAGTGCTCACGTAGGGGCCTTTTATTACGGATTTACGCGGCCCTGCCCCCTCTTCACATGCGAGAACCTGGATTTCAAAGTGTTTTTTGATATGCCTCACACATTGCTCCATGTATAATGATTTCCGCAGGAGGAACGCGTTTTATATGCATCGTTTGTGGGAAACTATCTATGCCACTTCTCTTAAGGACAGTCCACAAATCGGTACAGGAGACCGGTCTTGACGGCCTTGAATGTGGAAAATTATTTGCCCAAGCCTTACGTTCCAAGAACCATAAAATGACTTGCATTGGCGGCACACCTTTTATACGCTGATTGAGGGAAAGGTTTTACTCCAACCCCACAACTTTCAAACCATGGACACACTCCCACTGGAGGCTGCGCTAACAGTGGGAGTCCCCCCCCCCCACAGCCTTCGAAACAAGGACTGACTCCCATTGAAGACTGTGCTAAAAGTGGACGGTTGACAATCCTTCTAATTTACTGAACGCAGAAACAGTTTTATCCCAACCCCACAGCCTTCAACCCATGTATAGACTCCCGCTGGAGAGCTACTGGTTAAATACGCTAAAATGTGGAAATTCTTTTAGCCCAAATCTCATCTCCGCGCCAGAGACAGGCACCATTCGGATGCATTGCATGTGGGAAATCTTTGTTGTATATTACTTAGAGTTTCCAATGTCTTACTCTTGGGAAACCATTTAAATGTTACAATTGTGGTGGTCTTACTGTTGCGGTGGGGTGTTTGGGCTCGACTTCTACTGTTTGTGCCTCCCCTGAGTGAGGCACTGCCCACGGGAGGGGGGGGGGTATGTTTTATCTGGTTTGCCTTTGGGTTGCACACATGGTTTCACGGAGCTTACGAGAGAGGGAAGTTTATGGGGTAGGATTCTCTACGAACTGCTGAGCGACAGTCTTGATTTTTCGAATGGGAGACGTAAGGCTGATCTGTGTATACTCTGTCAGGAGCCTACCTTTTACGAGATGGGGTCAGGGGTCTACGGGTTGAGTACAGTTCCACCACGCTCACTCTGTCTAGGGTCTTCTGATCCAAAAAGAATTTATATTTGTTTCTCCCTTTTTTCATTAAACTGCACTACCATTATTGATGATTTTATGGTAGGTGGGTGGTTGTGGGGAGTAACCATTTGAAGACTAATGTGCCTTTGACTTACTGCTTGTGGGATGTGAATTGTGAGATGTAATTATCTAGCGAGCTCGCAGTATACTTTCGCTGGGTGGGGTTGTTTATTGGGTTTTGTTAGGTATTCTTATATTTCCGCAGTCGGAGGGGACTTTGTGTAGCTTATTGCATGTATTGGATTATTTCTTATTGGCCTATATTTGCACGGATTACCAAGACCAATATGTAAAGCAGAGTTCTTAAAGCTTGCCTCTAATGCCCACGATGACTAGTTGTCCTTCAGAGACATTTTCGGCTCCTTTCTTGGTTCCGATTACCGTATTTTTCTGGAGTATAAAACGACCGGGTGTATAACATGACCCCCCAATTTTCCAGTTAAAAAATAGGTTTTGGGCTATACTTGTCATATTGTATTGTATATCCCATGTATAAGAGGACCCCCAATTTTAGGGGGATGTTTTTTTTAAGTATAAAAAGTAGTCTTATACACCAGAAAATACTGTAGTTACTTTGAGACGTACCTTACCTCATTGTTTTTTTCTTTACTTCAGTCACCTTTTCTTCTTTTTAAGTCATCCGTATCCTTTTCTTTCCCTGTTCCTTCCCCCCCCCACCCCCCCCCTCTTTTTTTTCCTCTCTAGCTCCCTTTGGTGTCTTTGTTCGTCTCTTGTTTGTCCTGTTGGTTTCTCGGTCGTTGTCATGTCTGCAGCACAGGGATAGTCACCGAAACCCCTCTGTTTTCTCCTGTATAATACGAAGGGCCTTAATGCACCCGAGAAACGCCGTCGACTCCTACGGGAGGTTCGTGCACTCAAAGCCTCGGTGGTCAACCTTCAAGAAACACATTTCTGACTTGGGTCGCCCCTAACTTTACGTGACTGCCTTTCCGGTAGGTTACTTCAGTGATTATCATGGGGGCAAGTACCGTGGGGTGGCAATCCTCTTCTCTAGCGACGTCCCGATGATTCTGGCAGATGTCCTCACTGAACGGGAAGGCGGATTCCTGTTTGTGAAATGTACAATTGCCGAGGTGCAATACACCTTTGCCTCCATCTACCGCCAAAATACTAACAAACACTGCTGTTTGACGTCTATATTTTTAGGCACCCTTCTACTTTTTTCCTCAGACCTTGGTAGTGGCAGGTGACCTCAATGTGCCCCTAGATTTGACACCTCTCAGTGTCAGTCTTGTGTGATAACACCTTGTGTGATTCAACAAGTACGACGCACACTTGACAGCCTGCAACTGGTGGACGTCTGGAGAACCTTCCACGCTGGTGAACGCGATTATACTTTTTATTAGTCTGTGCATGCCGCTTGTACGAACAGCGTAATCTCTAATAAAAGAGATGTACTTCTGGTGGATGAGAATATATACACAAATATACAATAGTGAAGTATATCGAAATATTTAAAATTTATATGTATCAGCGTGCAGTATCTAACTCACAAACAGAGCCCGATCACTGGCTCTAAGTGGATCTGCACGTCTAGGTTGTTTCTTCTAGTTTTCACAGGTCACCCACACCTTATCGGAGTATCTTTCTTCACGTCTCAGAATATCATAAAAAGGCAAGAAACGAACTGAGCTGGTATACAAGCTGAGGAAGTCGCCTTGTGCGACGAAACGTGTCCTGGAGACCTGTTTTACTTTGTTTTTATATTATATTTTATTAAATCTTTATAAAAAGATTTCTCACGTGTCCCTATGGTGGTTTTATGGATTTGCCTGTCTGAAAAAATCCACATACGCTGACCTAAGAGCTATGAAAGCTATAACATGAGTGAGTTTGAAATTGGCAAAGCATCCTGTAGAAGTTGTTTTACCCAAATTTCACACAAGGAGAGTTGCGCTGTGTTTGTCTTTTATGATATTCTGAGACGTGAAGAAAGATACTCCGATACGGTGTGGGTGACCTGTGAAAACTATAAAGAAACAACCCAGGCGTGCAGATCCACTTCGAGCCAGTGATTGGGCTCTATGTTTGTGAGTTCGATACTGTACGCTGATACATATAAAATGAGCAATATTGCGATATACTTCACTATTGTATATTTTTTATATATGCTCTTCCATGTACACCTATATATGGTTCACTGATGAGACATCAAGAAATTCATTTTGCGCTGATCAGTTACGTATACGACATTTGCAATTGGTATAGGGAAAACCAGTTTCTGATCCAGCATTTGGGGGATTGGTGGAACGTGTTTTGTGGCGCTTACCTTATATTCACAAGTTCCGGTGGATGAGTCTACTGTACTAGCGCGGACGTGGTCCGATCATAGCCCCTTATTGACCATTCTGTCCTCCCCTCGGCGCGTCAGTGGTGCATAGACACATCTCTGCTACAAGACCAACTCTTTCGTGGCGAGTTTGAGGCTAGTCTGCGTATTTATTTTCTGGAAAATGAAGATCCAGAGATTTCTGCTTCTACTCTTTGGGAAGCACATAGGGCCACTGCGCTGAAACATACCCACTCTGCGACGGTACTAGATCTTGAACTCCAGCATCACACCTCTGCGCTTCCTTCGGATTACTCCCCCCTTTTGACTAAACGTAGCGATCTTAAGTAAATCATTTAATACAGATTTTCACTTTGCGGCCCAGAAAGCTAAATGTACTTTCGCATTACGCGAAAACAAACCTGGTAGATCGTTGGCTCGCATCCTCCGTAAGCGGAGAGATGTGACATACAACGCCAAGATTAAGCTCCCCGATGGACATCTTACCACTCGTCCTGATCAGATCCTAGGGGAATTCTGACGCTTTTAGCAAGACTTATACAACATTGAGGAGTTGTCCGGTGATGTGCCTACCTCTGCAGAGGTCGATGCTGATCTGCTGGGCAAACTTAACCGTACTATATCTCCTCTTTTGGACGCTCTAATCACCGCTACTGAGATCCAGGATGTCATTAAACATCTTAAAAAAGGGCAAATGCCCAGGTCCGGATGGCCTGCCGTCGGAATACTAACAGACCTTTTCTGAGATTTTAGTCCTTCGACTGCTGTCTCTCTTCCTAGCGCTGAGGGTAGCGCTGAGGGAAGGAGGGAAGGAGAGAACTTCCATGCCCAAGCTCTTTCGGCAACCATAACGGTTATTTGTAAACCAGGGAAAGATGGATCAGACGTTCGTAATTACTGCCCTATTTCCCGCTTAAAACACTGACCTATAAAAGATCCTAGCCAAGATTATGGCAAACCGTCTTGCTCCTTTACTGCCATCTCTGGTTCACGCGGATCAGGTGGGCTTCGTACCTGGATGGGAGACCAGGGACGCGACAACCGTGTCCTGGGAGCTGTAGGTCTGGCTAAACTCACGCGTACTGGCCTTCTGTTATCTACAGATGCGGAAAAGGCCTTTGACAGGGTGCGTTGGAGTTTCATGTTCAGTCCTTCAGCGTGTTAGCGTTGGCGAGACTTTTCTTCAGTGGTTAGACGCACTTTACCACAATCCCACTGCTCGTGTTCGTGCCAACGGGGCCTTATCGAATTAGATTGAAGTACGCAAATGGGAATCGCCAGGGTTGCCTGTTGTCCCCCTTCGAACCACTGCTGGGAGGCGATCAGATGCAACGCTCAGATCTCTGGACTCCGAGGCCATACCACGAATCACAAGGTCTCGGCTTATGCCGATGACCTACTGTTTTTCATTACAAATCCAGATGCCTCCCTCCCAGCGATAATTAGGGAATTGGAGGTTTATGGAACCATGGACGGCTTCCGGATTAAGTGATAAATCTGAGCTTAATATTTCATTAGACCCCTCTTCGCTCCGTGTGGTTTGTTTTGACTTTCCGTTACACTACTGCACCCACTGCATTAAATATTTAGGAGTGTCTGGCACCGTCTTCTAGGCAACTCTACAACTTAAATTTTTTTTGTCCATCTTGAGCTCTTTCGTGATGACCTCGCAGACTGGAGCGGACGGATGCTTTCCTGGATGGGTAGGGTTGCTGCCATTAAAATGAACTTGTTAACGCGGCTGCTTTACCTTTTTAGTGCCCTCCCAATTTCGATCCCGCTTACTTTGTCGCTCCCCAGAAGGAGCTACGGCGCTTTATTTGGCCACAGGGCCGACCTTGTGTGGGCTTTGCAGTACTATGCCAGGCTAAATCCCGAGGTGGCCTGGCTCACCCTGATCCCAGGTGAGATTATTTAGCATATCCTATGACGCAGGTGGTGGACTGGTCGGCGACCTGCCCAGCTAAACAATGGCTAGATCTGTAATGTACCCTATCAGGCCGCCTGCTTTGGACGATTCCTTGGCTGGCATCAGCGGTTTGAGAGCGGACCCCCGACCCAGTGTCCTTAACTTTGCATACTTGGCATAAGTGTAAATAGACTTTTGAGCTCTCCACTACCATCTCTTCTTTACTACCTTTGGTTCATAACCCAAGCCTTCCAGGTGGCGTGATGCCTTCCTTACAGGCTAGGCTGACAATTCAGGCAGACTTCATGCCGCTGATTTGCCTCACCTCAGGTCTTTACAGGCAGAGAGCGAGGCACTATCATTAAAACAGAGCTGTACTGTAGGTCATCTCTCTGCTCATAGCTGTCTTCACTGCGGCATGCCACAGTCACATGGGAGAAATTTAAAAAAAATACAGAATATCTTTACAATATATAGGACAACGAAAAAAACGCTTTATAAAAAAAAGGGAGAAGTGCCCTATCAAGAGGACAAAGATGAACACAAAAAAAAATAAAATATATACACTGTAATCTAAAAACATCTGATTAAAAATAGAGGACCACTGAACCCCCCCCCCCCCCCATTTACAATGAAAATAAGATGAGTAACTTACCCTTCATCACATTTATAGGTTACTGTAGAGCCAAAAGTAATAGTGTCAAAGCCTGCTCTTCCATTACTGATTTCTTCAGGAACTGGACACTTTCTCACTTGCAAAAGAAAAAAGAGTTAAAGCATGAGTTCATCTCTAGTGAGGAGACAAAAATAACAGTTATTTTACTGGTAGCAAAATTCTTAAAGGAGGAGAGGGGGAAATGCACCACTGTTGACACACAAAGAAGTAAAACCGAATGCGAGACTTACATTCACAAAATGGTGTTGCAGGTGAGGACCAAGTTGAATCTGCCAAACAAGTCAGAGAGTTGGGAGTAGTTCCAGTTCTTATATAGCCAGGACGACAGCTGTACAGCACCTTTTGATCAGTGGTAAATGTATCCCCAGACTGAGATGGTGTAGTAAGTTCTGCATATGGAAGTCTAGGAGGATTCCTACAGTCACCTGATTTAATAAAAGAAAAGTGTACAAGAGTTAAACCTACAATTTTTGACGTTCAGGACAGTATTAAAATGAGATTTTTGCAGGGTTACTTCTAGCGCTGCAACCAACGATTATTCTCAAGCGATAATTTTTTCAGCTGATGAATCGTCCAACTAACTTTTTTTTTTTAAAAAAAAAAAAAGTAAAAATCAACCCCTCCTTTTTTTCTTAAGCAATTTGTATACAGGTTTTGCATGCAAATTGCGTATCACACGTAACATGCGTTCACACACAACGCTTGGTCAGAGTGATGACTGATGCATGTGCTGCTCAAGCCACTACGAGTGCTCAGACATGATGCCAAAACGCACAATGTGGGGTGTGAAGGTAGGGGGGGGGGGCACTCTAGCTTATTAATGTCCCTTTAAAAATGGACATCATGAGAAAACTGATGGGGTGGGGGAAAAAAGGGAGTCTGGCCCACATGTGAGAGGGAGTTTTGGCAAGAGACCTGACCCAGTTGTGGGAGGAAGTTTGGGGGAAGGAACTGGACCAAAGGGAGATATGGCCACTCCTGACAGGAGAGAAGGTGGAGTGGTGGCACAGGACTGCAGCCTCAAGTAAAGATAATGCACCAGTCTTACAACTCCTCCACACAGTGCCAGTACCCCAGGGACTGTGCCCTAGTTCTGCTACCATTGTAAACTAAAAAACAAGTCAAGACTGACTTCTCATAGTTTGAAGAGGATTACCTGAGGAAGCCAGAGTCAGCAAAACACGTATCATTTTAGGTTGTGGTCACAAGCGTTTTGAGAGCGGAAGGAACGTTTGAGAGTGGACGTTCATTCCACCGACGCCCATGTGGCAACCTCGCTGAGGTGAGCGCAGTTAGTGCACGCACATCTACAAAGCCCGTCCTACGTCAGTCTTAGGTTTTTTGACAGGGAGGCTGAAAACTCTTCCGGTGGTAGCATGCTACCCTGTGCGGCACTCCCATTCGAGCAGTCACAAAGCTGCGACAGATGCAGGGAGGTGCGGTCACAAGGAGGCACTCCGTGCACTCGTGTGATCACAGCCTAACCTTCAAGATCAGTGCAATATTTTATTGTTTATCTTTAACTATCAGATTACTAAAAAGAAATTGATCAGTAGTATTTTTTTTTTATATTGTGCACTGGGCATTCCTTTTACTAACAACCCATTACAAGTACCGTGCACTGACGGGTATTAAGAGGGCTAGATACCACCCTGGAGACAGTCATGTGTGCATAAGCTTGATCCAGGCCCCTTATAGGTTCTACCTCTGGTGAGTTTTTATAATCCACCACTTATTTGTTATATGCGTCTTCCGTCTTTGGGGCGGCAAAGACCTTTTCTGTGGTCCTGCGCCAGAGATACCTCAGAGTTGGCAAAGGCATTCCATACAGAGCTGAGAGAAATGATCATGTGATGCAGAGCCTCTATGGATCTATGTACAGACAGTATTGCAAGATCTTTGATTCCCTGGGTCTTGAGGTTGTCTGAAGGACCATACAAGATCCACTGTAATGCCAACATAAGCATACATCTTTTTGCAATATACCATGGAGGTGACTATCCCTACACGCAAAGAGTGTATATTGAATGGGTTTGGTTAGTTCCAGGTTTGGCTGGATGGCGCACTGAGGCTTCCATACAAACATGAGGTCATCAAGCTTGCAGAGAATCTGAGCCGCGTTCAATACCTCAGCCGCTGCAAGTGCTAAGTTAGCAACTTGCCATTGAATGCCGTTCAACCGCTCAGCAGTGCTAACCTAGCACTTGCGACCCGAGGAGATGCTGCGTGTAGCCGAGTGTGACGTATTAAAGATGGCCGCCGCCATGAAGCAAGTAACAATGTCGTACAGCAAGATGGCCGCCGCCACGAAGCAAGTAATAATTCCGTACAGCAATGTTAATTGAGGTTTTTGTTCACCAAAGCACAAAATATTTATTTATTATTTCCCCCTGCACATAGACATAAAATACAGTTCAATTTATATATTGTTTTAGAAGTAAACATAACGTTTATTCATTAAAAACTATCATTTGTGGTGTGTGCATACAAAACGGAATTGTGCTGACTGCTTTTCTTTATCATATTTTGTCCGAGTGATCAAAAAAACAATCTGAATTTTTCATTAAGAAATCGGCCATTTTGGATTCAAAATTTGCATCCAAAGCGTTCAATGACACTGCTGCAGCAAACTGAATTGCTGCGCTGCAGCAATTCAGCAGCTGCTGAGGTATTGAACGGGGCTCAGATCAGTTGGGAAGCCACCTTGTGACAGTTGGGGATGCAGCTAGTTTAGGGTCAGTGACCAGAGCTGCTACAGATAAAAGCAATAGATACAGTATCACCAAGGATAATGATTGCAGGACTTCAGTTCTATGCCTTTTACAGTTTAACCAGGTCTAATTTACAGAACAGTCTATACAGCAGGCAGGTAGTTCATTTGTTATCAAGCAGACGCCTTGATATTCAGCAACAAAGTAAAGATCTGCAAATCTATAGGAACCACCTTGTCATGTAATCTTTGATAATAAAGTGCCAGTCAGCGTTCAGAAGTTGACATACATCATTTATGCAAGAACACGTCAGAAGTAACATTTTTAAATTTTTACTTAATTTACCTACTGCAATACAAGTCTCTTGCAGTGAAGTAAATCTTTAATTGTCAGCCATATTGGCTCATGAAAGGAGAACTAAAAAAGGCCTAACCTAAGGACTAGCAGGCTGAAAGAGAAGGACAGCCAATGGAAAGCCACGCTGTCACTCCAAGTATGAGGTTAAAGCCCTTCAGTAGATTATAGCCCCAACTACAAAAGAAAACATCATAGAACAGTAGAGTAAAAACAGTGGACACAACAATCCCGCTAAAATATCTACTCACAGGAATCTACAAAATCTCCTCGCCCATCAAGTAATATTCAGCCTTCGAATTCTTCCATCTGTATGCCTCCAGTACTCGACCATTACGCAGACGAGTGTCTGTGTTTATTTTAGAAGTATTAAACCCCTCATTTTATACGCATTCCTATTTCCTGGAATTTTATACCTCCGATTGTGCTACAGCGAGTATTATTTAATGATGGCCGCTGGTGTAGATTAGCTTACACCCACTGGATCTACATTCTATTATACACTGATGTGAATTGCCCAGTGATCGGGGAAGAGTATATCCATGCCAGGAGTGGTAACACGGATTATACATTCTTTATATTTCTACGATCACTTCTACTTCGTGATTGCTACTCATAAGGGGCCAGTTTTTGTATTGTCTCTACTGTATTATACTCACATCTAAATAAAACCATCATGGCAAATCTATATGCCTGAGAATGTGAGCCAATGTTCTTGAACCCAGGACATACTTGAAAACTAGAGAAATCTCAACGTATCCTCCCTGGTAAAATACTTTGCAAATAAATGGAGCAGGTGAATTAATCACCTCGCAAAAATCATTTTTGTCAGAGTAGGTAGGTGAAAGTGGTAAAAGAGAGGGATGCACCGATACCACTTTTTTAAGACCGAGTACGAGTACCGATACTTTTTAAAAGTACTCACCGATACCGAGTACCGATACTTTTATTTAATGTCATGTGACGCTTTCCAATAGGAACAGACCTCATAAAAATTTATATGAGATTGGCCCCCAGCTCTCATGGATTGGCCCCCAGCTCTCATGGATTGGCCCCCAGCTCTCATGGATTGGCCCCCAGCTCTCATGGATTGGCCCCCAGCTCTCATGGATTTGGCCCCAGCTCTCATGGATTTGGCCCCGCAGCTCTCATGGATTTGGCCCCGCAGCTTTCATGGATTTGGCCCCGCAGCTTTCATGGATTTGGCCCCGCAGCTTTCATGGATTTGGCCCCGCAGCTTTCATGGATTTGGCCCCGCAGCTCTCATGGATTTGGCCCCGCAGCTCTCATGGATTTGCCCCGCAGCTCTCATGGATTTGCCCCGCAGCTCTCATGGATTTGCCCCGCAGCTCTCATGGATTTGCCCCGCAGCTCTCATGGATTTGCCCCGCAGCTCTCATGGATTTGCCCCGCAGCTCTCATGGATTTGCCCCGCAGCTCTCATGGATTTGCCCCGCAGCTCTCATGGATTGGCCCCCCGCTCGAACGCTGGGGAAGCTGGCCGTGTGCATGTAAAGCACACGGCCAGCGTTCCCCTCCTGCGCGCCAAATACTCACCCTTCCTGAAGTTCCGGTCTCTGGGCAGTGATGCGGTCACGTGGCCGCCGGGTGCATCTGTGACGCTGCCTCCAGCCGAGAGCCGCGTCACAGGAGCGCCCGGCGGCCACGTGACCGCATCACTGCCCAGAGACCGGAACTTCAGGAAGGGTGAGTATTTGGCGCGCCGAAGGGGAACGCTGGCCGCGTGCTTTTCATGCACGCGGCCAGCTTCCCCAGCCCCGCGGATACCGGCAAGCCGGCCCAGCGCCGGCTTCCGGTATCGGCGGGATGTATCGGGCCGTTTGCACGAGTAACAAGTACTCGTGCAAACGGCAATATCGGCCCCGATACCGATACTAGTATCGGTGCCGGTGCATCCCTAGTAAAAGAGAAACCACTCTCCATTAGAACAGAAAGAATGACACACAGGGTTATTCAAAGAGATCCGAAATGTGAAATTCAGCGTACGGTTACCTTTCCTGGCCATTCGGCTATTCAGAGAGCAGGCATTTCGCCAAATGTTGGCGAATTGCCTGCACATACGGTGCCTCTATGGTGAAATCCCCATAGAGAAGCAATGCTTCGGCTATTCAGAGAACAAAAACCAGCAGTGAAAGGTTCTCGAATTGCCCTGCTGTTCGGTGGTTTCATTCGACAGGTTTATTCAGACGAATCCCATAGGCTTCAATGTTAAAAATATTCCCGTTTTAATACAATAACTAAAACTGCTGATTATAATATTCTGCAGTAAAGTCTATCTATATAGATTTTTAGGAGCTTTTAGGCATTTTTAAAAAAAAAAAAAAAAAATTTAAATAGTTTTTCTGTAACAGCCCTTTTTATTATCATTCATTGGATCTTATATGTAAATTTCAAACAGCGTTTCACTTTTCAAATATTCAAGCGTACGTTTTTTTTTTCCCCCCCATTCGTCTGCGGAGTTGGGTTTTTACGGCGGCTGTTCGGATTTCTCAGGCAGGGTTAATCCAGATGTTTTTGCGGATTTTGCGGTGAGTGTTCAGTGGGTTTTTGGCGGCTTTTCCCTGCACTACGATGGGCCCTGTGTTGCTGAATACACCGCAGGATTGCCGAAATAGGATCGCCGAATCGCACCAAATAGAGGAGAACGAAAAGTCACCGAGCGTGCGGTGACTTTGGATTCTCTTTGAATAACCCTGATAAAGCGATAAGGAAAAAGGAATCTTTACTCAGGTCAAGCCCGGAAAATAAGAAACCAAACATAACTATTTTGATAATAACCATAAGATAGATGGGACAGATCTTTCGACGAGATCTTTGTGTTAAAAAGACAACTTCATTCATTAACCCCAGTGCTCAGACAGTTTTACCAGTCTATCCAAAAGTACCCACTGCTGGTTTTACATTTTTGCGCTGTTTGTGTTCAGGTCAAATTTTCCTCTTACTCGTTTATGGAACACATATTATACGCCTTTTTATGCCATTAAATGGACTTTCTAAAAAGATACCATTACTTTCATCATATCGTACAATTTACTATATAAAAAAAAATATGAAATGAGATCAGAAAATTAGGGGGGGGGGGGGAATACTGACAAAATCCCCCCCCCCCAGTCTACAACCGCAAAGAAAATAAAAAAATAATAAGACCCCCCCCCAGCTAAATGGTTTCAAAATTTTGCCCTGAATTTAGAAGTACACAATGTTTGTTTTTTTGCTTTTTAACCCCTTCACTGCTGAGCCATTTCACATGTGTGCTGAGCTCATTTTGACCATTTGGTGCTCATGTTTAAACACGATTTGAAGTACTGTTTTATTACATTGCCCAGATACAAATTTTTTAAATAAAAAAAAAACACATTGTTTTTGTTTGGCATCGTTGGCCAGGCCGATAGAGCCTTGGGCAGCTAGGGATTAATTGCCCAACTGACATTACGTACATGTGCGGCGACGTCAGTGGATCCGGCGCCAGATCGCAGACTGACACTTGAGAGGCATCTATGGAAAGGCTACACTGTGCCA
Source organism: Leptobrachium leishanense (assembly GCA_009667805.1). Lineage (NCBI taxonomy): Eukaryota > Metazoa > Chordata > Amphibia > Anura > Megophryidae > Leptobrachium > Leptobrachium leishanense. The sequence goes on along the minus strand of CM019064.1, from coordinate 146,983,661 downwards.
TGGGAGGGGTGCCTGAAACTGACATAATCTCACCCAGCGATGACGTCTGTGTGATGGTCGGGGGGGGGGGGTCCATAAAATCGGAGGTCTTCCCTAAAGTCCGACCACTGTGGGACCCTGGCCAGAGAGGCAAGTATAGGGAGAGATGGAGGTTTAAAGGACATGATGTACAGGGTACGCCCTTGGTCCTCAAGTGACCTCTCAGGACATACTTTAAACAGCAGCAGCCATAAAAAAATAAAATTTAAAAAAAAAAAAAACTGCAACTAAGTATATTCATTAGAGATGCAGATAATTTTAGTGTCATGTGACGGCTTTCCAATTACCAATTTAAGATTTTGCTGAAAGTCTGCCAACTTTATGGAACACAAACACAACAACCACACACCTTTCTTCCAGCCAAATAACACTGTCCTCTAGGGCAGTGGTTCCCAACCCTTGTCCTCCAACAGGCCAGCTAACTAAAGCACAGCACAGGTGATGGGATTTGCTGCTCAGTGATTCAATCTGCATTTTCCCGAGATAATCCTTAAAATCTGGCCTGTTGGGGGCGGAGCCTGGACGAGCATGCGGCTGGCTGTGTGAGAGCTGAGCTCCTGGGCCGCGGGTGACCTTTCAAGCGGAACCGTTTACCACTGACCCGACCAGGTTACATCGAGTGAAGGGAGAAGCTCACCTGCACCCTGCCATGCCGCCGCAAAAAGAAAAAAAAGGGGCAGACGGCCCGGTTGCGCCGATTTTCGCGGCCCGCCGCACTCAGGAGATAAGACAAGATGGCGGCCGGACCCCGCCGGAAGATGGAGGGGAAGACTCGGCGGGCATCGCCACCTTGATTCCGGCATCTAAACAGGACATAGCGGCGCTCTTCCAAAAAATAACGGAGGTACAGGAGATCTTGGCTGGGGAGATTGTGAGAGGCTCCCAGGTGGTTAAGCAGAAATCCAGGCCCTGGGTCCCGCACGTCGGATTTGGAGGCCCGGGTGGAGGAGGTGGTTCAGCAGGCTAACACGTCCGCGGATGTAGTAAATCAGCTCCAGGACCGGGTGGAGGGATTAGAGAAGGCCATGGAAGATGCGTCCAACCGATCCAGACACAATAACCTCCGATTAAGAGGCCTATCAGAGGAGGTGTCACAGGCGGCGCTGGAAGCCACGGTGGTGGGCCTGTTTCAGCGGTTGTTGCCTGACCTGCCTGCTGAGAGCTTTCTAATGGACCGAGTTCATCGGGCGCTACGGGCCAGGGGCCCCCCCAACTCCCAACCTCGTGATATTATCTTGAGATTGCACTATTAGAAAACAAAAGAAAAAATTTTGCGAGCTAATCGCGAGCGGTGCCTGCACTATGAAGATGTGGAGCTTCAACTCTTTCAGGATCTGGCACGATCACCTTGGCCAGACGCCGGGACTGGAAGCCAGTGACGGCGTTGCTCCGGGCTCAAGGCCTGAAATACACTTGGGGCTTCCCGTTTCGCTTAATTGTCACCAAAGACTCTCGCACGTTCTCTTGCACGAATGTGAGTGCCCTGCCTGCGTTCATGGATCGCTTGGGTCTACAGATGCCGGATGGAGTTCGCTCCACTCTCCCGCCACAACTACAACGCCTCCCGGCGGAGTGGCAAGAAGTTGCCGATTGATCCGCCCGCAGGGCAAGATTTTTACTCTCCTTCCTTTCCATGGCACGCTCCAAGTGCGGAGAGCGTGAGTAATTGCGACTTGGTCGGGTCGCCTTTTTCAGTTCCAGCGACCTTTCCTTACTTTATCTCGTTTAAACCCTTTTTTATTACATGTGACTGACAGAGTGTGTTCAGGCCCCCCTGGCCGCAGAGCAATGGACTTTTTTGGGAAACCCCACTGCTTCATCTTTAATCGCCACTTGTGCTGTATTCGGCTGTTTTAAATACAGGGGATGGCTGCCCGAAGGTCGAGGGGATAGCTTAGCTCACTACCAAGCATGTATTTGTTGCAAAAGTTTATACGTGTTTTGTTTGGGTTGCTGGAAGTTATGTTTGATAGAGTTACGGTTCTGCATCGTCACCTGCCGGGTGACTGGTTCTATTCGTGGGATTAGCAGGTGGTCTCCTGATTGCCCTTTGATTCCCCCCCAACGCCTGGTTTTCGGGTTTCTCCCCCAAACCAGGACATGGAATTTGATGTTAAATGTTTGTTGGTCCCCCGATGTTCCCGTTTGTCTTTTGTGTCCTCCTTTCGCTTTTTCTTGTTCTTATATCTTCTCTTCTACCCCTTCGGTCTTTATTTCTCTCTTCTCCTCCCACCTATATGCTGGCTGCCTTCTCTCCCTCCTTCTACTCGGGGGTGGGGCCTGTCACGGAGCCTTTTCCCCACGTTAACGCATTATGATGGCTAAGACCTTAAGATATGGTCCCTGAATGTTAAGGGACTTAATTCCCCTGGAAAACGGCGTCTGCTCTTTCGAGAGATGCGTCGCCAACAGGTAGACATAGCCTGCCTGCAGGAAACCAGAATTCCACGGTCCGCCTCCTTCCGGCTCTCTGACAGGCGCTACTCCCAGGTGTATTCCTCGTGTGCCTCTACTAAAACCCGGGGGTGAATATTCTCGTGCGTAACTCCTGCCCTTTCACACTGGATACGGTAGTGGCGGGTGGGGAGGGCAGGTATTTGGTGGTGAATGGGTGGCTTGCACATAAGAAGTACTCGGTGGTCTCGGTGTATGCACCGAACGTACCGGATGTGTCCTTTTGGTCTGATTTACAAATGTTTATTTCCTCCCATGCATCCGGAGCTCTGATAGTTGCTGGGGACTTTAATGCTGTGCTTTTCCCACCTTGGACCGGTCTGATGCTTCCCAGCATGCTGTGCCCCGAGAGCTCAGGACACAGGATAAACAATTTCACCGCTTTGTTAGGGCCCTAGATCTAGTTGATGTCTGGAGATCGCACCATCCCACCACTAGAGATTATACATTTTACTCGCCCCCGCATGCGTCGTACTCAAGGATTGATTATCTGCTGGCGGCGCCCTCCTCCCTTCCGGAGCTCGGGTCACCCGCCATTGGCTCGATCACGTGGTCTGACCACGCTGACGTAAGCATGCATCTCAGGCTGCCGGGACGCCGGACCCCTGGACAGTGGCTCTTGGACCCGACCCTCTTGGATGCGGAGGGGGTGTCTCAGGCGGTTAGGCAGGAGCTGGAAGGCTACTTTCAGGTTAACGGCACAGACGACGTACCCGCTTCAGTGGTATGGGCAGCGCATAAGGCGGTTATAAGAGGGGTGCTCATTAGCCAGGCTTCCTATCGGAAACGGCGCAAGGGTGAAATGTTCGCGCAGCTTCAAGCTAGCTTGCGTAAACTAGAATTTAGACATAAGGCGGAGCCTGGACCGGTGACCTTTGATGCTTTGCAAGAGGCGAGAAGGGCATTGACCCAGCTATCTCTAGATGAAGTCAGCAGATCCATGCTCTGGTCCAAAAGATTTTACTATGAACGCTCAAACAAAATGGACACCCCTATGGCAAGGAGGATAGCGGGCCTCCAGCGTCACGGGGGCGTAGGAGCCCTGAGGGACGGGGCAGGAACTGTTCACAGATCCGCCTCTAAAATTAGGGATATTTTCACAACATTTTATGAGAAGATCTATAACCACTCCCCGCAGGCGACCTCAGATAACCCGACACATGTAGCTAATGTACAGCGGTTTCTGTCCGAGTTGGCCTTGCCGACCCTGACGGAGGCACAGGCTGCAACCCTGGGTGCGCCGATAGATAGCGAGGAGGTGCGGACAGCCATAGGACTCATGCAACCAAACAAGGCCCCGGGTCCGGATGGACTCCAGGACTTTACTATAAATCGTTTCTGCCCATCTTACTCCCTCACCTTACCACAATGTGTAACTCGGCGAGGTCGGGGACTCCCTTTGCAAGGGACTCCTTGACGGCCTCTATGTTACTATCCTTAAACCTGGGAAGGACCCTTTGGGCCCGGAGAACTACAGACCGATTTCCCTCCTTAATTTTGATATTAAAGTTTTAGCCAAAGTATTGGCTCTCAGATTGAACGAGATCATACCAACTTTGATTCATGCTGACCAAGTGGGGTTTATCCCAGGCCGTCAAGCATACGATAACACCCAGAGGGCCTGTGACCTGGTCTGGCTTGCGCAGCGTCTGAAGGTACCAGCAGTGTTCCTGTCCCTAGACGCCGAAAAGGCCTTCGACAGGGTGGGCTGGGCTTACCTCTTCCAGGTGCTGACGCACCTGGGGTTCCCACAGGAGTTCACGTCCTCGATAGGAGTAATGTATGATACGCCGGTGGCGCAGGTGGTGGTACCGGGTACGCCCCCTCGTCCTTTTCGCCTCACGAACGGCACTCGACAGGGCTGTCCCCCGTCGCCGCTGCTGTTCGCGCTCTCCCTGGAGCCTCTGCTCTCGGCGGTTCGCGCGGACCCGCTGATTGCGGGGGTAGCATACAGGGGGGAAGAATATAAAGTCTCTGCGTATGCCGATGACGTCCTCTTGTCCCTTACCTGCCCTGTTCCCTCGGTGGCGCGGCTGTTGGAGGTGTTGGACCGGTTCTCGGGGGTGGGGGGTACAAGGTTAACATGACTAAGTCTACGGCTCTCCTTGTGGGGGCCTCGGATGGGGACGCCGGGATTATGGAACATCGGCATGGTTTTTGCACAACTACAGAGTCCATATCGTACCTTGGTGTTCGGATCCCGGGGTCCCACTCGGAAATATTTTCTTAACTATGCTCCATTGATACAATGTATAAAAAGTGATCTTGACCGATGGGCTAAACTGCATATTTCATGGTTGGGGAGGGTGCACTGCATAAAAATGAACGTTCTGCCTCGTCTCCTGTATCTTTTCCAAGCCCTTCCGATAAGTGTGACGCAATCAGATCTAACGTCACTGCAGACGGCTATAGATGCTTTTGTGTGGGATAATAAGAGACATAGGGTGGCGAGGCAGACGTTGTTTAGACCTCGGGCAGCGGGAGGGATGGGGTTACCCTCTCTCCTTTCGTACTATAGAGCAGCACGGTTAGCCCAAATAGTAGCTTGGCACTCCCCAATGGGCGCAAGGAGATGGGTGGATCTGGAGTCTTCCATGATGTCACCGGATCTTCCACAATTCTGGCTCTGGACTTCACCACTTATCGCCAACATTACGCACGGAATGCCCGGCCATAGTAGCTGCGGTGAAATTATGGGATCTGTCGCAGTTAAATGTGACCTTACAAGTTATCCGTCGCCTCTGACTCCGATCTTGCGCAACGAGGAATTCCCCCCGGGCTTGTGCCCGCAGCCTTTTGGCCTGCTGGAAGATGCGGGTCTTCAGCGACTGGTGGATTTCTACCCTAAAAGGAGCCCTCCTGCACTATCCGGATCTACAGAGCACACACTCGCTGCCTCCATCTACTTTTTTCCGATTTTTACAGATGAGGGACTTTATCACCAAACCCCACCTTCGAGCCGCAGCACTCACCAAGCCTTCGTGGTTTGAGCGTTTGTGCCTTCACGAACACTACCCCAAAGTAGTTATCTCCACAATATACTCCTCTATTACCTCGACCCTTGAATGGAAGGAACTGACATACATTAACGCATGGCATAAAGACCTGGGAGAGGAATTGGAAGGCGATGAGTGGTTGGACATCTGGGAGGCAGCTAGGAGGTCCTCTATATGCACTACGCACCAGGAGCAATCTCTGAAAATGATATTCCGCTGGTACACCACCCGGAGAAACTTGTCAAAATGAAAGTGACTACCACTGATGTGTGTTGGAGACTGTGTGGCGATAAGGGAACCTTCCTGCACATGTGGTGGTCATGCCCCCGCCTTAAACCACTATGGTCGAAACTACATTCTCTTGCCCAAGCCGTGCTGGAGAGAGACATACCTTTTGTGCCGAAAGTTTTTCTCCTTGCGTCCCCCTTGGAGGACCTTTCCTTGCGCCAGAACAAACTACTTGCTAAAATGTCGTTGGCAGGGCGTCGTGCCATAGCGGCAGAGTGGAGGGCAATGGAGCCCCCCCGCTTTGGCAGGGTGCTGGCTAATATCAGAGACGTGGCCCTTATGGATGAACTGTCGGCCAGAGTACACCACACTATGGATGCGTTTTCTAGATTGTGGGAGCCTTGGTTGAACCATGAGGTTTAGATAATGATCTACCTAATGATTGCAGGGAATGGAAGATTGGGGTTATCGTGTTGTGCCAGCTGGGTCTTGGAGAGAACCTTTCTCCTCGCCTTTCCCTCCTCTTCCCCCCCCCTCTCCTTTTTTCTTTTTCTCCTTCTCTTCCCTCTGCCCTTTAGGCCTTTTCTCTTCCTTCTTTTCCTCTCTACTCTCTACATCCTTTTCCCTTCTTTCTCCTGTTTGTCCCCCCCAGTTTGTCCTATGAGAAGATGTTGTGACAGGGTGGGGTGTATTATATCTTGCTGATTTGTTCTAGCTATGGTTGTATCCTAGCACCCCCTGGAGTCGTTTATGGCTTGTACATCACAATAAATCACAATAAAATATGTTTTCAAAAAATCTGGCCTGTTGGGGATACTCGAGGACCGGAGCTGGGAATGAATGACTGCTCTAGAGCAGGCCTCAAAATTTCCACTCGACTGCTCGCATTTGGCGAGTGGAAATTACATGAGGGTGAGTGGGAATGCAGAGGCATGGCTGGATAAGGGTTAGGTGGGGCAACTAGTGGCGAGTAACTCTTAAGACCTGGCTAGTAGCTTGGGACTTGAAATTTTGAGGCCTGCTCTAGAGTATAAACGGCCACAGACTTGAAGTTGTGTAAATGAGGTCTTTTTATTCCATCATGAACAAATGCCACACTTGGCTTTGAATCACTAATCACAGGTCATCAACTACAAACCAAACCCTAGCTCAATTAGAGCACTTAGGCTAATGTCAGACGAACGCATTCTGAGCACACTGTGCGTCTGTGCACAACTGACGTACTTTCCGACTGATGATACTGTAGACACCACACGGTTCTTTTTTTTGACGGATGTAGATGGGAAATAAAATATTGATACATGATATGAGAAACCATTTTGTCCGTCAAAAATGCAGTCCGTCTGACTACGTTCCATCACTCACACACAAAGCTATGCGCACTCTGTACGTCCGTCCTAGTGGTTGGATGTTCTTGCCTAAATTGCGTCTGGTGCCATGTGCGGACTTAATTTGTGTGTGGTCTATCATAATTTTATGCTACGGCGGACGTTAAAATGTGCGGCAACACTGACGAGATCACTGCGTTCATCTGACATGGGCCTAACTAAATTTTACTAAACAGCGATCCTGACTAGCCAGGTAACAAGAAAATCACAGCATTCCTTAGAAGGGTTACTGCTCCCTGCCCTGCTCTCAGCAGTCTGATTAAGGCAGGTGTCAGACGAACACCGTGATCACGTCCATGTCGCTGCAGTTTAAAGCCTGCCGTAGCATAGAATCATGATCAATAGAGACACACACACGAAGTACGTGCGCACCGAACTGCACGCGCAAAACGCACATGGCAAACGGATGCAAGTTAAGAACGTAAAACCACTACCACGGATGCGCAGAGTGCACCACATCCGCGTAGCGTTCTGTGTGAGTGATGAGATGTCAGACGCAGCGCATTTGCGACATCCAGCACCTTTACGCACAAAATGGCTTTTCATATTAATTTCATTTCCGATTTTTTTATTTTATTTTTTTTTAAACGGATGTAGATCTCCCTCTTAAAAATCACTGCCCACAGCCGATTGGAAGACAGGCACCGTTTGGAAGGGCACAGCCCGAGCCTCCAAACAGTGGCTGGCTTTAACCCCTTGGGGGCCGGATCGCAATTCGGCACCAAAAAAGCACTGGATTGCGATCCTCTCCCGGAGCTGGCCGACATCTTTGATGTCAGCCAAGCTTCCGGGATCTCCCCCTGATGACTGGCGTCATCGTGCATAGTGCGATGACGTCAGTTCTGGAGTTAACCCCTAGCTGCCACCAATGGTGGAGATGGGGGTTCATTGGAACCCCCATCTCCCGATCCGTGGCAGCTAGGGGTTAATGTTTGGTATCGTTGGATCGGCCAGAGCATGGCCTTTCAAACGATACAAAAACATGACCATGATAGATATATCTAACAGTCCAATTTTCTCAGCACTCACACTTTGAAACTCACTTTTGGAAGATGCCGCGGTGCCAGAAGATCCTCAGACATATGTTATATTAACCAGATAAAAATGTTTGCTTTATTAGGACGTCATCTTGTTTGAGCCGAAATGATTTTTTAATGACTTCCTACTAAAGCAAACATTTTATTTTTTCTAAGTCCGTGAGTGCTCCTTGTCTGGTATATATAAGGCTAGGGTCAGACTAACGCATTTTTATGTTGTCTGTGAAAAAGTGCGTTCGAACGAATGGACGCATTTTTTCACGGAATACGCGATAGCGGTCATACTATGCGCATTTTCGTCCGTGATTTTGTACGGATCATCAATAAAACCCTTTTTGCATCTGGACGTTATGTTGGCCGGACATGAGCAGGGTCTGACGTCTCCCAATCACACAAACACGCCTCTAGCGGACGCAGCGCACTCTGTACGACCGTACCTGCGGTTTCACGTTCTCGAAAAAATGCGTTCATTTTCCACTTGCGTTGCAGGGCCGGACTTTTGTGCGACCGTACTTCGTATATTGGCCGTCATCTGCTGCTAGCACGGCCGTGATTAAGTGCGCCAGAACGCGCGTTCGCACTGCCTCAGTCTGACCCTAGCCTTAACCAAACAGCTTTTTTGTTTTGTTAACACAGCAATATTGTTCCCATTTCAATTATAATGTGAACAATGATGCCGCACTAACGATTTTTGGATGTCGTGCGTCACACACACACACACACACACACACACACACACACACACTTTTATCACTAGGGATTTTGATGTTTGCCCTCTACTGCATTTTCCTCTTAACTGGGGAAGTTATTATGCACGATGATTAACAGGTTCTTCTGGTCGGACTCTACTTCTTCAGGTGACCTGCCAAGCAGTTTTACATTTCCCGTTTCACCAGCAGAGGGAGCTTCTAGCCTGTGCTGAGCAGGCAGCCTGATTTTTCAATAGCACACAGTAAGCAATCTGAAGCCAGACTTGTACGGAGCTGCGCTGAAGACGTCTGAGCTGTGTCAGCCCTGCACCGATCAGCACCTAGCCCGCCAACAGCTGATTAATGCATACTTGCCCGGCACCAAAAACTATGTGTCACGGGCCTCGGGCAGTGCAAATTGCCCATCCCTGGCGTGGCTATTTTATGTTGTGCGCACAAGTTGCCGCCTGTTTAGACTGTTGGTTTGTGTGCCCTATACTCTGAAGAACAAGCAAACCTGCATTAGCGTTAAAATAAACAATTCCATAAATCGCTCGAAAATCTATTTCAAGTGCAAATACACACTGCAACTACATGTTCTAAAAAGGCAGGTATAAAGTGATTTTATGAAGGCCTTGATCCGATTACTCACACCAGAAAAAGGAGGCAGGAAAAAAAAATAGTTTGTCAGTCTGGTGATGGACTTTGCAAGGTGCAAGATCTCATTTACAAGATCTCACACGTGCTCCCGTGGTAACACACAATGGAGTCCTATGGACTCTAGAGTGCATTGTAGGAGTGATGACTGTCACACCTCAGGTTAGTAGTGCTTGGCCTGAAACGCCTTACACCGCAACAGGAAATGCTGTAGTAAACTGCTCACACAAGCAGTTTACAGCAGGGTCAGTTTAACATAGGGACTACCGCAACTCCAGGCCCATGCCCCATAATAGGCCCATAGAAAGAATAACTATGCCTGCACTGGTGTTCCTTTGGGCCCCTGCATCTCTGGAACCATGGCAGCTACAGGGTCGTGTGAGCATGGCTTTTTCAATGATGTCAAACAGGACCAGGTTTTATGTAAAATTAAATGCAAAATTTATGTTTAATTTTTCCATTTCTACATGTTATGTGGCAATATTTGGTAGAATTGGAAATGCCAGACTCTGCCCTTTAAAATGCCCCCCCCCCCTCACTAGAACTTGTGCACTGTAAAGACTAGAGACACCGGGTTCCAAAGCTCCCCAGCGCTCCTCACTACAGTGTGGCAGTTTAGATTTTTAAAAGGAGCAGCGCGTAATAAACACATTGTGACATCACCTCCACACTTGCTGATGATATGGGAAAGTAGATTGTGAATTAGCGCAACATCATTGTTCACTCTTTAATTGAAAAGTGAATAATGCTTTTATTAATGTTCTATGGCAGTGGCATTCTGTGCTTTAACACATACATACAAAAAAAATATGCTGCTGCACTGCCTCACCTCATTTCCAACGACAGGCACAAATGGGGAGGTGATGGACCAATGCGTCTGGTCCATCTAAAACAAGCTGCCGCACTGTTTCGAGAAGAGTGGGGGTACTTTGGACCCCTTTATCTTAAGTCTTTACTCCCCATACTGACAAATTAGGTGTCACCGGGACAGGTCAGAGTCTGGCCTTTCCAATGACCAAGTAAAAGCAAAATAAAAAAAATCTGTTAACACCTTCAAAATCATCTTAAACAGCACCAACTAAGCACGGAACACTTTAGCAGGAGGCCTAAAAAGCCAAGAACTTGCAATTGGGATGAAAGTACTGATCCATTTCCTTGTTTGTGGCAAACACTAGTAAGAGACACTTACCTTTAACACCTGTGACTATGCTTATAAGGAAGATGAAGTAGACTTTCATCCGAGAAGTACTTTGAGAATTCATGATTAAAATCTAAAGAGGAAAAAGAAAAGAAAAACACCAGATAAAGTCAATCATTTACAATCATAAATACAAAAAAAAAAAACAACAACACGAACACACACACACTTTTAGCTGCATATTCCTATCTCCCAGCTGGACTTTAGGCCCCACCCACCCCATTGTGCTCATTTTGTTTATACCCAACTAATTTGGTCATGTGATATTTCAGCCAGCAACCAACACCACTCTGGAACTTCACCTACCAGACTCCCATTATCTATTCCCTGCCTGTGATTTCCCCCCCCCTCCCTCTTCTCCCCCTCCACCTTTCTGAAGAAATGTTTTTTTCCCCCCTCTCTTGCTGCTTCGTCTACCTCCCTTCTCTTTAAATCTACCCTCCCTATACACCTTACAAATTACATCAAGCTGGAAAAGAAACCCAAATACACCATAGCCTGCTCAGCTCCTTTAACTTATCAGCTGAGTGCTGGCGAAGCGTGTTAAAATCCACCCCTCTCACCCCTACACAGAGTTTTAAAAAAAAAAACTCTCCAATCAAAATTTTCCCAAAAAGAAAACGATGTCCAAATTCCTATTTATTCTGCCGTTTGCCCTGGCAAATGATGTTGAATCTAACCCTGGTCCAATAGTTGATACCACATTTAAGGCCCCATTACATTCTTCAGGCAATTTCGCCCGCGCAGCACATTTTTTTTTTTGCGCACAGCATTAAGCATTATCGCGCGAAAATTAACGGTATTGCAATCCTCGCACATTTTGTCATCCGTCAAAAAATAACATTCGTAAAACCGACGCGCAAAAATGCACGCAAGGCACTTTAACGCGAGTGCGTCAGACAAATGCATTTTTTGTGCAGACTGAAGACAAATGATGGAAGACAAGGTAGCGGCTGTGATTGACAGATCTAGGAATAAAAACGCAAGCATGAAAGTTGCGTGCAGAAATCTTAATAAACAGCTAGATAGCAGAACGGAACATCTCTGAAAGGCGAACTTAGTATCAAAGTGGCTTTAACAGACTGGGAAGAGACTTCATGTGTCAGCAGGGATCCAAAACAGGGCTCCTGCCCAATAAGGAATGGCTTGGTTATAACTAGATTGAGGAATACCCCACAGCAGCTTTGAAGACTCAGTTCTGCTGCATTCCTGGTTTCAGTAAGCGCTGCCTCCTCTGCTGTGAAGGTCTCCCATTGTTGCAGATAGTCAAAGCAGAGCAGGAACCCCTTCATTAACAAGCACTCTGCGTGCAGCGTCTTCAGCACTAAGGTGACAAAGCAGGGAGCAAGAACCTTCTTGCATCTCCAGGCCATATAGATCCCCATTTACTGCATGCACCTGGGCTATAGCACCAATATCCCGGATCACACTGAACACCTCATATCTGGGAATCTGTAAATTGGAATTGATCCTTATAGGCCATGTACAGCAAAGATGAATTCACACCATGATCTTTAACAAGGGCTTCCATCTCCTCTTGTACCCCCTTGTGCCATTCAATATCCACATGCAAGGAATAGTCACAGCAGGATTTACTGTCTGCCCACTCTCGCCACAGGTCAAAAGCACTAAGGCTGGCGGCACACTAGCAAACATTTTGTGTCCGTTTGACTGTACCGTTTGCTGTCCGTCGTAGCTTTATAAAAGGAGTCAATTAAACCCACCACACGAAGCACCTGCGCACTTGTTCACGGACGGGCAAAGCATAAAGCCACGGACGCAAAAATAACATCGACGTGAAAAAGCTAAACGGACGCAGAAACAACACTGCTGTGTATTTTCCTAGGGTGTGGAGACAGACGTTACGGACGCACTTTATGCAGTACTCACAATATTTCCCCTGAAAAAGTGCGTCCGTAACAGACGCAGTACAGTATGCTCGTGTGCCGGCTGCCTTAGTTTGACTGATTAATTAAAAAGGAGGTCACTAGTGATGCGGGGAATGTTTTTCTTGCCCTGGTAAGACATGTCTGCAAGTCTCCCCTTGGAGCAGGGCAGGGGGGCTGACGGCTGTGCGTTGCTGCTGTGGCCGGAGGGTGTTAGAAGATGAAGATGCGCTGCCCCCAATCTTCCTCTGCCCGGGCTGCAATAAAAGGACTAGCGGACTGTTTTGTTTTTTTCACGGGATTCAGCCAATCAGCATAAAGAACCACAATTAGGTCCCGTTGAGTTTTCGCACCTGTCAAAATAAATCTGCGTATATATGCTGCAGCAACAATAAAAACACGCACAACCTCTCCATTTTATTGTTTGGTATGGTAGAATGTGTAACTATACGTTGCAGCGTATTTTTTTTTGGGCAGGTGTATTTGGGTTCGGGCAGGACCTTCAGATTTGCGTTACCACCAGCTTTTCAAAGACGTTAAAATTATGCGAGCAAATGTGGTCGTTAAAATTTTGCAAAGATTGTAATACCATGCGCGCACCAGCGCACAAAACGCATTTGCGCTCACAATGTTAAGTATGGGATGCACGCACGAACTTGCGCTCTTGCAGGGTCACTCGCGTTAGACGTTAATGCACATAGTTTGTGCGAACGTCATAGGACGTTCAGCGCAAAAGGGTTTTTGCGCACGCGCACATTTTTGCGTGAAGAATGTAATAGGGCCCTTAATCTGGTCACTAAAAAAAGCCTCTTTGTGCACTGCAACATCTGCAGCTTACTCCCTAAACTGGATGAGCTTAAAGCTTGGTGCTTCTATTACAAACCTAAAGTCATTGTGCTGACAGAATCATGGTTAACCCCTAAAGTACCAGACTGTCATACCAATACAAGGGTATTCAGGTTTTAGAAATTACAGAGCTAAGAGAGGAGGGGGGAATTGTTATTGATGAAGAGTCCATAAAGTTCACCCCTTTGCAGAATTCTAGCTCCCCAGCCACATTTGATTTCCTTTCTGGTATTATTGAGATCCCGTTCAGTAAATCAATTATTGTTGCTGGATTCTACCGCCCACCGAGTTCCCCAGTGCACTCCTTTTCTGACATAACCCAAATCCTTAGTAAATTAGCAGCTCAAAACAAAAACAAAAAAAAAAGTGAACTGCTGGTCCTTCGCGATTTTAATGTTGATTGGCTGAATCCTAAAAACAAACATTGCTCACGGTTTAAGGCTTCGCAGTTAACACAATTAATCTCCTCCCCCATTCACATGAATATGAAAAGCCCTAATCAGGATCATGGATTTTCTCATGTCCTGATAAAATGCCTTCCTCCTGTATTCTCGCTAATAGTGTCAGTGATCACTGCCAAGTGTACTGTGTGTGCGCAAAATAAAAGGCCACAAATGTGTATGAAAAAGGTAATAAGCACTAGGTCTTGCAAGAAATTTAAATCTAGAATCCTTCCTAAATGATCTCAAACAGCTCCCATGCTACAGACTAAACCTAATCCCAGACCTAGACTGTGCAATTGAACACTTTCAGCCTGAGCTCCTGCAAATCTGGAATTCCCATGCCCCGCTGCGGAAAGTGCGAGTAAAAGGGACCCATCTCCCCTGGGTTACAGCTGACCTCATGCAAATGTACCAGTTTAGAGATTCACTGGTCAAATTTCAAGAGTACTGGTTCCATGAACGATCACCGAATACATGCACAAAAACGGCCAAAGCCAACACTTCAATGAAAATGTACATAAAATAGCAAACCCTAGAACTTTTTGGAAAATCATAAGTAACATACAAATCACCCCCTAACCACTCCCAACCGGCTGCTGTCAAAGTAAACAACCAAACCCTGCAACACCCTAGATGTAGCAAATGCCTTTAATAAGTATTTTGTTGGATGCGCCACTACCCTGGTTGCCAAGCTAGCAAATGACACGCAATCAGAAAGGGCACACACAAGTCTGGCCCCTCCAACTGTGCAAAGACCCTGTATCAGAGAAATTCAGTTTTAGACCAGTGTCGTTACCAAACTTTTCTGTAACCAAAAAATTAAATACCAGTCTGGACCTGATCAAACCCCAGCAATGCTGCTGAAAATCAGTGCACCGGCAATTGCAAAACCTGTCCCAACCCTAAATCAATGAATCACTGGTGACTGGATACATACCCAAACTCTGGAAAACTGCAAGGGTGGTACCTATCCATAAAAGTGGAGACAAGACTTTGGTATCCAACTACTGCCCGATAGCACTGCTCCCTATAAATGTCAAATTCTGGAAAAATGTGTCTAGCCAGTGCCTCACCGCACGTCACTGGTGTAGTATCAGAGCCAGATATACACAGGGTTACGCAGTCGCAATTTACGCATTTGCTTATCGTTATATTAGGAGAATAGGAGTTACTATTTATAAAAAATAAAAAAAATAAAAATGCAAACTTTATACACAGTTAAGAGCAGGCACTTACAATACTGACTAAGGCTGGGGTCAGACGAACGCAGTGCGAACACGCGTGCAGCCGCAGTTTATCACGGCTGTAGTAGCAGCAAATGACGGCCAATGAGAGGCAATATTCGAAGTACGGCCGCACGAAAGTTCGGCCGGGCAACGGACGTGGCAAAGGAACGCATTTTTTCGAGAACGTGAAACTGCTAGTACTGACGTACAGAGTGCGCTGCGTCCTCTAGCGGCGTGTGTGCGTGATTAGGAGATGTCAGACGCTGCTAATGTCCAACCTACATAACGTCCAGATGCAAAAAGGGTTTTATTGATGATCAGTACAAAATCACGGCCGAAAAAACGCATGGTATGACCGCTATTGCGTATTCCGCGAAAAAAAAAAAAACATCCATTCGTTCGAACGCACTTTTTCCCGGACGACGTGAAAAATGCGTTCGTCTGACCGTAGCCTCAGAGTGCGCTATTACACACATGCCGATTGACGAGGACAGTCACATGACTGTCCTGCGTCAATCAATCCATGGGGGAGGGGGGGTTAAAAAAAAAAAAAAAAAAAAAAAAAAAAGCTTTTAGACCAATGGAGCTTTCAATTACTCTCATTGCCTCTGGAGGCACTGAAAAGCGTAGAACCAGCTTGAGCTTCGCAATTAGTGTAGCATTCAGCTGCGCAAATTGCATAGGCTAGCTCAGTGCTGCCCCTGCTGTCTGAGTAGACACAAAGTGAAAGTAGAGAAGAAAAAAAAAGCAGAGGAAAGTAGGGATGCACCGATACCACTTTTTTAAGACCGAGTACGAGTACCGATACTTTTGTTCAAGTACTCACCGATACCAATTACCGATACTTTTATTTTATGTCATGTGACGCTTTCCAATAAGAACAGACCTCCTATAAAGCCCCCAGGTCTCATGGATATCCTGACCCCAGCTCATGGATATCCTGACCCCAGCTCATGGATCCCCCCACTCTCCGCTCATACTTACCTTCCTTCAGCGCCGCCGGTAAAGTCTTCGCGCGCGCTCTCTCCTTGGAAGGACCCCAGCCGCGACCACGTGGGACCATGTGATCGCGGCTGGGGTCCTTCCAACGAGCGCGCGCGGAAACTTTCCCGGCGTCGCTGAAGGAAGGTAAGTATGAGCGGAGAGCAGCTGCAGGGCCTGTCTGAATGCTCTATCTGCATTCGGACAGGCCCTGCAGCTGCTCACTTTGTTTAATACTTACCTTCCTTCAGCGACGCCGGGAAAGTTTCCGCGCGCCCGCTCGTTGGAAGGACCCCAGCCGCGATCACATGGTCCCACGTGGTCGCGGCTGGGGTCCTTCCAAGGAGCGCGCGCGCAGACTTTACCGCGGCGCTGAAGGAAGGTAAGTATTAAACAAAGTTAGGTGACCAGCTGCAGGGCCTGTCCGAATGCCGATAGAGCATTCGGACAGCCGCCGCAGCCCCTCGGATACCGGCAAGCCGGCTCAATGCCGGCTTCCGGTATCGGAAAAAAATATCGGGGGTACTGCACGAGTACCAAGTACTCCTGCAGTACCCGGTATCGGCACCGATATCGATACTAGTATCGGTGCAACCCTAGAGGAAAGAGAAGCAAGCACAGTGAGGGAGCAGGTGAGTATGAGAACTTTTTTCAATAAATAAAATTTAAATTTACAGTTTAAATATACATACCACACATGTCATTACAGCACAATGACCACATTAATTTACTGGAATGGCAGGGGAGGCTCTGCCTCCCCTGACTTCACGTCCCTGGTCTACACTTAATTACGTGATTAATTATCAGTATTGGAACTATTTAAGCCCAGATCAATCCGGCTTTCATCCAAATCATTCAACTACAACCGTCCTTTTAAATGTTTGTGATGACATCCAAGCTGGCATGGAACCTAACTGGAGCCATCTTCCTTGATTTTGCCAAGGCCTTTGACACAGTAGACCATGACATCCTATTACAAAAACGTAAAATTCTGGTTTTGGTGCGCGCTAACCTGGTTTCAATCATATGTATCCGATCGATCGCAATATGTGTATTTCTGACAGCACTTCCCTCCCTCTACCAGTCACATGTGGTGTACCCCAAGCCTCGATACTAGGCCCCTGGTTATTCACGATATTCATAAATGATCTGCCCAATATCTGCAAAGCCTCAACTGTACACATGTACGCAGATGACACCGTAATCTATACCAGCAAACCAAATCTCCCTCAGCTGGAGGCTGTGCTGCAAGAACAATTCACAGGAGGTAGAAACTTTGAATGCAGATAAACTTTTTCTAAATAAATACTGACAAAATGGTTACAAAGCGCTTTGAAAAAAGCACCTAAACTACATAGAGTAAACTACAAACTCCCCATCTATGTGTCAGGACAAAATCAAATAACACGCTGACCACAGTCACTTCTCAAATATCTAGGTATGTGGTTCGACCCAAATCTATCCTTTGGCCCCCCACATCGAAAAACTCCTCTAAACTAGGTGCCCTGTACAGAAACAAAATTGTAAGAAAGATTGTACAACAAATGGTTATGCTGGCTATTGAATACGGAGATTTAGTGTATGCAGCTGCCCCTCAATCACACCTCCAGAAACTTACTACATTGTGTAACGCATTCTGCCGCTTTGTGCTACAATGTAACTACACGACCCACCATTGTGACATGCTAAAAGAACTGGCCGTCGCTACAGTCCAGACGCACCCTTCACCTTTCCAACCTGGTGTTGGAGGTTTTCTGGGAAGCTACCACCCTACCTGAATAGGCTGCTTCCCCCAGCAGTTCCTGCATTCTAGAACCTCCGATCCAGGACCAGCACCTTACTTGCAATTAAGGCTGAAACAACTAATCGATTAAATCTACAACTATTTTCATTGATTAGTTGTCAACCATTTTCATTATCAGTTAAACTGTGCTGTACACAGGACGATTAGAGTCAGTCCGAGTTAAAAGTAAGTAACCTCAGCTTCGAAGCGGATTGCAGGAGACGTGTCAGACATAACCAGTTTGTTTTTATTTCGTTTACAACAGTAGCAGAACTATAACACAAAGCAAGGGGATACTGCCACTGGTTGAAGGATCTGTATGCCTGTGTTTTAGCCTTGAAGCTGGAGTCCTGTGCCACCACCCCATCCTCCCTGCCACACTCTTTGGTCTGGTCCCTTTCCCCAGACTCACTTCCACACTCAGATCTGGTCTTTTGCCTATTCCCACTCCAATCACTTGAGCAAAGCCACTCCCACCTCCAGTCCCTCCTACCACTCAGTTTGTTCACAAAATTAATTTTTAAAAAAAAGGGACACTCTGCGCACCCTGACCACGTCAGTTTATTAACCCAGATTTCATGCTGACATCATCTATGACCAAGTGCTTGTAGCCGTGTTTGTTTGAGAAAGCAAACATGGTCTTGAGCTGCGCAAGCAGCATCAACCCATCCCTCTGACCAAGTACGCACATACCTTGTGTGTGAAAAGGTATGCGAGATACACAATTTGCTTATGAAAAAAGGGGGGGGGGAGGTTTTTTTTTTTTTTACATAAAATGTTCCTTTTAAGTAAGCAAATCTTTTTTTAAAAAAAAAAAAATGATCGAATTGCAAAAAAGAAAAAAAAGGCCAACTAAATCGATTATGAAAATAATAGTTAGTTGCAGCCCTACTTGCAATACAAAAAGTGGCTCAATCCTCAATTTCCTACAGAGCACCACAATTATGGAATAAACTCCCAGACTTCCATCAAATCTTACCCCAGTCTAAAGTCACTCAAGAGATCTCTATTAACATACCTCAATACAGAACGCACCTGTAACATCGTGACTATACAGAATGCAACTGTAAACATGTAACCGTGAAAATTTTACATATTTTCTGTTAATCTGTAGATTTGTATTTTTAAAATTACGTTTTATTACTTTGTATTTCTGCAACAACTAACATGTCAATGTTCTTGAACCCAGGACATACTTGAAAACGAGAGAAATATCAATGTATCCTTCCTGGCAAAATATAAATAAAATCAGACAGCAAAGACTGCCAGATCCATAATTCCCTGGAAACCTCATGACAAACATGAAGTGCTGAATTTAAGCATGTAGATCTCATACTGATGGGCAGAAATCACAGCCAGATCCTTTCATTTCTCCCCAGAAGAAGAATTTTTTCAGGTTACCATCAAAAACAACACATCCAGAAGGTGGCATTGATAGAGTCTCAAAAAAGAAAAAAAAGAAGTTTGCGTTAAGGAGCAGAATCTATTGCCTATACCTGGTTGCCACATCGGGGCAATTTATAGCTTTTGAATGTTAATCTAACCAACATAACTTGTACAGTACAATTAGGGAGTTACTGGCATCTAGAAAAATGTAACAATCTCAAACCATTCTTTCATTTGGTTTTGTTCCAGCTTATGTTCATAATAATGGGAGACTGGGGGGGGGGGGGACAAACCTGAGTTCTAAACTACAAACTGACAGTCTGGGCTTACCTCCTAATCTCAGCTGTACAATAAAACTCAAGGTGGTTGGGAGAGTTTCTCATTTTTCAACAATTAAAGGATACCATCTTTCCTTCTCCTACATCCCGTCTCTGGTTGCTATAACAGACAGCCTTATAAAAAGATGCAAGGCTCCTCCCTGCGCTGAATGCCGAGAAGCAACAGCCACTAGTCAGGCTTCAGGGGACTGCGTGCACCACAAAAGCAAAATGACATCAGCATATAAGCAGAGAAACTGAATGCGAGTATTAAAAGGGATACTACCAGCAAAAAATTTAAGGTTTTATTCTGCGTTGCTGACATCTTACATCTGCTTTGTGTTTCTCGTGTGAGTTAAGAAAATATTTTACTCTAGGTGCGTCGCAGGGTGCACGCAGTTTGTGTAGTCCCTCTCTAACACTTGAACCTCACTGTGTGGCATTGAGCATCGAATGGACGCTACGGGTCAGATCTACAAAAACGGACCTATTGACATGCATGGTGTGGAGTAATAATCAATTCTGCTAGCCCACCATCAAATATTAAGTTGCCATCTCTCATCTCTGATTGCCTAGACAATACAATAGACCCCACAGCTTTGTCTAAACATAACTTACTCCACCACATTGCTTCTTCACTACAGTTTTAGCCTACACAACAGCTATAAAGTGAACCTTGCCATAAAAAAGTTTGATAAATGTTGCATCATGGGAATAATCCACTAAACACCTAGCTTTATATGCAGTTTGTCCAAAGGAAAAAAATGCTTGTGTTTTAGAATATCCTTTTGTTTGTAAGGCACAAGTAATCTAGCTACAGCTTATGTTCGTGGTAGTGTTTAAAGCACACCAATTCCTTCTACCCCACTAAGAAAAAAAAAAAACGCAGTGGTTAAGAATATATATTTTTTGTAGATGTAAAAGTGTTTTTTTATTGAGTACCGTTAAGCAGGTATAACAGAATGACATAAAAATGACAGGCCACGCAGGGCTATCCAATAATGCAAGTTACAAAACCTTAACTAGATACTCACTGAGGACGGTACAGTTTAATTAGGTACAATAGTTTAGGTCACTAAATCTAACACAAATCAACATAAATAGTAAAAGGGTTTTCCCAAGAAAAAGGGCATGGGGTGGCACCCTTAAAGTGAATAGGGAAGATATTTTTCACCAAGTGGAAACAGCACATGTGACAAAGTAGAAGGACGGATTAGGTTTTAACTTAAAAGCTCAGGAAGTGCTGGAGCTCACACATGCAAAGAAACCCAACCCTGAATACTTTGCATTTTTTAGCCATTTAGATATGGAACACACACCATATACCAAATTAAAAAAGGAAAATCCAGGTCACAGATATTAAAACTACAAAAAAGGACTGGTCTGAGCACCAGGTGACTACTGTGTCGTTTGCCTGGCACGGCAACACTGCCCTGTCTAGCTTACCATAGCATGGGCGGGTGTAAAAAGAAAAGTATTTAACTACGTCATCAGAAAAATACAATGAGTACGCTATTGAAAGATGCAAATCCCTATATGAAGAAATTATAGCTGTATAAAATCTGACCTTAAAGTAGCCAGTAAAATGGTAAATTACACAAGCTGGCTAGATAGAATGTACGGATTGAAAAAGAAAACTCTGCACTCTGCAAAATAATAGCTGAGCTTGTGATGCTGTACGAGGAGCACACAACGTTACAACCCAGAACCTGAAAAAGGTGTCACTATGCCTTGGAGGGACATTTGAAGGGTGACCATGTATATGCAGAACTATGGTCTTACTAAAATGTACCCAACAATGGCTTCCTATTCAGCACTATTAAAAAGGAACGCTCTGCTTATCAGGACTTGAGCAATGTCCCCCGCAAAGAGCATGCTGATGTTACCTTCTCAGACCACATGTAATAACTATCTCAGTGAGGCAGCCATTGCATCGGATCTATGCATGCAGCTACAATCCATTGTTCGGCACGGAAAATATTGAACTTGTGTAAAGTGCGCGAGTACATAGGAAATGCAGATTTTGCACTATGCTATGCCATTTTTAGGAGTGTAAATTGAGTAGTAGAAGAAGCTTCAGGAGCTTCCGCAAGTCCCTGATCTGATGAGAAGGAGCAGCGTACGCAGCTTTCATTATGCAATCCTCCACCCTTTCGCTTCAATACGCACAGCCAAAGCATTCAGTGAGACGGCTCCAGTAAACTGAACTGTTGCACTGAAGCAATTCAGCAGCTGCTGAGAAACTGAACAGGCCTCTGGTTCTGACAGCTGTTTTTTTAGACCATCTCAAAGCAAGGGCTAGAATAAAGAACAATCGTGTCACAATTTTCCAGCTTCCTGAAAACTAAATGGGATATTCTACACACCCTGACCACTTTATATATTTAAGTGGCCAGAGTGTATGGAGTATCATCCCCCTCCCACATCCCCTGAACTCTTTAAAATGCAGGGTGAAGTGGAGAGGTTCCTCCACCCACCCCCACAGGACCAGGCATCCAGGAGGTTTGAACTTCCCAGCTAGCGATCACTCGAGACATCAGCACGCTCAAGCATGCTGACATCTCCAAGACCACCTCGTCAGGGAGAAAGCAGATGGATTGGCTCTGCGTGTGCATGTACCCCGATACATCGTTGTGTGGAAGTGCTGCGGGACTTGCGTACACCAAGAGCTTAGGACCGTTAAAGGCCGCAAATTGCGCAGAACAGCTGAGACTGCTGGGGTTTTGAAGTCTGAGCCGGACAGGAGGAGCTTTGTGAGGAGAGGGAGAAAAATAAAATACACCCAACCAACAAATAATTGGGCAGAGGCTGCCAGCTGCAACTGCCGAATTAGGCCCCGTTCACACTGTGCGATTTGAAAATCGTGCGACTTTCCACACGATTTTCATATTTGCGACATGGTGCGATAATGTTGCGCGACACTGTTTTGTGCGATTTTTGCAAAGCACCACCAATACAAATCGCAAAATTGCAAAAAAAAGGGACATGCGACATGGCGCGGCAAGATGTGAACCGCTCCATTGAAATGCATTGGAGAAGCTACACAGCGCGACGTCGCGCGGATTTTGCTGCGCCGTTGCGGCAAAATCCGCGCAATAAATCGCACAGTGTGAACAGGGCTTTATATAAAAAAGGGAAGAAATAAAGAACAGCTTCTGTAAATATCAAAATTGGGGTAAGCAAAGTCTCTGAGCTCAGATTATCAGGAGACAATCACTGCAATAAAAAGGTGATAAAACAGATTTCCAGGCAGCTGACAAAGAATTACATAGAAACTCAAGCAATCTTTCCAAACCTATTAAAACATGTGCAGCAATTAGATTAGTCACAATGCACAATCTAAGGTAGGGTTTCCCAAACCTGTCCTCGGGACCCTCAACCAGGCCAGATTTTGCAGATCACCTTGGGGAAATGTAGACGGAATCCTGCAATCACTGAGCAGCAAATCATTTCACCTGGGCTTCAGATATCTGGAAAACCTGACCTGTCAGTGAGTCCTGAGGACAGGTTTGGGAAACCATGCTCGAACTCTAAAAGGCAGGGGTCAGACGAGCGTTTCGCAGAGCAGAAGGAACGTCCGTGAGAGTGGATGTTCCTGCCACTCCGACGCCTGTCTGGCCACCACGCTGAGAGCAGTTAGTGCGCTTAGCGCAAGGCTCAAACCTCCTATGAAGGATCACGCTTTGCAGCCCTGCACGTGCGTTAGAACATCCACAGCACGCCTGCTGTAGCGCACACGCTCTCTACAGTGTGTGGCCAGCCCCGAAGCGCCACAACGGACGCAAAGATACACGTCCGTACAGGCCCACATAGGCTGGGGTCAGAGGACTTTGGCTGTAAGTAAAAGCACAGGCATTTAGGCCTGAGGAAGAAACTCATGGACCTTTAGAACAATTAAGAAAAACGCTTGTTTTGACAATGCTCAATTGACTTCAGACCCGCCATTTCTTCCAGATTTCTGAAGCACAGGTGATAGGATTTCCTTCTCCGTGATTGCAGGATTCAGTCTGCATTTCCCCAAGGTGATCTGCAAAATCTGGCCTGGTTGAGGGTCCAGAGGATAGGTTTGGGAAACAGGGAAAGGTAGCCACTAGAGCAGTGATCGCAAACTTTGGCACCCTAGATGTTACTGAATAACATGTTCCATGATGCTTAGCTTTAAGAGTGAATGTGTGCGTATTTTGGAATTTGGCCAGGACACCAAAGCACATCCCTACTTAAGGCCGGGTGCACACTAGGTGTTTTCTTCTGCGCACTAGCGTGCGTTATGAGGCTCTTTATGACGTCCGTTGTAGCATATAATTACGCAGATAAAGAACATACGCTGAAGACGTCCGTCATGGAAACACCAAGGCTTTTGCGCTAGGATTGACGCCGTATAAAACGACATTGGCCGCGTGCTTGAACGTCAAATGAACCCAGCTTTTTTTTTTTTCCTCCATGCAACTCAAATTCAGTTTTTACGACGTGCGTCAAAATTAATGTATCGTCTGGCGTTTACCAATCTCTTCCGTCATAAAGTGTGTCCTTTTCAACTCAAAGAAGAAAACACCTAGTGTGCACCCGGCCTTACTGGTGCTTTGGAAAATGCTGCAGCACTGGAGAGTAGGTGAACCCGTCAGGCGTGGCAGAAATGCAAGTTTTAGTTAGGACTGAAAGAGAAAAAAATTAAAAAGTGCACCAACATCTTTAGAAAGTTCTCCGAAATCTGACAGTTTTTCAGAAGATTAAAAAGAAATCTCCCTGAGCTTCTTGTTTGCTCTCAGTGTTGTGGCATGCTGCACGACTTGTGTCCCCAGGTAGTGATTTATGGCTTTCACCTCAGGAGACACTCCCAAAGCTGCAGCCTGTGTCTGAACTAAAGCATCCATAGGAGAGGATTTGCAGATGACTTAAAGCTCTGATGCTTGACAAGTTTCAACCCTTCCAAACGTCTTACGGACGGACACACACGAATGTTTACATGGCACTTTAGCAGTGGGTTGGGGGGAGAGCCGTTCAGGGTCAATATTAGACGCATCCTTGCTATCTGAACACCCCAACCCCTTTGAGCCATACTGGACTGAGTTTTCAATCACACTGCTTAGATAGTCAATCCCTCCCTTGAAAGAGAGTACACACACACAGTGTATATTGGCCGCCATGTGTTAAGGAACAACTCCTTGTTTACAGGTTATACCTCAAATCTATAGAATCAGATACAGGGCGATAGTATCCAACATGATGACTTATGTAGCCCGTGTTGTTTAGCGATTGATCTGTTACTTGTGTGGGATTCTTGATGCTTTTTAACCCAATCTGAATTTTGTGGATAACCCACAAAACTAAAAAGGACCCCCCCCCCCCCCCCATAAAAACACTTTCTCCCCACTGTCATTTCCTGGTACTCTTACCATTCAGGCCTCCACTTCACCTAATGGGTCACCCCTCTTCGATTGTAAACTCGAGCAGGGTCCTCCCGCCTTCTGTTCCGTGTATGTAGATTTGCTAATCTGTCTCTCCCACTGTCCAACGCCAAGGAATTTGTTGGAGCTTAATACTTGTAACTTTCAATAAGCGCTTTGTTGGCGAATTGCCTGCACATACGGTGCCTGTTGGAGCAAAGTGAATTCCCCATAGAGAAATAATGCTTAGTCTATTCAGAGAACACAGCAGTGAAAAGTTGCCGAAATGCCCTGCTATTCGATGGTTTCATTCAGGAGATTCCCATAGGCTTCAATGTTAAAAATATTCCCGTTACCCCTAAAGACAAAAAACTGTTGAATGCCTCTCCAAACATTCTTGTGGAGCGGCTTAGCCTGACTAAACTGTATCAACCTAAACATCACGGCGGTCTTAATTTAACCAAAGATACCAGAGTATAGCCTGGCGGCACAATGTTGTCATGCTGTGGACTGGATTAAAGGCGGCTTCCAATTTTCTGATGTCCCACTAGACACCTCCTGGTCTCCCAGTCTCTCTCCTCCTTACTGCACGGTCCTTATAAGAATATCCCTGATCCCTAAGAAGAAGAAAACACACACACACACACACACACACACACACACACCTTGATTGCCACCGCTATCAAAGCGTGGAAACTATCCACCCAAACTGAAAGCACTCCCAATGTTGTCTCTTTTTGCCATAGTAAACAACCATGATTTTAATGAAGGGTCTGCAGGTCATCCCTGTCGGGAATTGGATGAAGGGCAGATTATGTTTCCTATATCAATTTTTGGATCCCTCCACCAAAACCAATTCTCCCAATCGCCACTCTTAGGCTGTGTCAGACGAACAGTGATCTCGTCCGTCGTAGCATAAAATTATGATCAATAGAGACCCACACACGACGTACGTCCGCACTGAACGCAATTTAGGCAAGAACGTCAAACCGCTAGGACAGATGCACAGAGTGCGCCACGTCCGTGTAGCTTTGCGTGTGTGAGTGATGGAACGTAGTCAGTCGGACTGCATTTTTGACGGACAAAATGGTTTTTCATATCATGTATCAATTTTTTTCATTTTACATAGTAATTTTATTTCCCAACTACAGTCAAAAAAAAAACCTTGACCGTGTGGTGTCTACAGTATCAGTCAGTTGTGCACGGACGCACAGTGTGCTCAGAATGCGTTCAACTGACATTAGCCTTAAAAATAAATATCCCTTACCGACCTTCCCATGGTTGACCTACTTTCAGCTTCGCTCATATCTCGCTAAACTTATATCCACCTTCAGGCATCGGACTGGAACAATCACCTCGATAAAAATCACATTAAACACCGACCACAATTCGACTAATCCATATCCTCACTATACGCCATTCTCCGACATGTAGTTGACTGGCCCACCGTTACGACGGGACCTGTACAATGACTCAGACATTTCCCTACTCACTAGGGCTGTGCAATTAATTGCAATCGAATAGCGGTTTCTGACCATGCAATTTCTAAATCGCATAAGGCTGCAATTTTCGGCTCCCTGTTAACTTCCGGCGGCATGGTGCTTTGGACGCTCGCAGGGGGAACCACGTTCTCGCTGCTCGTCACATGGTTCCCCCAGGCGAGCGCCCAAGCTCCATGCCGCCAGAAGTTAACAGGGAGCCGAACACGTGGCGCACAGAGGTGAGCTGGGGCAGTATCCACGTGCTGGGGCAGCATATCCATGTGCTGGGGCAGCATATCCATGTGCTGGGGCAGCATATCCATGTGCTGAATACATTTAGAATGTATGTAGCATGTTTGAAAAAGCAAAAACAATTGGCTAAATCGCAAATAAAATCGCAATATTCATTCAAGAAATCGCAATATGATTATTTTGTCAATATTGCACAGCCCTACTACTCACTCTATGGATGAATTGCTGTCTGCGCACGCCTACCTGGTTAAGATCCTACCCACGGTGTCATACCATGAAATGTTTTTAAAAGACGCTGCATTATGAATATTACTCCCCACACAGATAACACCTAACGGGTTGGAAACCCGATTCCTCGTGCTTTAAATGCAAGGCCACGCCTGCTGACCTTTACCACTGCTTTTGGAGTTGCCCCGTAATCCGGCGCTTCTGGTCCGCTGTTCACTCGCTCATCTCCACTACAAAACTCTACCTTTAAACGCCATTATTTCTGATTATGGGTCCCACTCCTGCTCTAAGGACGGAAGCAAAACATTTTCTATCTTTGGTGGCAGCAGTGGGTCGTAAAATGATTTTGTAAACCTGGAATCACTCTGGCCCGGTTCCTAGAACTCTTTTGAAAATCAACTGAATTGTCTGTTTCGCATGGACTAGATCTATACCCTCTCAGATAAGGAAACACATACTAGGAAATTTGTTTTAGTGCGACAATGTTATGTCCCCTAACACCATCCATGCGCACAACGATTCAGTCCTATTTGCAATATACGGCTTGGTACACTGCAGAAATGGTGGCAGGACGTCACCCTTTCCAACCCCTGCTTTGATAACTGCCTATACTTTCTGCTCCTCCCTTTTTGCCACTGACTGAACTTGATGTATCATAATAAAAGGTTTTATATAAGGGAGCATCATTGATCCTGTCTGGGCCGTTCAAGGTTGTTAAAAGATATTGGTTTTGCTTTCTGTTACTCACTTTATGTCACTTAAATTCTACTGGCTTATTACCTATGTAAAAACACAGAAAATGCATACACTGATTATTTTGCTCGTCTCTGTTGCTTACGGCCATCCACCCCCCCCCCCTTCATTTACTGATGGCTTATTCATTCTGACAAGTCGTGTTTCTGTCATTTTGTTCACAATAAAAATGGTCAAGTTTAAAATATAAATATAATTATATATATATATATATATATATATATATATATACACACACAATTTTTTCCCGTTTTAATTCAATATTTAATAAACCGTTTATTATTTTATTCTGCAGTAAAAAGGCTAGATTTTTTTAGGATCTTTTTAGGCATTTTGGCAAAAAAACACATTTTTTTAAAAATCGTTTTTCCTTTTTATTATCAAATCATACGATCTTATATGTAAGTTTCAGACATTTTCATTCAGTAGTTTTTGCAAACAGCGTTTCAATTTTTCAAACTTTCAAGCATACGGAGTTTTATTTTTTCACCACGTTCGTCGACGGCTAGTCAGCTTTTTCCGGCGGCTGCTCTGATCGGCGGCGTTAACCCAGCTGTTTCTGTAGGGAGCGAGCGTTCCCTGCGCTACAGGGGCCCTGTGGTACTTGCTGAATACACCGCAGGGTTGGCGAACTAGGATTGCACCGAAGTGCAGTGACTTTTCGAATCTCTTTGGATAACCCTGTATATTTCTCAGTTTCTTTTTGCTAGTGGTGAAAGGTGATGGCAGATAATGCTGTCCTCTCTGCACTATGCGACCAGAGGAAATAAAACTTGAATATTTTAGTTTTGTGCCAAGCGATTACAGGTTTGAAAAAAGGAAAAAAAAAAAAAAAGTCACTCAACACCAACATCTGAGAGCAGCCAGGATATACGTGCGTGATACACCCAAATTACTATCAGGGTTATTCAGAGAGCGTGAAAAGCAGGAGAATGACTGGAGAATGGAAAATTTTGGTCAAAATAGCTGATTTGAAAGGGAGAATTTTTCTGGTTTGGCTATTTTGACCTAGAATTTTTCATTCTCCAGCTCTCTGAATAACCCTGTAAGAGTTTTATTGCGGTGAAGCTCTTTGATAGGCTCACACATTACTGTATCACAGAGCTCCACCGCAATAAAACTCACAGTAATGTGAGGAAAAAAAAAAAAAAAGGGCTGCTCTAAAATGACCAGGCCTATTTTTTTGTCCCAGTCCAGGCGTGAGGAGTGACTATGGACGACCCAGGAAGAAGGACTGAAGAATTCTTCCAAAAGGCATTTAAAACCAGCAAAAATTAGCACCATTTGCACAAGTACTGTATACTCGTGCAAATGTCCCGAAGCCAATCGCTGGCCCGACTTGCCGGTATCCGCAGGGCTGGGGCAACTGGCCAGAGGCATTTAAAAGCATTTGGCCCTGTTACTGAGCGGCTGCCGGGCTGTGACACTGCCTCCAGCTGAGATCTCGCAGAATAAAAACAGGAATCAAATTGGGAGAAAAAAAATAAAAATACTAAATAAAGACATTTTACTGTAAATAAGAAAAAAAAAAGAGTTTAATAAAAAAAACGTAAGGGAGTGAAATTTTGCA
The DNA here is from genome assembly GCA_009667805.1 of Leptobrachium leishanense. Lineage (NCBI taxonomy): Eukaryota > Metazoa > Chordata > Amphibia > Anura > Megophryidae > Leptobrachium > Leptobrachium leishanense. Next base: position 146,954,439 of record CM019064.1, on the reverse strand, counting down.
TGTATCCCCCATGGGATAGAAAGCTGTGAAGACGTGTCCAGTGGCCCTCAAGTAATTTAAGACCCCTGCTGTAGTTGGTCGTCACCACCTCAACGGCAATATTTGTTGGCTCTGTTATCCAAGACAAAATGTGTCCCATCATTACGGTCTAGTGTACGTTCATGCAATTTTTTATTTTTAATAACGACTAGACACAAATAATGACTGACTATTGAATAGCTTGTTAGCTGACAATAAGCACTTCTTATGCAACATTTAACAAGCATTCATATACAGTACCCAGCCTAAAAGCTTAGCGGTACCTTGTGGTTCGGATGGAATAGCATGGGAGCTTAAGAGTTTATAAAACTATACTTCACAGTTCACAATATAATCATAATGGTTGGCATGGCATCGGGCCTGCCGTTTTACAGCAACAACATACTGTGGGTTTCTCAAAAAAAAAAAAAAAAAAAAACAAGAACTGGAGAGAAGTCTCATTTGAGAACGACAACATTTCTTTATATTGTTTACTACACAGTTGATTATTTTAGCCAGGTCGATTTCAAAAGCAAAAAACAGAAGTCTTGTTGATCAACATTGCTTCTGGTATTGCGAATTGCCAGTCTGGCACAGACAGTTACACAAAAAATAAAACCACCACCACATACCTGCCACCTATTCCACCCATGCTGTGCAAGATTTGGTTCAGTTGCAACAGGTTCCTGTTTAACGGCTCCTATACTTTGTATAGCAGGGCTTGATAAATTTTTGTTGATTAAGAGCTTTCATCTTATTTTTGTTAAAAAATAAAAACAGATCCTAGAACCAAATATCCTGGGTATTTAACTTAATGAATATATTCATTATCTGCGTGACTATTAGTAGAAATATAGCAGCGTTTGGCGTCTACTGTAAACCAACAACCATATAGTAATCCAATACAAAATTTGCATGGATTGCTAAGAGTCCATGCAAATTTTGTATTGGATTAATATATGGTTGTTTTGGTTTCTTGTATCTAGGAGGGTTAGGCCCTTAGGGAGAGTGGGTTTGGCACCATCGAGTGGTCCCATGTGGGATCACTTTGGTGCCTACTGTGAAAGTTGTGTTTTTTTTCTCTCCTGTGCAAGTTCCAGGGCTGGCTGGCAACATTGCTACTCCTGAGGGACATGGGAGTTTAGCACGCAACAGCTTTTTTAGTTGTAGTCCATAGCTTCACCTATATCGTAATTATTTTTTACCATTATGGAAAAAGAAAAAGACAGGCTGAAGATTGTAAAATTCAACTACTGTGGTCCTGAATGCAATTTTCCATTTGAATAATCCCTTGTATGTCAGGTGTTCAAAGTCAGGGGCATATTACATACGTTTAGAGATTAGAGCCAGGTTTTGCAATTTCCACGTATTGTGCTTTCAGCAGCATTTTCAGAGAGCACAACAACCTTTAGATCGTAAGCTCACAGGCCATTTTACGAGTGGTTAAAGGGATGGATTAAACGGGGTACAAGAGAGGGATGGGCTGGAGGGGAATGCGACGCCGGACCTTGTTCAGTGTCCACCCCCCTCAACTGCTGATATACCTGCTCTTTTTATGGGTCATTCCCTTGACCTATCCCCTACTCGCTTTTCTTAGGGTTTGGGAACCCCTCTTCCCTTTTGTCTGTGTTTCTACCGATATTCGCAAAATACTACACTGTTCTTTAATCCTGGCCTTGATCCTTAGACTTTGTTGTGCTTTAACAAAACTAGAAGAAAGCAGCCACTATACCATTATCTTGATAGGGCAGGGTGCGTGATATCAAGTTGCATGACAGGCTATACCCATGGTATCAGCGCCACATTCAGTCTACACCAGCCCAATCTGCGTAGATAATGACTGTGCATGTAGTACCTAGGTTTATTTTAGAACGACGGTACATTGGTTCTACAGCACAAAGCATAGAGACCACGGTTCAATACATGCAGTGTTGCAACATCTGGGAAATTCTCTCAAGGAATAAGCGAGATTTGCAACAAGCAGCTTTCACAAGATCCTCCTTTTATCTAAATCTACTGGATCTACTGATGACCTGCCGCCACCCCAAAATCCTGATCATTCCAGTTCAAATATTATCAGGGATAAAGTGATCCAACATTATTTTGGGTTAGTGAATAAAGTACACAGCTCCTCAGGAAAAAAAACACACACACAGGATATCCAAATATATCTATACATTGCTGGCCCTTTAATGTTCAGTGACATATAGATCACATATGCATACACCGTGTGTGTCTGTAAAAACAGGATAGTCCATATGCGAGCTCTAAAAGAAAAACAAAGTATGATCCTTACACACAACTATTAATTTAGGCTAAAAATCCCATTATAAGCATGTAAGGCTCGTGTGTCCCTCCGGTTTCGTTAAAAAGTGTTTAAACGTCATTCACATAAGCAGTGCTAGTTTCCCTCTCTATACGCGACCTCCCAGCTATAACATACTGCATGAGTGTATTTACAGCTCCCTGTATGCCGCGGTTACCTGGGCGCTCCAGTCTCTCACCTTGGCTGCTCTCCACCTGTTGTTCCAACAATTCACCAAGTCCTACACCCTCAGCCGAAACCTGCAACAAACTGCTGAGACTAAGCTCCACGCCCCTGCCGCAATACAAAACAGCAGCCAATAAGACCCCGCCTTCCCAACGCATCATCCCAAAACCTCTTTTACCATTGGCCAATGTTCAGGCACGCTGTGATGACGTACTGCCTGAATCCTTTCTATAATGATTGGCTGGATATGCGCCGCGGTTCACCCTATCAAACCATGTGACTCGCGTTCCCTGCGTTTAACTTGCACTTACTGTTGACGTCTGTTGGCATGGTTAGTTACTTAGTGGCTAGCTGTGTACCACGTGAAACGCCACACACAACATCCACTGTGTGAACAGTGACAAATAAAGTTATTTTCTGTTTGTGACGTGAGAGAAGGAAACAAAACAAAAAACATCAGTTGAGAAATACATGAGTCACAGGAAAAACCCATTGCATTGCTGTGTCATTGTTTAAAATCCAAGTCTATTAAAATGGATTAATTTTCTTAGACCAGTTCCAGTAAAATGCAGTCGGATTTGCAAATCAGCTAATGACTACAAATGAAGGGAAAAATGTGAGATTTGCAAGTTAACACACAAACACAGTGCTCAGGAATGTAAGGTTAAGCAACTCTGACAATACAGGTGGCGATAATGGTATCCTTATTTCAAGGAATGAAAAATGAGGTCCCTTTTTTCCCTTAAAGGGTCGCTACCATCAAAAAATGAAATATTCTTATTTTGTTTATGTTTCTGATAACCTACAGGTGCTTTGTTTTTCTCTTGTATGTTTGCTGACGCATCGGCGAAAACCTCTGAATTGCGGCAAATACAATATTGAATTTAAGTATCAGTTTAGTACAACAAAAAGGTACCATTGCATCACATTACTCTGGTATTTTGGAATCTTATTTATAAATACATATTTAGTTTTCATCAGTGCTATGATTTAGTGGCAAAAATTATTAGTGCTCCCCAGTTTTGACTGTAGTATCTTATGTTCCCTCCCTAAATATTGTTCATAAAGTCGCCTCTGCTGAGGGCCCTGGTTCTAAGTGGACCTGGGTACAAGTGGCGGTAGAAGTTAGCAACTGGAGTTAGAAAGGGGGGTCTACAAACATCTATTTGTAGTAGGACATCAACCTACTATCTGGTAACCCATACTAATTGTCCACCTGTATGTGTCATTTTAGCTTTTTCTATCTATGCTCATAAAACTCTCTGCTTGCTCCTATAATAACTGTAGCAATAACCCCCACACTATCCATATATCACCCTCTCTTTACTCATTAACTATGCTGGCCTCCCATGAACTGTTTCATTTCCTCAGAAACCTCTCCCCATCTAATTCTCATATCCCAAACTCCACACGCACTTAGAAGTCCCAGTCTCACCTAACCTCAGTCACACTCCTACTACTGCTTAGTGCTGGTGACATCAATCCAAATCCTGGCCTTTAACCCCGTACCACTGTGTAGGTTGTGCCCGGCAGGTGTGTCTAAATGCTGGCTGTGTTTACTAGTACGCCCTCGCTCTCCGGCGACTTGTGCGGCTCCTCCTCCGGCCAGCCTATGGAGCTGCTGCGCACCTCAAGTGCTGCAGGGGATGGCTTGAGTTCAGATGGTCCAGTGCAGTGCCGCACGCTGGCTGGGGCGGGCTGGAGGCAGGTCATAGAAGCCAATGGGGCTTGTCCCTGTCTCTTAATCAGGACTCTGCTAAAATACACACACAATAATTAAAACACATATAAATTGATGGAATGAAAGCCTCCTTGGACCAATAGTAATTTTCCCCTATAAGGGAATTAAAAGGAATGGGATTATGTGTTATCAGATCTAAATGATAGCGATAGCATTTAAATGCACATTAGGCCACTGCAAAACGACGCCATAGATAGCAATGCTACACAATTCTGAACAGTTGTGAGCAAGGAAGATAGTGGAATGATGAGTACACAATTAGATGAAAAAATACCCTGGTATAAAGTCACAAAAATTCCCTGGTACGAAATCACATTAAAGGAACACTCTACTCAAAAATCACCCCCCCCCCCTGTTTTTTTATCCTAATCTATCCCTATTCCCTTAATAAAGTTATTATTTTTTATTTTTTTGTAACTGTAATACTTACCCTAAAATCCACTTGTTTCCAGCGGTGTCTTTTTTTTATATACTCACCTCCCTACTCTTCCGCTCCCGTCCTTCTTGCCTTCTGGTTTACGTGAGAAGCACGCATGCGCGCCTCTCACGTAAATCAGCCAATCGGCAGGCTTCCTCCCGGCTCCCTCTGAGGATTAGTGTTGCGCGCAAGAGGATGCGCGCAACACTAACCCTCAGCCGCTGCCGCCAGCTACTGCGGCGAGTTGGAGATGTCATCACGCTGAAAGCGCGAAGACGTCTCCTACTCGGCAAAAGTCGTCAGAAGCGGGAAATATGATTCCCGCTCTGCTGACTGACAGCTGGGAGGGCGGAGTAAACTCCTCCGCCTCTCTCAGCTGTTTTCAGCTTTTTCTGCTGAACTGCCGAGCGGAGGGAGGGGAGACAGAGGGCAGGATACTCCGGGCATCATGACCACCTAAAATAGCTTAGGTGGTCATGTTGCCTAGAGTATCCCTTTAAATTCCCTGATATAAAATCACAACAATTCCCTAATACAAGAAACAGATTGCAATTGCATAGAATAATTCGAAAATTGAACCAAATTGCGAGCGGACAAGTGTGTACGTAACAAGGTATAAATATATATATAGATGTTGAGATGGTGAGTTGCCATCAGATTGTACCATGTATTGAATCAAGTGCAAACTAGCAGAATTGGATAACAGGGTAGATAACAATTATTATGACCCAATTCACATTATAAGTCCACAGCTTCCAAAAAAAAAAAAATCATCTCTTGATAAAGCCGTGTCCTCAAGCGGATTTTATCCGGTCGAGATGGGGTCTTTTAACTGTTTATAGTTTACATTAGTTTATCCTCCTTGCACCTCTTTGCACTTGCTTAAATTGTTTGACAAACATCTAAAGATATGTGCAGCTTTGATGGTTGCTGCATTGAGCAACATGTGCTCTGTTGTTGGCTGTTGACTTTTAATAATGGGTGCTCGGCTGGCTTGTGCTGCTAATTAATTCTAGTTATCTAGTTTAGCAATCTGAGATCTCGTTGCCTTGCTGCAGCACCCCCTACAATTTAGCAGCATTAGGTCCAAATTCTGAATTACTCTATGCAACTGAAATGCGGTTCTTATACCAGGGAATTATTGTGATTTTGTACCAGGTATTTTTTGCAATTTCATACCAGGGTATTTAATTATCTAATTGTGAATTCATCATTTCACTATTCGTCTCGTCTATGACTGTTTAGAATCCTTTTGCATTGCTACATAGGACCTTGTTCTGTAGTGGCTATATGTGCAATTAAATGCTGGCTTATATTGTTGGAAGCTGTGGATTTATAATGGGAATTGGGTCATAATAATTGATATTTCGCCCTGCTATCCATTTCTGCTAGTTGGTAATTTGGTTCAATTGTTCGAATTATTCTATGCAACTACAATCCGTTCTTTATACCAGGGAATTTAATGTGACTTTATACCAGGGAATTTAATGTGACTCTGTACCAGGGAATCTATTGTGACTTTACACCAGGGTAATTATTCATCTAATTGTGAATTTATCAATCAACTACCTTGCTTGCTCACAGCTGTTCAGAATCGTGTAGCATTGCTACCTATGATGTTGTTTTGCAGTGGCTAAATGTGCCTCCAAATGCTGATTTTTTTTTTTTTGGAAGCCGTGGACTTATAATGTGAATTGGGTCATAATAATTGTTATCTACCCTGTTATCCAATTCTGCTAGTTTGAACTTGATTCAATACTTGGTACAATCTGATGGCAACTCACCATCTCAACATCTATATATATATTTATACCTTGTTACGTACACACTTGTCCGCTCGCAATTTGGTTCAATTTTCGAATTATTCTATGCAATTGCAATCTGTTTCTTGTATTAGGGAATTGTTGTGATTGTAGATCAGGGAATTTTTGTGACTTTATACCAGGGTATTTTTTCATCTAATTGTGTACTCATCATTCCACTATCTTCCTTGCTCACAACTGTTCAGAATTGTGTAACATTGCTATCTATGGCGTCGTTTTGCAGTGGCTTAATGTGCATTTAAATGCTATCATTTAGATCTGATAACACATAATCCCATTCGGGTTAATTCCCTTATAGGGGCAAGTTACTATTGGTCCAAGGAGGCTTTCATTCCATCAATTTATATGTGTTTTAATTATTGTGTGTTTACTTTGTATTTCGTCCAATAAAGGTTATTTTGGTAGCCACACTCTTTTTGCGATATTTACCAGGGTTCATGCCCACAACTGACCCTGGCTTGTGTTTATTTCCCCGTGTTCTAAAAATTCGTTCTTTTGTCTCTGCTAAAATACTCATCTACTATTATTATCTCCCACCTTGACTACTGTAACCTCCTTATCTCTGGCCTTAAGATTCTCCCTCTGCAGTCTGTTAGGAATGCCTGTGTCTGTAAGGAATCCAGGACAAGCATACGAAGACGCCAGCGGAAGGCTAATAGCCAAACCAGTGCTTCTGGTATCTGAGTTCTGTCTCACATTAAAGCGGACTGATAAGCCTGGTTTTCCTTTCTACATGTCTTCATTCCAGGATTCGCTAACCAGCCATTCCACTCTCCTCTACAGAACCAGGTGTATTCCATTTACCCTGAATCCCTCTCCAGAAAAGGGAGTCACGCCCTCAGCAGAATGCATAATGCATTGAGTAGTTCACTACCTAAGGAAGTACAGTCTGTCCACAATCTCCAGCCTCCCTTACAAACACAGGTTTCCAAGCCCTCTACACTTACCCCAGGCATCTACAGCTTGTCCTGCAATATCCAGTATCTAGTTTCCTTCTGTCTTTTTTTTTTTTTTAAAGGATTTTACAAGGAAGGATACATTGAGATTTCTCTTGTTTTCAAGTATGTCCTGGGTGGCGAGTATGTACCATTAGGTGTCTTGCCCAAGGACACTTACTGGAGAGGTGCTCTTGCCGGGATTGAACCTGTGTCTCCACAGTCTCTCTCCACGGTTATAGAGCAGTGATGTTACCTCTACTCCACCCAGCCAGTACTTTCTTTTGTATCTCCACAGTCAGCCCTTTTTCCTTCTGTCTGCCTCTGTATCTCATGAGGGAGCAGCGAAAGGTTGGAATCGGGCTCCACAAGCGGAAACAGATACGGATACCCGGATGGTTTTAAGGGGATTCAACATTTGGAATTATGGGAAGAAAAATAATGGATGGACACAGGAAGTTACCATATAAGGATAACGCTATGGCGAGAGAGAGAACTAATCAGAGACTTTTTTACACTATATAAAGGAATGATGGGAAATGTTATGCCATATGATATTTGATTGATTTTTGTATCACTACTGCCCTTGAAAAAGTCTAGAGATAGACAAAACGCAACAGGCTTTTACTTTTATATTGTTTTTATTTAATAAAAAAATCCTTTATTGGATTGATTTTATTTTATCTCATTCATTCCTGAATGCAGAGAAAATATCAAAGCTCCACATTGATTGGTTCTTCCTACATATATCGGTGCACCTATAAATACTGAAGCCTCTGTGTTTTTTCAATTTTATGCCTCTGTATCTCCACAGTCAGCCCCTTTTCCTTTGATATCCTTTGTGTATAGATGTATCAGTTCAGCCATCCCCAACATCTCGTCCTATTGTTTATTCGCTTGTTTCCTATTATTATAATAAACTTCTGTTGTGTTCCTATTTTAAAACTGCCTTTGTATCTGTGGTACTGCATATTGAGCTCAGACCCCCGTACTCCATGACAGTGCCAGGCTTATCCACCTCACCTCACGCACCTCTTGCACCTTCCGCCTTTGTCAATCTCTATACTTGCTTCCTGTCTCCTATAGAATCCAATCAGGGCCAGCCCAAGACATTGTGCTGCCTGGAGCGAAGGATGAAATGCAGCCCCCCTAAAAAACAAAAAAAAAAAACATGCAGTATATGAGCGTATCACAGTGCACCACACTGAATCTGACATACCCAGCAGAGCCCAGAATCTGACATACCCAGCAGAGCCCAGAATCTGACCTACCCAGCAGAGCCCAAAATCTGACCTACCCAGCAGAGCCTAGAATCTGACATACCCAGCAGAGCTCAGAATCTGACATACCCAGCAGAGCCCAGAATTTCAAATACCCAGTAGAGCCCAGACATACCCAGCAGCAGGGCCCGGCGGGAACATGCATGAGGGTCTCTCTGGCTGCCCACCCACATGCTGCAGCGTCTTTATCCTGCGCTGGCCGTGCTGACTGGACGCATGCGTGTGGGTCAGGGTGGGTGCAGTGGCGGCACTTGTGACGATGAGGGCCATGATACACCGGCAGCAACTAGATGCCGCAGCGGTGCATCAACAAAAAGGTGCACTGCAGCGGCCGCAGCGTCAGCGCCGCAAATTTGCAGCTGTCAAATTTCTGCCGCTTGGAGCAAGTGCTCCACACTGCTCCATGGTTGGGCTGGCCCTGAATCCAATTCAAAATATTGGTACTCACATACAAAGCTCTCCATTACCCCGTCCCTGCCTACATCTCCTCCCTTATTAACAGGTACCTCCCATCCCTTCCGCTTCGCTCTGCCACTAATCTGATAGTATACTATCAGCTTCACGTACCCGCACCCCCAACTCCCGCCTTCAAGACTTCTCCCGAGCTGCCCCCTTTCTTTGGAACTCCCTCACAACAATAGACTCTCCCTGTCTCGCCAGTCCTTCAAGAAGTCTCTGAAAACACATTACTTTAGAGAAGCCTATCATCTCACTCCATAATCCCACTCATTTTACTCCATCTTCCCACCCAGCCCACATGCACCCTGCTATTTCTAAACTCTTGAGCAGGGTCCTCTCTCATACTGTTCTGTGTGTTGAACCTGTATTTATATTGGTTATTCTGCCTCCCATTGTACAGTGCTACAGAACTTGTTAGTGCTGCATAAAAACTTGTGACTGTAACTGCTATGCCATCCTGTGGTGTTCAGTCCCGCACTCAGCGAGGATGTCAAAGCACGCCCTATGGAGGTAAGGGGTTAAACAATCCCTAAACTGTCCAGGCCCGCAGCAAAATCGCTAGGTCTCATTCTGCCAATAATCTTATTTCTAATAACCTACAGCTATCATTCCCTTTCTCCTATGCCTTTTGGAATACTCATTCAGTCTGCAACAAGCTTACAGCCATCCATGACATGTTTTCAAACTCTTTCAATCTTCTAGCGCATACTGAAACCCGACTCTCCAGTTCTGACACTGCCTTAATTGCTGCTATCACACATGGCGGTCTTCACTTTAGCCACACTCCTAGGCCAGATGAGAAGCACGGAGGTGGTGCTGGGATCTTGCTTTCTCCCTCTGTAGCTTACATAGTTCGCACTTACCCGTACCCACTAGCTTAAAAGCAAAAAAGTAGTGCAGCAAATGTTAGCGCCTCCCAACTGCCAAACTACAAAGCTCGCGCAGGTTTGGGCCCACCATTGGGTAGCGCTCACATGTGCAACGCTACATTTCCATATCCGTACGCTACCAGTAGCACAGCCTAAACAGTATCTCAAAACATAATATACCTGTATCTCGCGCTACAAGGTGAGAAACGAACAAAAGATTTCTATGCTGACCCTACTGGGTTAATAAATAACAGATGACATTGAATAAAATAACAAGGTCTGGACACGGACGCGTGTTTCGATGAGCTTATGTTGGCTTCATAGGGAGTCAAAACTGTATTTTATAAAATTACTATATTGAAGTGTGTGGTAGTGAGTTCGTTTCTCACCTTTGTAGCACGAGATACAGGTATATTATGTATTGAGATGCTGTTTAGGCTCTAGTTAAATTGCTCCTGGCTCGTCCTGCGGGTGCACCACACTTTCATTGGTTTATGAGAGTTGTGGAGGGACGGGTGATTGCCGTGTCTGATTACCAACTGTTTGCTCTAATTTTGTCCCGTTACCATAACTGCCGTGCCCTAACTATCTTGCAAACTTATTCCTGACTACATATCGCCTTTTTAGTGCTGCTCTCTGCTTGTGGATGAGGGTTATATGTTTTGTGTTGTATAGTTATTGTTTTAATTAATGCTTTCCTGCGCGTATTAGTATCCTGGCACTCCTTAGGGTTTTGGGTGACCCTTGTGTCATGGCTCCTATAGGGGTTTATGTATATTCATTAGTTATTAGGTTTAATCTTGTGAGGTAGGAGTGCCAACCCCGGTCTTCGGGTGGGGTGACCGGTTTCTGCTCAGAGTTTTCTCTGGGGATGGGGGTTGTAATATATGGCAGAATACCATCAACATTTGCATACCTACCTACTAACACCTGAAGGTTTGTTTTAATAACCGCAGCATGGTTATTATTAGCTATCATGAGCTTTGCATGTAGTCAAAGCATCTTTTATTTTCTGTATTATTTAGGGAAATGAACAAAGCATGAACACTTAATTACCATTTAAATAATCAACACTTTTTCATATATCCAGAATTTCTACATACAGTTTAGAAATTCCCACCTTAAATAGGTTGATGAAGATGCCAAGAGCTGCAATGCATGGAATCATGTACTCACAGTAAGGCGGAAGCTCACCACGAAAGCTTTTCAATAAGCAGTGGAAAAATGGAGAACTGGACAGTACAATGACAAATACTTTAGGTTTAGGGGCTATTCATAGAGCACCGGTGCTCTCTCGATCCCTGCACTCCGCAAAATCAAAGTTCCACACCCTGCAGTAAATTCAGCATTCACCGCTGGGCCCCCGGCGTGCAGGGAACGGATCTGAAAATGCACAGCAAAACAGCCGCAAACCTGCCGAAGAAAAGCTGAAAATCCGCTAAAAAAATGCATCCGCTACGGTCCGATGTATCGGATCACTCGAAGCGACGCAAAAGACACACCGAACACGTCCGGAAAATGCCGACCAGCAGCCGTACACAGCACCAACCAGCCTCTGGAAAAAGCCGACGAACAGGGTAAAAAAAAGAGTTTAAGGCTAGGGTCAGACGAACGCATTTTTCACGTCGTCTGTGAAAAAGTGCAAACAAATGGACGTATTTTTTCACGGAATACGCGATAGCGGTCATACCATGTGCATTCTTGGCCGTGATTTTGTACGGATCATCAATAAAACACTTTTTACGTCTGGACGTTATGTTGGCTGGACATTAGCAGCGTCTGATGTCTCCTAATCACGCACACACGCCGCTAGCAGACACTGCGCACTCTGTACGTCAGTACTAGCGGTATCACGTTCTCGAAAAAATGTGTTTGTTTGCCGCTTGCGTTGCGTAGCTGCACTTTCGTGCGGCCGTACTTCGTATTTTGCCCGTCTTTGACCGTCATTTGCTGCTACTACGGCCGTGATAAAGTGCGGCTGCACGCGCGTTCGCACTGCGTTCGTCTGACCCCAGCCTAAAAGTGTCAAAATTTAAATGCAGTTTACAAGAAAACTACTCAAAGAAAATGCCTCGAATTAACATATAAGGTCCTATGAATGATAATAAAAAGGTCTGTTACAGAAAAAAGAAAATCCGCTGTTAAAAAACCCGGGGAAATAAATTTGCTGAGAAAATCCCGAAAAATGCCTTAAAGATCCTATAAAATAAAATGAAAATATACTTTTTACTGCAGATTAATTATTGAATAAAAACAGGTATATTTATAACCTTGAAGCCTATGGGGTTCGCCTGAATAAACCTGCCAAATGAAACCACCGAAAATCAGGGCATTTCGACAACATTTCACTGCTGTTCGGTGTTCTTTGAATAGATTAACCTTTGCTTCTCTATGGGGGATTTCACTGCTGTCGAACAGGCACCGTACTTTCTGGCAGTTCGCCAAAATTTGGGGCACTGCCTGCTCTCTGAATAGCCGAATGGCCCTGAAATGGCACCATATAGGGAAATTCCCTGTTCGGTGCCATTTCGTGGCCAGATCGGCTGTCTCTGAAGAACCCTAGTTGTCCTTGCATTGCATATTAAGGTTGAGTTGCTTAATAAACCTATTTTAGGGGGTTATTCAGAAAGCACCATTATTTGGCATTGTTGCAAGCAATGGCAAAATATGCTCTTATTGCAACCATGACAAGGACTTGCATTTCACCAAGGGAAATTCAAATAAAGGCATATGATTCAATGACGGTTCCCCTGCTGCTGTTTGAAATCTGTCCAGCCGAATCGAGCTGCATGTGTGCTGATTGGGCTATAGGAAGGATCTGTGAGACAGCAATGTTACACCTGGCTGACTGCTAGCTCTGCAATCTCCAATTGGCAGATGCTCACAGAGCCAAGCAGCAATGCTGGACACATGATGTCATCCGTGTAATCAGTAGTAATACTGCTGCCCTTGTCAAAGTGCTGCCTGGGTCAGTGTAACCCTCATGTACTGGCCAACGGGACTACCGGGAGAATCCCGGTGGGCCGATGGCTCAATGGGCTGGTGTGACCAGCTGCCTGACTGGGCCTGTCAGCCGGCTGAACCTCAGGCTCACCTAGGCCGGCCGGCCAGCTAAGGCTAGGGTCAGACGAACGCATTTTTCACGTCGTCCGTGAAAAAGTGCGTTCGAACGAACGTACGTATTTTTTCCCGGAATACGCGATAGCGGTCATACGATGCGCCTTTTCGTCCGTGATTTTGTACGGATCATCAATAAAACACTTTGTGTCTGGACGTTTATGTTAGCCGGACATTAGCAGCGTCTGATGTCTCCCAATCACGCAAACACGCCGCTATGTGGCCGCAGCGCACTCTGTACGTCAGTAGTAGCGGTTTGACGTTCTCGAAAAAATGCGTTCGTTGGCCACTTGCTTTGCACGGATGAACTTTCGTGCGGCCGTTCGTCGTATGTTCCCCGGCATTGGACGTCATTTGCTGCTAGCACGGCCGTGATTTTGTGCAGCTAAACGCACGTGAAAAATGCGTTCGTCTGACCCTAGCCTTAATCTGTCAGCAGCCTGGGGCTCGCCTTTTTTTTTTTTTTTTAAAGACCATTTATTCTTTTTTAACTTTTAATCTTTTAAAGATCTTTTGTTTTTGTTTTGTATATTATTTAGACTTTATTATTTTCAAAACACATTTTAATTTTGTAACAGATCTTTTTATTATTTTTAAAGGACCTTTTTTTTAATATTTAGACACATTTGTTATAGATTTAAGCTCCTATTATGAGAATAGAAGACTTTTATTTTTTTTTCAGGTCAGAGGAATTTTACGATGCCAATTTGGCACAATTCAGCAGTTATTGGCGCAATTCAGCAGTTTTCGCTGACTTCCAATAACTGCTTTGGCGACATTTTCGGGAAACACTAACAGGGTTATTCAGAGAGCGAGAAAAGCAGGAGAATGACTGGAGAATGAAAAATTCTAGGTCAAAATAGCCGATTTGGAAAGAGAGATGAAACGGAGAATTTTTCTGGTTTGGCTAGTTTGACCTAGAATTTTTCATTCTCCAGTCATTCTCTTGATTTTCACACTCTCTGAATAACCCTGTATATATTGAATTCACTGTTTTTTCAGTGAAATAGAATCACTGAAGAGCACCGAAATGCGGCAAAAAACAAAGCACCGAAATTACACGCAATTTATAATAACGTAAAATATCAGGGTTATTCAAAGAGAATCGAGAAGTCACCGCACGTTCGTTGACTTTTCGTTCTCTTCAATTCGACACGATTTGGCGATCTGATTTCGGCGACCCTGTGGTGTATTCAGCAAGCACCACAGGGCTGCCGTAATGCAGGGAAAAGTCACCGCAAACCCGCCGAAAACTCACCGCAAAACCCGGCGAAGGCACACTTAAAACCCGCAAAAACATCTGGATTAACCCCGCCAAAAAAGCCGAGCCGGAGCCGATCACACGCAGCGCAGCCGCCGGAAAAACCCGACACCGCAGACGAATGGTTTTAAAAAAAAAAATACGTTTGCTTGAATGTTTGCAAAGTGAAACGCTGTTTGCAAAGAAACTAATGAGCGAAAATGTCTAAAATTTACATATGAGGTCCAGGGAATGATAATAAAAAGGGGATGTTACAGAAAAAAGAACAAACATTTAAAAAAAAAAAAAAATATTAGCAAAGATTTTTTGGCAAACAAAATCACGAAAAAAATCTATAAATAAAAAGACTTTTTACTGCAGAATATTATAATCAACAGTTTATTAGATATTGAATTAAAATGGGAATATTTTTAACATTGAAGCCTATGGGATTCACCTAAATAAATCTGCCGCATGATGCAACCGAATGGCAGGGCATTTCGGCAACTTTTCACTGCTGTTTTTTGTTTACTGAATAGACGAAGCTATGGGGATTTCACAGCCCTCGAACAGGCACCGAACAGGCACCGAACAGGCACCGTATGTGCAGGCAATTCGCCAACAATTGGCAAATTGCCTGCTCTCTGAATAGCCGAATGGCCAAGAAAGGTAACTGAACGCTGATTTTCAGCGTTCGGTTACCTTTCAGCAGCCATTCGGATCTCTTTGAATAACCCTGTATGTTTTCCTCTCACTAAATGCCAAAAAATCCAAAAAAATCTTTAGCTCCAAGCCCATAGAGATTTTAATCCGGCCCTATGTGTGGATGAAGACCAGGGCCGATTTTTTTTTTCTCCCAGGCCAGCTCTGGTGACCCTCATTAACCCATTATATACACAGCCCTAGACTCAGGGCAAAGACTTTCACGGTTATTCAGAGAGAGGTGTAAACCTTGAGAATTGGCTGGAGAAGAGAACAATCTAGACCAAATAGCCAATTTGGAAAGGGAGATAAATGGGAGAATTTTTCTGGTTTGGCTATTTTGACCTAGAATTTTCAATTCTCCATTCATTCTCAAGGTCTTCACCTCTCTCTGAATAGCCCTGTTTGTCCTGGATACTGTTATGACTACTAAGGCTAGGGTCAGACGAGCGCATTTTGTACGGACTGTGTATCCGTGCAGTACGGACGTACATACTGACTGACGACAAGGTAGTGGGCACACAGTCCGTTTTTTTGACTGATGTAGCAGGGAAAATAAATTACAATAAAAAAACATTCTGTCCGTCAAAAATGCTGGACGTATAAATGCAGTCCGTCTGACCACGCTCCATCACTCACACACAAAGCTATGCGGACGTTGTGGAAGTGGCGCACTCCGCACGTCCGTTCTAGCAGTATTACGTTCTTGCCTAACCTGCGTCCGTTTGCAGCGTCCGTCAGCCCCCGCACTTCTGTGCGGACGTACTTCGTGTGTGGGGCTCCATTTAACACAATTGTATGCTATCACGGACGTACTTATGTGTGGGCAACACGGACGTTAACACTGCGTTCGTCTGTCCCCAGCCTTAAGGTCCTGATATTATTATTATTATTATTCTTTATTTATAAAGCGCCAGCATATTCCGCAGCGCTGTACAATAAGCACAGTATAGACAGGGTTACAATACATTGAACAACATTTGACAAACAGTACAGGAGGAGATGAGGGCCCTATTCCCGTAGGAACTCACAATCTAGGAGGGTTGGGGTTGGAAACAGGAGGAGAGGACTGTAAGGTGAGAGTGATTGATGGTTGCGTCAGTGAGTTGGGTGGTAGGCTTCCCTAAATAGGAATGTTTTCAGGGAGCGTTTGAAGGAAGAGAAGTTAGGGGAAAGTCTGACAGTACGAGGGAGAGCGTTCCAGAGAGTGGGGGCTGCGCGTGAGAAATCATATCAGGCTGCTGTTGCCCATTAGAGTATGACATGTTAACAAATACTAACAGCGCCCCAACCCAGTAGCTCCGAACACACCCTTTAATAGGGCATGATGGAAGAAATGTCTGAGTGTGTTGGTGCTCTTACACAATTTTGTGATTCAATGTCCTAGTGCACACTAATAAGTGCATTACTGAATCACATAGGAATAAACACAGGTAACATGCTATCTCACTTATATATCACTCAAAACAAATATTTCCTTTTTGTTATTCCTTGGAGGTTGCAATGGGCAGTTTTTCCAAAGAAGTGACATTTCCTCCCCAGATAATATCTAGGATTTGTTTAGTAATCATCTCCATGTTTAGGTCTGTGTGAGAATAGATCTGTGTTCAGATAATGATGTTTAAGAGATAGGGGAAGAACCAGTGGATCTCTCTTGCATGGAAGTGGCAGGTGCATTATCATACTGTGTATATATAAATGGAGAACTGTGAGCGTCCTTGTCTCTCTTGTATGCCTGAAAAAATTGTATATGTGGAGTGAGTCTTAATATCTGTCAGCTGAAGATCAGTATTATTCATATCAAGTGGGAAGTGCTAACGAGGGACATGCTGTACAATGACTGAGTGGGGCATGCTGCACTGGGCCATCAAGAACACTGGCATTGTTCAGGGTGCACCACGCAGGCGCTGCACAGCATGTCCCAACATGTCTCTTGCACGTGCTGTTGCTGTTTCAGAACATGCCTCAAAGCTTTGCTGCCTTCCTTCCAGCTTTGAAATCCTGTCCAGATTTCAAAAACCAGGAGAATAGGGAATCTTCATGGTCCCAAACATCCAGCATGCCGCCTAGGCTCTAGCTGCCCTCCTGGCCCTAGGGCTGACCTTACCCTGTGGCTTCCTCTCTGGCCCTCTGCACCCCTGCAGGCATTTGGGGGAGCGCTGGTGAGCGCTACTACCTTCTGGTGGGTTGTCCCAATATTCCCCCCTTTTTTTTCTCCCCTCGTGCTCTATTGGTGACCATTTTACTTTTGTTCCTGATTGTCACTTGATGACCCTTTCTGCATGTGTTTCTTTTTTATGTTTTTTTCATGCTTCTGAGACTTTGCCTGATGGCCCTGCGTGGCCAATTTCTCCTTTATTTCTCCCAGCATGCTGTACTGCTGATATACTTTTCAAATAAAAATTGTAAATTACAAAAAAAAAAAAGATAATGTGGTCAGGATGAGTAGAGTGTCACTTTAAGGCTGGGGTCAGACTAGCGCATTTTTAACGTGCGTTTAGGCGCACTTAATCATGGCCGCTGTAGCAGCAAATGATGCGCAATGATGGCCAATATACAAAGTACGGCCGCGCAACACAATTGGAAAATGAACGCTTTTTTTAGAGAACGCAGAACCGCTAGTATTGACGTACAGAGTGCACTGCGGCAGCATAGCGGCGTGTGTGCATGATTAGGAGATGTCAGACGCTGCTAATGTCCAGCCTACATAACGTCCAGACGCAAAAAGTGTTTTATTGACGATCCGTAAAAAAATCCCGCACAAAAATGCGCATCGTATGACCGTTTTTGCACATTCCGAGAAAAAATACGTCAATGCACTCGGACGCACTTTTTGACGTTCGCTGCGAAAAATGCGTTTGTTTGACCCTAGTCTAAATGTACCCTGAAAGAATTGTAGGAAGACTTAGAGACAAGGGGAAAAAGATATGAAGAAGATCACAAGATCCACACGATACAAAAAAAAAAAGAAAAAAAAGCAGAAGTAATTTCCAGTAAAGTCAGTTGTCGCAGGAGCATATAAATTCATTGTTTAACAAGGTAAATGACCTTGGTTGATTATTACACTGGACCGCTCATAATGAAGAATGTCAGCTTAATAAACGTTACACATACATCTTAGGCCGGTGTGTTTGCGTGATTAGGAGACGTCAGACGCTGCTAATGTCCGGCCTACATAACGTCCAGACGCAAAAAGTGTTTTATTGACGATCCGTAAAAAATCATTCCCGAAAATGCGCATCGTATGACCGTTTTCGCTCATTCCATGAAAAAATACGTCAATGCATTCAGACGCACTTTTTTTACGGACAACGTGAAAAATGCGTTCGTTTGACCCTAGCCTAAAGCTGCACTTATTGACAGCTTTGTGAAATGTAAACATATATAAAAAAGACTTTTGTAAGTTATTTATCTTAGTAGGAAACCAACTTCAACTTAATTAGTTATAAATGTACAAACATGGATCTCTCCATTTATATGGAAGTATAATTATGCTTAAAGGGACACTCTAATAAACCCCCCCCCCGTTTTTTAATCTTAATCTATCCCTACTCCCTTAATAAATCGTTTTTTTTTTTTTTGTAACTGTATTACTTACCCTAAAATCCTCTTGTTTCCAGCGGTGTCTTTTTTTTTTCATACTCACCTCCCTCCTCTTCCGCTCCCATCCTTCTTGAGTCTTTTTGCCTTCTGGTTTACGTGAGAAGCGCGCATGCGCGCCTCTCACGTAAGCCAGCCAATCGGCAGGCTTCCTCCCTTGCTCCCTCTGAGGATTAGTCTTGCGCGCAAGAGTATGCGCGCAACACTAACCCTCAGAGGGAGCCGCCAGCTTCTGCAGTGAGTTGGAGACGTCATCGCGCTGAAAGCGCGATGACGTCTCCTACTCGGCAAAGGTCGGCATATATGATTCCCGCTCTGCTGACTGACAGCTGGGAGGGCGGAGTAAAGTTCTCTGCCTCTCTCAGCTGTTTTCAGCATTTACAGCTGAACCGCTGAGCGGAGGGAGGGGGGACAGACGGCAGCATACTCTGGGCATCATGACCACCTAAAAAAGCTTATGTGGTCATGTTGCCTAGAGTGTCCCTTTAAGCCCGATCATGGCTATAGCCATTATGTTAAAATATTAAAAGGTGTTCCTGGGGGGCGTGGCCGGCGGCGGATCGAGACGGACGTGTCTGAGCGGAGCTCCGATCCCGTTTACCTATACAGCGGCTTTTATGGTGCATTTGGATCGGGCTACTTGCCTCACTGACTTTCGACTGTCGGCCATCAGGTAGAGACACCCCGGAGCCTGTCTGGTCCCCCCTCCGGACTCGCGTTGAGTGATCGAGCCGCTGCACTGCTCTCTCCCCGGCCGGCGGCCATTTTGGGAACCGAGTGTTGGTGCACTTATTGGCACCTGTACTGAGGCGCTGATTCCCCAGATGGGGAAGAAGAATAAAGTCAGCGGTGCGGGAGAGGATCTCGGCACCCCTGACATCAGACTTTCGCTCGGAGGGGGTTTGGGGCGAAGGCTGCCTCCACGCTCTGTACTAGAGCTGGGGGCTCAACGGATGGTGGAGGAGGTGGAGGCCCCTCCTGTCTCACGTGTGGTACCACCGGGCTCGGGGGAAGATGAGCTTCCCACCACTAAAGCGGACATCTGTAGGTTGCTGGACAAAGCCAGGAGCTCACGGCAGACTGAATTCCAGTCCCTCAGTGAGGTAGTTAAGGAGACTCAGGCCCAGGTGGACAACATCCGGACCCGCATGCACGCAGTAGAGGATACACAGGCCGCAACCTTCACTTCGATAAGCGCATTACAGGCCCAGGTTAGAACTCTCCACTCGGTTGTGGCGGCGCTAGACTCGAGACACAGGCGGCGGAATGTGAAGCTGCGTGGAGTACCAGAAACGGTCCAAGATTCAGAGCTACTACGGTATGTCACGAGATTCCTAGAGTCTGTTCTCGGCACATCTGAACAACTACAGGGCGCAATTTCTATGGCCCTCCGGGTTCGGAAGGCTGCAACGGCCCCAGCGAAAGCACCACGCGACGTTATCATAGCCCTACGAGAAATCACCCTACACTCTTCTCTGTTCTGGGCGGTGCGGAATGTACCTACGGTCCCTTTTGAAGGAGCTAACATCGCAATCTACCGAGACATCCCTTTCCTGGTGCTGGCTGCCTGACGAAAGTTTAGACCGGCTGCGGCCCTCCTTCGCGCCCAGGGCATTGGTTATAGATGGGGACCATCCGGCTCCCTTATCATCTCTTCACCTGATGGACGTGCTTTGGTGGCCACCTCGTTGGCTGAAGCTGAGGGACGCCTTCAAGCATTGGGACTGTTCCCGGTTCCTTTGGGTCAACTTGCAGTGGACCAACCGGACGGCTCCCCTTTATCCCCGAGCGATCTGGACTGAGTTGAGGTTTCTACACTACCACAAACCGACATGCTGCCCCTGCCTTAACCCCTGAGAGGCATTTTTATCCCCCCCTCCCTGCGATGTCTCTTCTTGATATCTTTGCTGTTCCGTTCTGACGCTTGTTGTCATGTATGGGACATTTGTATCACTCTAAATGTGACTGTTTACACCCCCCCACCCTGTTTGCATCTCTTTCCTAGTTGGTGCTCGACCTCTTGAAACTGGTGGACCCACTCACCCTCCCACGTCCCCCCCTTTTTTTTTTTTTTGGGGTGTCTCGGGGCGTGCCACCATGGCTTTGCCGGTCATGATTGGCCCTCAATCCCCTAGGCTACGTGACATTTTCACTCCATGGCCTCCTCAGGGAGTGCGCCAGGAGCGTCACGGCAAGGGCCACTATGTTTTTCCCCTCCTTCACTTTCCCCCCCCCCTTCCTTTTTTTTTATCTCCCCCCCTCTCTCTCACCTGTTTTCCCTCCTCACCTGGGCCATCATTTTTTACGACGTGAATACCTTGCACCTTCCTTTTTTCGAATTTTCCCATTGTTTATCTTTTCTGCATAATTTGAGACAGGCCCTGCGAGGCCGCTCGTGTTGATTGACTTGTGATATTCTCAATATCAATAAAATTTCAAATTATAAAAAAAAAAGGGTGTTCCTGAAGAGCATTGGCAAAAACCTCGTCAGACGCATAGACATTTATTTATATTTACAGCCCTCGCATAGGATTCACTTTATGCTAGTGTGAGCTATCGGTGAAACCTTATTTTAATTTTGTGTTTTACAAGTGGGCTACACGTTTTATTGTTATACTGTACTTAATTACTGACTGTATCGCTATACATGAATAAAATTTTGGACTGTTTTGTTACTGCACTAACCACAGGGAAGATTCTTTAATTGCTACTCCTATGCTGTTAGTGCAAAGTGTAACAATTACTTTGCACTCTAGATAGTTACATTTTAGGCTTTGATCCATTAAAGAAAGATTTAGGAGATGAACAAGACTTTTTTCTTTAGTCAATTTAAGGTTGTTTTTTGAGTGATTGTTTGTGTGGTTTATTGGATTGTTAATTCTTTTTCTTCTTTTATGTTTGGAATAAAAGTTAAGTTTTAATTGAGGTTGCTTCTTCTGTGACTTGCAGTTTTGGAGTTTTTTTTAAAAATATGTTTATTAGAGATTCAAGCATTACAGCATATATAAAAGAAAACGAAAAAAACAACTTTATTAAAGACAATAATAGAAAACAATCCACACAAGACTATGAAGCAAAAATATAAAAAACACACAATGGAGAGAGATGATAATGCATTCTGGTATATCACAAATATAGACTTAACACCATGTCCTGTTAGGACCAAGTAATAGTAGTACCACCCTAATAAAAATTAAAATAGGGTTAATTCCCAGTTCAGGGTAGTCAAACAAAGATGTAAGGCTATAATAAATGTATAGGGGTTAATGATGTAGGCAGGGATCGAGTCCTAAAAAAAGAAGTGTGGGAACTCACCAGGATTTCTGTCTCCCAATAAACAACTATCACGTCGCACGTAACACAAACACACACTCAGCTCTGATAAATTTATGTATAT
Organism: Leptobrachium leishanense; assembly: GCA_009667805.1. Taxonomy (NCBI): domain Eukaryota; kingdom Metazoa; phylum Chordata; class Amphibia; order Anura; family Megophryidae; genus Leptobrachium; species Leptobrachium leishanense. The sequence goes on along the minus strand of CM019064.1, from coordinate 146,932,349 downwards.
ATGTCAATCAGAAAGCAGATTGTACAACAAATGCTTATGCCGGCTATTGAATACGGAGATGTAGTGTATGCAGCTGCCCCTCAAACACACCTTCATAAACTTACTACATTGTATAACTCATTCTGCCGCTTTGTGCTACAATGTAACTACATAACCCACCATTGTGACATGTTAAAAGAGCTAAACTGGCCGTCGCTGGAATCTAGACGCACCCTTCACCTTTCCAACCTGGTGTTTAAGAGCTTTTCTGGGAAGCTACCAACCTATCTGAATAGACTGCTTCCCCCAGCAGCTCCCTCATCCTATAACCTCCGATCCAGGACCAGCACCTTACTTACAATACGACAATACAAAAAGAAAGTGTCTCGATCCTCATTTTCCTACAGAGCACCGCAAATATGGAATAACCTCCCAGGCGCCATCAAATCTTCCCCCAGTCTAAAGTCCCTTAAGAGCTCCCTATTAACATACCTCAATACAGAATGCACCTGTAAACATGTAACATAGTGGCATATTTATTTTCTGTTAATCTGTATATTTATGTTTTGTTTTTAATATCTTGCATTTTATTTCTTTGTATTTCTGTACCTACTGTAACAATTCAATGTTTTTGAACCCAGGACATATTGAAAACGAAAGAAATCTCAATGTATCCATCCTGGTAAAATCCTTTATAAATAAATATGTGAAATATAGCAAAATATATGATAAATCCTATATTTATTGTGACTTAATAGAGAAATATGTGATTGAACACCTGACTACAAGCTTTATAGAGTATGGGACCAAAGGGAACTGCGTTCCCTCTGCAAAATTAGTCCAGGAACTCCGTTCCCACGCGTTTCCCCTCGACTTGACCCCTGGATGTAGGGCGGAATTATGAGCCACATAAGGTTAAAGGGCAAGATTGACACTGCATCCAGGCGTCCCAACTAATGGGTGGAAAGGAACAGTTCTAAGCCGAAAGACACAGTATTATCTGTGAATATAACTGGAGGACAGTACTGCAGTTGTAGATTAGACACATAAGAGTATTGTCAGGTAGCTTCCCAGACCAGTTTATTGGAGTTGCTGGGAATGCTGATTAAATTGCACAGAACCGTATAACAACATGCCCCCGTCAGGAAAGGAAGTCCTTAATTTAAATTAGTACACAGATTATCTGATGCGTCAAATGCCAGTAAGGAACTTGATATAAATCACTGTTTCATCTAACACACCAAAGATGATGAAATGGCCCAGCAGAAAACCTTCATTTAAATAAATGTAGCATTGTACAATATCAGCATTTGGCCCAGTTTAAATATATAAACATATGTATATGATAAGAGTCCCGCCAAAGGGCTTCATTAGGTTAAATTAACCATATAGCCACATAACGTTATGGTTTACCCAAACGACCTTCATATACTTGGTTTATAGAGAAATGGTTACTGCACAAATATGGCAGCTGAAGCAAGTTGTAGCTAATAGATTAAAGGCATAAAGACACAATTCCATATTATTCATCTGATATATCTATGTATAGCTCAACCAAGAGAAACCATTAGTTCAGATGGTGCGTTATTCATCTTACACATAGGCACCGAAATGAGGTTTATTTAGAGGGTACATTAAATGTGTTAGGCATAGGCATATAAAAGTGTCTCCCCACCAAGGAGCTTCATTTAGATTAATTAATCATATAGACACATAGCATATTCCAGCCGAAACAACCTTCATATAATAATAATACAATGATAAAATGGCTGCACAGTATGCAAGATGTAGCTAGTTGGTTTTAAGGATAAGGACGTGCAATTATAAACACAGGTATATTATCGAGTGGCCTCCCAGACCGGCTTGTTAGAATTGCTAAAAAGAGAGGGGATAAAGCAGCCTGTGGTTTCATTTTGGTTAGGACTCGCCCTTTTAGAGGTGCCGTGACGTTGGCGGGCGAGCTAGTCTTATAACGGCCATTGATAAGAAACCAACCCTCTAATTGTGTTTAGTTTCACACGGTATAATTGGAGTAAGCGCAGATGACATTTTTTTCTTTGTTATGTTCTACACATGTTGTTGGGCTGGATGCATTTGGTGGTTGCAGCCAACCCTTCGGGGAATAGGCGCGACCCCACCCCTCCTGTACTATGTATGTTTCAATGTACTTCCAGCCAGGTCATCCCTGCAGCAAGACTCCGCTCCGTGTCTTTGTTTTGATCCCAAAGTGGATTTTGTTTCTGGGGGAGCATAAATAAAGGCCCACCAGTCTACCTCATGTTTGACAAGCAGCATGAGCAGGTATGGTTTGCTATGTAGCAGCCTGTGGTTTCATTTTGGTTAGGACTCGCCCTTTTAGAGGTGCCGTGACGTTGGCGGGCGAGCTAGTCTTATAATGGCCATTGATAAGAAACCAAACCTCTAATTGTGTTTAGTTTCACACGGTATAATTGGAGTAAGCGCAGATGACATTTTTTTCTTTGTTATGTTCTACACATGTTGTTGGGCTGGATGCATTTGGTGGTTGCAGCCAACCCTTCGGGGAATAGGCGCGACCCCACCCCTCCTGCACTAGGTATGACGTGATTAGCATGGGATCTTTATTCGGCTTGGGAAGGACAACTATTCTTGAGGTATTAAAGGTTGGTGGGGGGTCTTTGCCCTGTAAAATATTATTATACAGCGTAGCAAGATGCGGAACTACATGACCCTGTAGAATTTTATAAAATTCCGCCGAAAAACCTTCTGGACCCGGCGTCTTATGAAGCTGTAAGCGAGCAATGGCGTTATGGATTTCCGTTGGGTTAATTGGGGCGTTTAACTGTTCCCGAGCCTCCAGGTCTAATTCAGGTAGGTTAGCCTCTAGAAAAATATCCGCCTGAGACTCCCAGACGTCCGGTTCTGCCTTATAAAATCTTTCAAAATAATCCCTGAAATAAGCATTGATTTTTAACGGATCTGTTAGAAGCTCCCCGGTAAGTGTCTTGATCCTCGAGATTGAGGGGGGTGTTGGCATTTGCAGTCGAAGAAGGTTGGACAATAATTTTCCTTCTCTGTTACCCCAGCGAAAAAATTTATTTTGTTGGTGGAACCAGAAATATTGTGACCTGTCCTCAACTATTTCGGCATATGCCTTCTTGTTGGCCTTGTATTCCGTCGCAGATTGGGCAGTGGCTTGCAGTAAGTGAGACCTGTATGTGGCCACTAGGGTAGAATGTGCCTCCAGTAGCCTTTTAATGATCTCTTTTCGCTTCCGCAATATATATTCTATAATATGCCCCCTCATTACTGGCTTGGCTGTTTCCCAAAATAAATTGGTGTCGTCTAGGTGTTCCATATTGTCATCCACATAATTGTGCCAGCACAATTCCATATGATTCCTAAATCCCTCTGACTTGTATAGTGAAGCCGGAAAACGCCAGTTACGGGACTGCGGGAGCGGGGAACTTAAACGTAGTTCTATTGTAACCACCGCGTGGTCAGAGATATGTATCATGCCAATTGAGGCGTTGAGTAAAGTGTACTGCAGGGAGAGAGACATGAGGAACATATCAATGCGGGAAAAGGAATCGTGTGGGTGTGAATAAAAGGAGTAATCCCTCCCCTCCGGATTAAAAAATCTCCACGCGTCTACCGGTACGATATGGTCTTGTAAGAATTTAGGTCCCGCTGGGGACTGCATGTTGTCTGGCGACCTTCTAGGCCGAGAGCGATCCAGAGTTTGGTCTACCACTGCGTTAAAATCTCCTCCCACTAGACAGTGATCAAAAGTATATTGCAACATTTGTGCATATAAGTCAGAGTAAAACTGTAGATGGGGAGGATGGGGGGCATACACATTCACCAGCAAGTATTTTGCTTCTTGGATGGACACCAACAGGATGGAAAACCTGCCCTGTGGATCATTTTATTCCTCTAGGACTACATGCGGAAGCGCCTTGTTTAACAAGATTGCAGTGCCACGTTTTTTGTTTACATATGGGGCTGAAGTTTGGTAGCCTATCCAGGGTGCCCTGAGGAGGTTAGTGGTCGAAGACCAGTGGGTCTCCTGGAGAAAGACAATATCCGGTCGTAGGTTAGTTAAGTGGGTGAGCACCTTCTTTCTTTTTATAGGGGAGTTTAATCCCTCCACATTCCACGAGACCACCTTAAAGGAGACCTTATGAATCGGTGGCGGGGTTATCATGGTCCGGGGGTTAAGGACGGGAACGGGCACTGCGTGCCTAATACAGCTAGAGGGGACGCCTCATGGTAATGGGGGAGCGTGGCCGTCGCAGCAGCAGCCACAATTCCCAGTTTAGGGGGTAAGGAACATAATTGCTGACTTGAATCTAGATTTTGAACTTTTTTGTTTTGGAACCATAACATATTGAAACTAATACTTAAAACTAAGAACATTAACCATTGAAAAACAGAAACTAGCGAACAGCACATCAAACCAGGGACATGCCATCCGTCATGTAAAACTTGACCAATCATTAGCAAAAAGGCCATGAATGGGAGCATCCGCATTGTATCAACCTGACTGAGAGTCAATGACGGAAGTAATGCAGATTAGGATGGATTCGGCTCCCCCCGGACCGGGGAGCGCGAGGCAGTGGCGAAGCCCCTCCGACTGTATCCTCTCCACGAAGAAGAGCGGTCTCGGCCTCCTGTGAGGTATCAAAATAATGCGTTGTTCCATTAAAAACCACACGGAGTCGGGCCGGGTAGAGGAGGGAAAAGCGGACGTTCTGGGTTACCAATTTGGAGCATACTGAAGAAAATGCCCGTCGTTTAGATGATACTGCAGCGGAAAAGTCCTGAAATAACCGCAGGGTGTCCCCTTGGTAGTCCAGGTTTAGTAGGCGATGATAAGCTTGGAGAATCTTGGTTTTGTCAGTGTAATTCCGGAAACGCATAATCACCGGTCTCGGGTGCCTGGCAGATGGGTTCAGGTCCGGACCCAACCTGTGCACTCTCTCCACTGCCACTGGACAGGACTCGGTGTTGTAGCCTAGGTGAGAGGGTAGCCAGACCGACGCCCATTCGTGTAAGGCATGGCCTTTCACCATTTCCGGTAGGCCAATGATACGTAGATTGTTCCGGCGGCTCCTGTTTTCCAGGTCATCCAATTTATCTGTCAGGCCTTGAATGATGCTATTTTGTTGGTCAAGTTGGGTTTGTTGCGGGTTGACCGTATCCTCCAGGGTGGACACCCTTTCCTCCACCTCTGTTAGCCTATGAGCTTGTGACATCAGTTGTGATAAAACGGACTCGATAGTAGCCGTGAGGTGTCCTAGTTTGTCATCCAACAGTGGAGACAGGGCTGCAGAAATGTCCGCCACACTCAGGGGGGGTGTTCCGTCCGTAGCCCGTACGTGTGAGTCAGCCACGTCCGAAGCCGATAACTCGGACTCTAGATCCATCCAGTCCCGAGAGTGTGGGGAAGGTGAATCCCGCCCCGGCCGGGGATTCGGAGCTGGTTTAGGGACCATTTTGGTTGAGGATTGTTTCGCATTTTTTCCGGTCAATACAAACTTGTCCATGTCGCCCCTCAGTGTCCAAGGTGTGTTGGGGTGGTTCCTTCCGCGGAGGCGCTGTGGGTCACCGTGGGCGGCGAGGCATGAAAGTGGGGTGAATTTGCAGAAAGATAAGGCGCCCCAGGTGTCCCTGGGACTAATAAAAATTACCAGCTGGTCGAATGTGAAAAAATTATGAGCGGCAGTGTGTCGCCTCCCCCGGTGGGGAGACTAAGAAAAATTGCAACAGTTCGGTATGAGCTGGAAAGGGCGCCCCCAATTGATAGATCTTATAGTAGAGGAAAAAATTATGGAGAGAAGTTGCCCCCCTTGTCGGGGGGGACGACAGAAAAATTAAGGTTAGAAGCGGATCACCCTGCGGTGGGAATCTGGGGTTTCCCCTGGTGTTGGGGGGGGGGGGGTTACAGGGCTCAAAAATTGACCAAGGGTCCCAAGTGGTGCCGGCCGATGCCGGGTCGGGTAGTTTGTGGTATGGAGCTTGGTTGTGGCCACCAAAGCCTCAGCTGGTAGGCGGGAAGGGTGCCCCTGACAGAGTGACCGCGCAGGCGGTGCTGTCTTGTCAGGCCTTCGACGGTGTAACTGTGAAGGCGTGGATGCGCCCCCCCTCGTTCGGCCCGAACCGGCGTTGGTGCCCCTCTCGGGGCACGGATGGCTCTCTCAGGTGTTATCCCTTAGTAGGGCGATGACAGGCCCCGTTAAGGCCGGCTGCAGAGAGAATGACTCTCCACGCCTGTGAAGTTTTGCGGTGGGGCCGGGGTGAGCTTGCGTAGTCACTGCAAAATGGCAGCCGCTTCCCTCTAACCCGCTCTGCCCGCTCCCCGCGGGAACTAGCCTCCGTCCCCGTTATCTCGATTCGGCCTCCACGCCCACTCGTGCCTCCACCACCGATGTGTCGCGGGTAGTCTCACCTTCGGCGCTTGCAGGCCTCACCTAGCAGTCATCCCGTGCACCACCGCGTGGCTCCCTTAAGATGACGGCCCCTCGTGTTCTTCCTCAGGCAACCCCCACTTGGGCTTGTTACTGTGGTGGGCGAGCTGGATGCGGTCAGCATTCTTTTCAAGGACCGAGGTGTCTGACAGCACCGGAATCCCCGGAGAGGGGAGTCTTGTGGTTCCTGGGGTCCCGCCTGTGACAGGCTGGGACGTGCGGCCTCTTTGCGGCCTGGCGCTTCCGGGGCTATGAATGCTGCGGGTCCGGGTCCAGCCAGAAAGCACTTAAATCAGGGTGCAGCAACGGTCGCTAGTGCTCTCGGTAGTATTTAAATAGATTCAGGTGGTTTCAATCCGCTCAGCGGAGAAGGTTTCGATGGAGCGTTATGGAGCTCGAAATAAAAGCGGCCATTCACTTGGCCCGCCTCCCGGAAGTCCGGTGGTCACTTTTTTAACATTTTAATAGGTTCCCTTGTTTTGGTTTCTTCTGATTTAAGATTGAACCTCCATTTTTCCAATTTGCATTCAAGCCAAGACATGTATTTGAAAAAAAATATTTAATTTAATACATGGCTTATTCTGTTTGATTAGGGTTCACTTTTGTCGATAACAAAAGTTGGTCATGTTAGCTGGTTGTATGTGGTCATCCTGTCCACGTACATTAATTAAACCGGTAACAGTATTAGAAATAGAGAAATAGGAGGTAAAAATGGCAAATACAATGGTGCTACATCAGGTTAATATTTTCAGTAATTCCAATAGTCACTAGCTAGATGTTCTAGTTAGTAGCCTAACACATATTCTGTGGCAATCGAGTTTTGATGTGGATAAGTGCAAGATAATGCACCTGGGGCATAAAAATCCAAGGGCTGAATATAGAATATTTGATACAGTCCTAACCTCAACATCTGAGGAAAGGGATTTGGGGTTATTATTTCAGAGGATCTAAGGGTAAGTAGTCAATGTAATAGAGCAGCAGGAAATGCTAGCAGAATGCTTGGTTGTGTAGGGAGAGGTATTAGCAGTAGGAAAAGGGAAGTGCTCATGCCACTGTACAGAGCACTGGTGAGACCTCACTTGGAGTACTGTGTGCAGTACTGGAGACCGTATCTCCAGAAGGATATAGACATCTTAGAGAGAGTTCAGAGAAGGGCTACTAAAATGGTGTATGGCTTGAAGGAGAAACGTTACCAGGAAAGACTTAATGATCTTAACATGTACAGCTTGGAAAAAAGACGAGACAGAGGAGATATGATAGAAACATTTAAATACGTAAAGGGAATCCACAAGGAAGGGAGTATATTTAAAAGGAAACAAAGTAGCAAAACAAGAGGACATAGTCTTAGATTAGAGGGGCAAAGGTTTAAAAGTAACATCAGGAAGCATTATTTTACTGAGAGGGTGGTGGATACATGGAACAGCCTTCCAGTAGAAGTGGAGAGGCCAAAACAGTGATTGAATTTAAGCAGGCATGGGATAGGCATAAGGCTATCCTAAACAAAAGATAAATCCAGGTAAAGTATCCATGTAATTGGGCAGACTAGATGAGCTGAAAAATTCTTTTCTGCCGACATTTTCTATGTTTGTATGTTTAATATTTTCAGTAATTCCAATAGTCACTAGCTAGATGTTCTCGTTAGTAGCCTAACACATATTCAATCACAAGTTTGTATGTATGTTTGTGTATATATAGCTTCCAGACCTGAGGAAGAGAGAAATAACTATATAAATAAACCGACAAAGACAGCACACAAAATTCAGAGCACTGAGTGTAAACATTCAAAGATTAAATCAGAGTAAGTGTTCTTTTCCTCTCTTTTTTTTTTTTAGGCATATCATCATCAACGAAAAAAAGAAGATAATGCATTTCTATTGTGGATACAGTACAAAGACAGTAGTTGTTGACAACTGTTTGTCTCTATTGTCTATTTTCACTACTCAAACAACAGAGATAATAGCTGCCACAAAGCAATACTATAAGGCGGTTCCCCTGGTAATACTGTGAATTCTGCTATACTATTTGTTTTTGTTGCTCTCTTCACTATCATTCAGTCTTGCTTCCATATTGAAGTCCTGGCCCTGGTTTAGTGCAGACTGTTCTTCATGAGCTCCGGCCTGTATCGCTCTGGTTTTCTTAGTCATTCAACGTTTACCCTCTGCTTAGTTCTGGACTTTATTCATCACAGCACCGGTACCCTCCTTTGCGCCTTGTTACCCCCGCATATTATTGGATCCTATGTGTACCACATGCATTGCTTAGTAATTTGATTATCCTGTTTGCCTGTGTCCTGCTTAGACCCCTGCTTTGTATTTTGACGATTCTCTGTCTGATCCATATTGTACCGTTGCCTGAATATTCCTTTAGTGTTTGCCTCCTATATCTGTTTGGTTTTCTCCAGTATGTATTTGCTTATCTTGCCCCTTCTAGTATCTAGTCCCCTCTCATTTCTCCTGCCTCCTTGCTGCTTCTAGATTCATTTCCCACTCTAGCCCTTTCTCTCTGCATCTCCTTTCAGGTTTAGTTTATTTCCTTTTGTGTCCAGTCCCCTCCTGTTATTTGGTTTAGATATCCTGTGGTTACCGTTGTGCATAGTTCTGGTTTGTTTATATTCTGTTTGTGATCTTTAGTTCAGTTCTAGTCTTGTCTGTTCATATCTTGCTTTATTTTATAAACTCTGTCGTTAACCCTGTCAACCTGTCTAGAGTATGTTTCACTGCACGCTGGGCTCACGCCAAGCCCTCCTGCACTCTATGCTAGGCCCCAACTGTGACAGTGTCTTGCCCAAGGACACTTACTAGAGAGGTGCCCTGGCCGGGATTTGAACCTGGGTCTCCAGGGTTATAGAGCAGTGATATTACCTCTGCTCCATCCAGCTGGTACTATTGTTCACATTTCAATTATACTGTGAACAATAATGCTCCCCTAACAATTTTTGGAGGGGGTTTTAGCTAAAATCACGTAATTTAAAAAAAGAATACCCCATAGAATATATAACTGCAAAGGCTCAGATGATATAATGTGGGAAAAAAATCATTTCCCATGCTGTAGATGATTGGAAATTCAAATTTTATTGCATTTTTTGTTATAGCATTCTGTCAGGGCCTGACGTATACATATAATAATGATATATTATGATTCTAATGAGTCTGCCGAAAAAAAAAGGATATATAGTTTGTCTGGGTTGTATAATAAAATGTGACTTCAAATCATGTTTAAACATGATGAGCAAACATGGTAAAAATGAGCTCAGCACACAGGGGTGAAATGGCTCAGCAGTGAAGTGGTTAAGCACATGTAGCGCTGTGTTAAAATCTTGCTGTGGCAGTACCTATTTTTGGCCACAAGATGGAGACAATCGCGATTAGAGACACTGGACATTGGGACTACATTTCCCGGCGTGCTTTGCAAAAAGACAGGAAGTGGGTGGGACCCAGCGGACTTACATCCCGAACCTCGTGGAGAACGCGCCAGAGCGCGCCAGGGAACGAGAGAGAGCAGACGCAGTGCCATACATCGCGAGAGGGCCTAGGCCAGAGCGCAAGTGAGGCCTGTCAGTTCTTTTACCTGCAGATTGAACCAACCGAAGACCTCGAGTAAGGAGTCACCGCGCGTTGATCGGATACAGAGAGCAGGTGGTGAGCTGGAAAAGTCGTGGACAAGCTACGGGAAGTCAGACAACGGATCCGGCCGCAAGTATCCCCAGTCAAAATCGAGCGGAGAGACGTCCTGGGTCAGCGGAGCCTAAAGCAACCGGTGGATGGGTGAGAGGCCTCCAAGGCCGTTTGTAAATAAAGAACACGCTGCTGTTTTCTCTTTAAAGTCCACAGGGCCCCAACTTGACTAGTCGAAGACATTCCTTAAGTAAATTCACTGGCCAGTTGAACAGTACCCGGGTACCATACACGCATACACACCTTTTACATTCCGGGACTTAATCTGTGCAGGACTCATTCTGTTACGAATCGGAACAGGGGTTAAAGATACGTTCCGAATTATATTTTTCTCTTTTCCGCTGCGCGTTTACCGTAATACGAAGAGATTGTATTTTTTGGGTTTCACTACGTGTCTTTTTATCGAGCTATCAGGCAATTGCATTTCTTTTCTGTTCGGTTGCGAATATTTTATTTTTTCCGAAATACGAAGCCTCGTGTTTCGTCTCTTTTCCGCTACGCGTTTTACCGCAATCCGAAAATACTGTAATAATATCTGTGAATACCATGTTTCAACGTCTGCCTACTATTTTAGTAAACTATTTAAATGATAAAAACCCACAACGGTGTTGGAGTATATTTATTCCCTAGTGCGGGGAGACTGACCCGTGGTTCATTTTCAGCGGCTCCTCCGGGAGTGAGCGCTACACGTGGGGGCTCGTCCGGGATTTGAACCCGGGACCTCTCGCACGTATGTTCTTCTCGAGTGGAGAAAGGGTGTTCCACCATGTTTTCAGGGCGCGAGCGTGAAACTGGCCGATGAGGTGGAAGTCGAACTAATTCAGCCAAGTGCGCCACGTGGCGAATCCGCAAGTGTTCCCGCGCCTAGTCCGTTGGCCATGATCGGGCCTGAATTCATCGTGGCTATTGGAGATCTACTGGCTAAATGTCAGAAAACAAGCCCTCCTCACACTAACTTCGGTTATCGACGGTTAAGAAATTTTACAGGAAACGTACCAACTCCGGCGGGAGAAGAAACCTTTGAAGAATGGGTGGAACAGGCGATGCAGGCTCTGGATGAGTGGGATGTCCCTGAGGCCCAGAAAAAGCAAAGGATCACCGAGAGCTTAAGGCTAGGGTCAGACTGAGGCAGTGCGAACGCGCGTTCTGGCGCACTTAATCACGGCCGTGCTAGCAGCAGATGCCGGGCAATGACGGCCAATATACGAAGTACGGTCGCACAAAAGTCCGGCCGCGCAACGCAAGTGGAAAATGAACGCATTTTTCGAGAACGTTAAACCGCTGGTACTGACGTACAGAGTGCGCTGCGTCCGCTAGCGGCGTGTGTGCGTGAATTGGAGATGTCAGACGCTGCTAGTGTGCGGCCAACATAACGTTCAAACAGCCGGATTTCCCTAGACTTCTTTTCACCCCATCGTCATGAAATACGTCCAGAATTGCGCATCGTCTGACCACTTAAGCGTATTCCGTGAAAAAATGCGTGCGCACGCATCGACGTACATTTTGACAGTGGCCGCAGAAAATGCGCTCATCTGTCCCTAGCCTTAAGGGACCTGCGTCGGAAGCGGTGAGAAACCTAAAACTGAGTAGAAAAGATTGTACTGCTTTAGATTACTTAAATGTTCTTGAAGAAGTTTTTGGGCGAACCGAAAAGGCGGCTGAACTGGTATATCAGTACGAACACACCTATCAGAGAAGAGGTGAAAGGATGACTGAGTACATGAGGCGCCTAGATAAGATTCTACACCAGATACTCCTGAAGAAAGGGGCCGAACCGGCCGAAGTAGATAAGATCCGAATAAAACAGATCCTGAGGGGCTCTCAACCTCTAGATCCAGTAATGATGCAGCTGAGAAGCAGAGCAGGTAACCAAGAGTTGAAGTACCTGGAACTGATCCGAGTTGTACGAGAGGAAGAGGCTTTACTGGAAGAGAAATCCTTCAGGCGGGGGGAAAGGGCTTATGCACAACCTGTGAGACATAACGACGGCCTGCAGCCTGAAAGCGACTCTCTAGATACTTATGGATCTGACGAGGACGAACAAGAACACCTAGTTGTTTTTAAATCTACAGAGAGGGCTGCCAAAGAATCGAACCTCTCTGAACGTGGTGAATTGTCCAAAACCGTCAAGAAAGTACAGGAAGCTCAAGCTGAATTGCAACAAGCGCACGCGGAACTGTGCCGAGTGTTGATGAAGGTGACCGAAATGCAGGCAGAAATGCAGAAATTCCTCACAGAGATGCAGACGACGGGAGTTGCTGTGGCGTCTGGTCCAAGTCCTTTAACAAAATCCCAACAAGCAGCTACGTCTCCGCTCTCTAAGAAGAGATGTTTCGGTTGTGGAGAAATGGGCCATTTCCGCGCACAGTGCAAAGGCCAAAAGCCTGAGAAGGATAGAGTCGAGGGACTGTTGAAAGCCCTAGAAGGACTGTTATCTACCTCACCGGCGGGAAACGCCAGAGGGCACAAGTGAAGGAGCAACCTAAGTGCCCGAAGGTTGAACCCCGCTCCAAAAACCAAGCCAAGACTAAGAGGGCGAGAGGGCCCAAAGCCGAGCCAACTGCTGAGCCTGCCAGGACTGAAAGAGTCACTCCCTTAGCATCCGGGTCTACGTCATGGGGAAGCAATGCACACCCAAAACCTGCACGGGCCAAGAAAAAGGCCAGGGTACAGCAAACTGGGTCTAAGCGTCCGGATACCGCCACCAAGTTTCCTGATCAACTGATAGGTCCTTCTCCTATTGTGCCAATCCAAGTGGAAGGAGTCTACACCAAAGCCCTGTTAGATTCAGGGGCTCAAGTGACATTGATCTATAGAGACTTCTACGAGAAACACTTAAAGCACATTCCTCTGCAAGAATTGAAGGATTTGGAGATATGGGGTATCGGCACTGAGAAACTCCCTTATGACAGGTACCTGCAAGTGAAGCTGGAGATCGGATCTGAAGTCATCGGGCAGTCTGGGGGTTGTGATGCATTGGCCATTGTGTGTCCTCGACCCTCAGGTGCGAACAGAAGCTCCCTGATAGTGGGGACGAATACTGACCTAGTGCGGCGTCTCCTGACACCTATCGTATTGGAAGAAGGTTCGACTCAAGGAGTGCACCCGATGTTACGTCCGGTCTATCAGAGGATGGTCGAAGAACGAAAGGCACCTGCCGAGGTGGGGCGCCTGTGGAGACTGGGGGGAACAGAGAAGGTTCTGCAAGCAGGAGAAGTAGCGAGTTTCCGGGCTTCAGTCAAGTTGAACGGATCGCAACCAGGTCCCTATGTGGTGCTGGGAACCGATTTTGATCATGGGAGTGAAACCGGAGTCGAAGTAATTCCTGAAATAATCTCCACCAAAGCTCTGAAGAGAACACGAGGAAGAGTCTCGGTCAGCGTGTGCAATGTGACGGATTCTCCAGTAGTCCTTAAAGCACGAATGCCTATCGGGCAGGTAGAGTCTGCTACACCCCTCTCTACCGATTTAGGAGGGGGAGTGGATAAAGAGATTCCAGATGAAAGATTCTACCCCAAGGACGCTCCCATTTCACCTGAGTGGAAAAAACGTCTTCAGTCTCAAGTCTTAAAGTGGAAGGAATTGTTCTCGAAAGATGAGTTCGATGTGGGCCTAGCTAAGAGTACTGAGCACCGCATTCGGTTACAAGAAGACAAGCCGTTTCGGGAAAGATCAAGGCGAGTTCCGCTAGGAGACTTGGATGATCTGCGAGAGCAGCTGAATGAATTGCAAAGAACCAAGGTGATTCAAGAGTCCAGGAGTCCATACGCATCTCCCATAGTGTTGGTCCGGAAGAAAAATGGTTCTGTCCGCCTATGCATAGACTACCGCACATTGAACCGGAGAACCATCCCCGATCAGTATGCCACTCCTCGGATAGAAGATGCCCTACAGTGTTTGTCTGGAGCAAAATGGTTTAGTGTACTAGACCTGCGAAGTGGGTATCACCAGATACCCATGCATCCTGAAGACAAGGAGAAAACTGCGTTCATCTGTCCACTGGGGTTCTTTGAATTCAACAGAATGCCTCAAGGCCTCACGGGGGCTCCAGCCACGTTCCAACGGTTGATGGAGAAGACAGTCGGGGATATGAATTTAATCGAAGTATTAGTGTACCTGGATGACATAATTGTGTTTGGGAAGACTCTGGAAGAACATGAGCAACGTTTGGAGAAGGTCTTGAAGAGGCTCCATGAAGAGGGGCTGAAACTGTCTCTGGAGAAATGCCAATTCTGTCTACCCTCTGTTACGTATCTAGGACATGTGGTTTCAGCGGAAGGTGTTTCGACAGACCCTCGGAAGTTGGAGGCCGTAGCTTCTTGGCCTAGACCCCGAAACGTCACTGAGCTTAGATCTTTCTTGGGATTCTGTTCATACTATCGAAGATTTGTGGGAGGATTCGCGAAAATAGCTCAACCACTGAACAAACTCCTGCAGAAGGAAACCACAGAAGAAGGCTGCAAGGTCTCTGATAAAAACCCGTCAGCTCCAGGGCCAAGGAAAGCTCGAGAGTCTATACAAGGTGAATGGACCAGTCAATGTGAAGGAGCTTTCGTGAAACTGAAAGAGAGTCTAACCCGAGCTCCTGTTTTGGCCTATGCGGACCCTCACAAGCCGTATGAGTTACATGTGGATGCCAGCCGAGAAGGCCTGGGAGGAGTCCTGTATCAGGAGTATGGTGGATTGCTGAGGCCTGTAGCGTACGTGAGCCGGAGCCTTACGCCTTCAGAGAAGAACTACCCTACACACAAGTTGGAGTTCCTAGCCTTAAAGTGGGCAGTGGTAGACAAGTTAAAAGACTATCTGTATGGAGCCGAGTTTGTGATCAAGACGGATAACAATCCTCTTACCTACATCCTTACTACTGCAAAACTGGACGCAACGGGACATCGGTGGTTGGCCGCTCTGTCAGGGTTTCGGTTCAGCCTGAAGTACCGCCCTGGGGTGAATAATCGAGATGCTGATGCGTTATCGAGAAGACCCTACACTACAGAATGGACTCAGTTGACTCCAGACGGGGTGCAAGCTTTGTGTCAAGGAACAGAGCGCCGGGTCAAAGGAGGGATTGAAGCGGAGGCCATAGGAGTCATGGCTGCGGCTGTTCCTGAGTTTTACTGTAACCCTACGCAGTTAAGGGATGAAAATTTACCTACCTTTTCGAGACAGGACCTGAAAGCGGATCAGGCCAGAGACCCTTTAATTGCCTTGACCATAAAGGCCCTGACTGCGAACCAGCGGGAGATTTTGCTAACTAACTCCCCGAGTGGAGCCAGATTGGTCTACAAAGAGTGGGAGCGGTTAAAGATGTTGGATGGGGTGGTCTACCGAAGGGGCCCCTCAACCAACGCTGAAGAGATTCAACAGTTATTCCTCCCCACTAAACATAGGGAGAGTGTGCTGCGATCACTACATGATGAGCATGGACATTTGGGTGCAGAGAGAACTTTTAAGCTGGTGCGAGATAGGTTCTATTGGCCTTGCATGAGGGCTGAAGTAGAAAGTTATTGCCATTCCTGTTTGAGGTGTATTCAGAGAAAGACTCTACCGACCCGAACTGCTCCAATGAGCCATCTGCAGAGCCAGGGACCCATGGATTTGGTGTGCATTGACTTCTTGTGCTTAGAGCCGGATGCTAGTGGGCAAGGGAACATTCTAATAGTGACTGATCATTTCACTCATTACGCCCAAGCATTTTCCACAAAAGATCAACGCGCTCCGACAGTGGCCAAGGTGTTGATGGAAAAGTTCTTTGTTCATTACGGACTGCCAAGGAGGATACACTCTGATCAGGGTAGAGACTTTGAAAGCAGACTGGTGGGGCAATTGTTAGAGCTGTTGGGAATCCAAAAGACCCGAACTACACCATATCACCCTCAAGGTGATGCTCAGCCTGAAAGGTTTAATCGCACACTGCTAAACATGCTGGGGACCTTGTCGAATGTGGAGAAGCAGAGTTGGAGTCGTCACATAGCTACTCTGGTGCATGCATATAACAGTACGGAGAGCGATGCAACTGGATACTCACCGTACCGTCTTATGTTCGGAAGGGAGGCTCGACTGCCGGTTGATTTGGCATTTGGGTTATCTCTAGACCAGACGTCAGTAGCTTCCCATAGAAACTACGTGGATAGACTTCGAAAGAATCTGGCTTCTGCGTTTGAACAGGCCCGTTTGACCTCAGGAAACAGGGAGCAAAGAAACAAAAGGAACTATGACTTGAAAGTTCGAATACAAGATCTACAACCCGGTGATAGGGTTCTATTGAAGAACTTGGGTGCTGCTGCAAGACACAAGTTGGCGGATAGGTGGAGTTCCCAGGTTTACATTGTCTGCAAACAACTGCCGGGTTTACCAGTGTATCAGATTCGCCCGGATGGAAAGGCTGGGCCTCTCAAGAACTGGCACCGGAATCATTTGTTACCTTTGAGGGAGGCTGTGAGGATGCCAGTTGGGGATGAACTGCCTCGGCCAAATCCGCCTGTTCCATGTTTGCCTCCTGTTACTCGGTCTCAACAAACCCGGGTTGTCGAAGAGAGCGAAAGAGACAGTGAAGAAGAGAGTTATTGTCTAGACTGGATGCGCTCACCGGAGCCTGAGGAGGTTGTCATTGTTCCTGAGCGGCTGGAGAGTAACTTGAGGCCTGAAGCTCCTGAATTTCTGCTGGAAGTCCCTGAGACTGTTGAAATCCCTGAAGCTCTTGAATTTCAGCTGGAAGTCCCTGAGGCTGTTGGGATCCCGGTAGCTCTGGAAGCTGAAGCTTATTCAGGTGATTATAGTTCTATGCCTTCACTGGAGGGATCATACTCTGAAGAGATGTCTGATCCAGTGGAAGAAAGAAGGACTGAGCCAGCACCTATAGTACTTCCACCTGAAGAGGAACTGATTGAGCCAGCACCTATAGTACTTCCACTTGAAGAGGAACTGATTGAGCCAGATCCAAAACGCTCTGTTCGACCGCCCCAACGACTCACCTATGACTCACCAGGACATAGCACTGAAGAGGCCATCACCACAGTGCAAAGGTTGCCCGAAGTGTCTACTATGCTAGCTGAGGTAGCCCAAAATATGAGTCAACTTGAGGAAGTGTTCCTAACCCACTGCATGTATGCTGCTGAACCTGTACATATTATGTAAACTGTATTCAAATATTGTGGAAATGTAATGTAACTGTTGTACCTCCTTGGAGAGACCCAAGAGTTCTAGGAGGGGGAGAGTGTAGCGCTGTGTTAAAACCTTGCTGTGGCAGTACCTATTTTTGGCCACAAGATGGAGACAATCGCGATTAGAGACACTGGACATTGGGACTACATTTCCCGGCGTGCTTTGCAAAAAGACAGGAAGTGGGTGGGACCCAGCGGACTTACATCCCGAACCTCGTGGAGAACGCGCCAGAGCGCGCCAGGGAACGAGAGAGAGCAGACGCAGTGCCATACATCGCGAGAGGGCCTAGGCCAGAGCGCAAGTGAGGCCTGTCAGTTCTTTTACCGGGTCATTCAGCCTAAGGAGCCCTCCAAGTTCCAGAGTTTGCTGCAGATTGAACCAACCGAAGACCTCGAGTAAGGAGTCACCGCGCGTTGATCGGATACAGAGAGCAGGCGGTGAGCTGGAAAAGTCGTGGACAAGCTACGGGAAGTCAGACAACGTATCCCCAGTCAAAATCGAGCGGAGAGACGTCCTGGGTCAGCGGAACCTAAAGCAACCGGTGGATGGGTGAGAGGCCTCCAAGGCCATTTGTAAATAAAGAACACGCTGCTGTTTTCTCTTTAAAGTCCACAGGGCCCCAACTTGACTAGTCGAAGACATTCCTTAAGTAAATTCACTGGCCAGTTGAACAGTACCCGGGTACCATACACGCATACACACCTTTTACATTCCGGGACTTAATCTGTGCAGGACTCATTCTGTTACGAATCGGAACAGGGGTTAAAGATACGTTCCGAATTATATTTTTCTCTTTTCCGCTGCGCGTTTACCGTAATACGAAGAGATTGTATTTTTTGGGTTTCGCTACGTGTCTTTTTATCGAGCTATCAGGCAATTGCATTTCTTTTCTGTTCGGTTGCGAATATTTTATTTTTTCCGAAATACGAAGCCTCGTGTTTCGTTTCTTTTCCGCTACGCGTTTTACCGCAATACGAAAATACTGTAATAATATCTGTGAATACCGTGTTTCAACGTCTGCCTACTATTTTAGTAAACTATTTAAATGATAAAAACCCACAACGGTGTTGGAGTATATTTATTCCCTAGTGCGGGGAGACTGACCCGTGGTTCATTTTCAGCGGCTCCTCCGGGAGTGAGCGCTACACACAGGTATAGGTACAGTATATAATAGGGATGTGTAGACGCATGTATAGGTGTATAATAGGGGTGTGTAGGCGTATTTGCAGTCGTTTTAGTATAGCAGTGCATATCAACGCGTGTATATATAAGTGTGTGTTTTTGTTTCTGTATAGTGTTAGACAATACTGGGCTTTTCACTTTAAACAGCCCGCGCCAATTTTTTGTTCCAGTCCAGGCATGGTACAATCAGTGGTGTATTTTGGCCTAGGCCAACAAGGCCTAGGCCTAGGGCGGTACTTTCCAGGGGGCGGCAGCCTGCACCGGGTGGCCCCACCCCCAAAAAAATAATCGCGGTGGCGCGATGACATCTAATTCAGGCACCCCCCTGCATGTGCGGAGGAGGAGCCTGAAAGGGAGGGGGAGGTCCTTCGGACCTCTCTCCCTCCTGATCGCCAGGGGGCAGGGGGTTAATACAGGCACCGTTTGGAAGGGCACAGCCTGCCCTTCCAAACGGTGGCTGTGATTAACCCCTGGGGAGCCGGATCACGAATCGGCGCTGAAAAGCGCCGGATCGTGATCCTTTCCTGGAGCTGGCCGACATCCAAGATGTCGGCCACGCCTCCAGGAACTCCCCCTGAGGACTGGCGTCATCGTGCATAGCACGATGACGCCAGTCCTGGAGTTAACCCCTAGCTGCCACCAATGGTGGAGATAGGGGGTTCCAATGAACCCCCTATCTCCCGATCCGTGGCAGCTAGGGGTTAATATTTGATATCGTTGGATCGGCCAGAGCATGGCCGTTCCAACAATACCAAACATGAAAATTAAAAATGTTTTTAAAATTTAAAAAAAAAAAAAAATTTATACTTTAAAAAAAAACTCTAAAAAGAAATAAACAAGTTTTTTTTGTTTTGTTAATGCAGCAATATTGTTCCCATTTCAATTATACTGTGCACAATAATGCTGCACTAACGATTTTTGTATGCGGTGCGTTTGTTAAAAAAAGCAAAATTTTCCCCAAAAAAATGTAACGAGACCCCATTTCTAATTTTTTTAACAAGCGCACCCCATACAAAATATAACCGCAAATGATTGCATGTTAAAATGTGAAAGAAAACACTTTACACATAATAAATTATTGAAAATTCAAATTTTATTGCATTTTTTGTTATAATATACAGACATGACATAACGTATACATATATACGTACCGCCGCGATGACATCTAATTGCTCCGCCGGGGTCCCGGAGTGCTGGGCTGACATCCAAGATGTCAGCCCGCACCGGGGGGCGCAGCAATCCGCCGGAATCCGGCGGATTGCTGCCTCCTGTGCATGGACGCGCTCAGCGCGTCCATAGCACAGGAGAACCACTTGGCTGGACGCGCTGAGCGCGTCCATAGCAGCCAAGTGGTTAACTGGTGTTTGAAAAAAATCTAAAGCAATGTTATTTTTCACCTCGGGATTAAACATTCACAGGGTTATTCAGAGAGCGGTGAAAAGCAGGAGAATAACTGGAGAAGTGAAAATTCTAGGTCAAAATAGCCAAACCAGAAAAATTCTCCCATTTAACTCACTTTCCAAATCGGCTATTTGGTCTAGATTGTTCTCTTCTCTTGCCAGTTCTCCTGGCTTTCACCTCTCTCTCGGGGTTGTTCAGAGAAAGGTGAAAACCAGGAGAATGGCAGGAAAAGAGAACAATCTGGACCAAATAGCTGATTTGGAAAGTGAGATAAGGCTAGGGTCAGACTAACGCATTTTTCGCAGCGACCGTCAAAAAGTGCGTCCGAACGCATTGCCATACTTTTTCATGGATTGCGCGAAAACGGTCATACGATGCGCATTTTTGTGCGTGATTTTTTACGGATCCAAACCAGGAAACTTTGGGTGTCTGGACGTTATGTTGGCCGGACATGAGCAGGGTCTGATGTCTCCAAATCACGCACACACGCCGCTAGTGGACGCAGCGCACTCTGTACGTCCGTACTAGCGGTTCTGCGTTCTCGAAAAAATGCGTTCATTTTCCACTTGCGTTGGCAGCCGGACTTTCGTGCGACCGTACTTCGTATATTGGCCGTCATTGCCCGTCATTTGCTGCTAGTGCGGCCGTGATTAAGTGCGCCTAAACGCACGTTAAAAATTCGCTAGTCTGACCCTAGCCTAAATGGGAGAATTTTTCTGGTTTGGCTATTTTGACCTAGAATTTTCCATTCTCCAGTCATTCTCCTGCTCTTCACCGCTCTCTGAATAACCCTGACAGGGTGATTCAGAGAAAGGTGAAACTCAGGAGAATGACTGGAGAATGGAAAATTCTAGGTCAAAATAGCCAAACCAGAAAAATTCTCCCATTTATCTCACTTTCCAAATCGGCTATTTGGTCTAGAATTTTCCATTCTCCAGTCATTCTCCTGCTTTTCACCGGCAAAAAATCAGTAAACTTTTTCTGCGTGTCCGAAAATGTCTCCTCTTTTCATACAGACTGCCGCCCCAAGCAGTTGTTTATGGATAGATTAAAGGAAAAGCATTTACCGTCATTTGAAATGTCATTTTTTGGTTTTTGCATATTTCTATACATCCTAGAAATCCACCACTTCACGGGCAGGTTATGGGGACCTCCTAGACACGCTATTTGAAGGAATTTTTCGTTTTTATTTTTAACCCTTATTTCATGAAAAACTCACTGTCCCTTTAAAAACGTTTTTTTTTTTACTTTTTGTCCTTGTTTCCTGTCCCCCAGGGCACTACCCGGACCCCCATACACCTTTTATGGCAAATATGTAGCATATATGCCCTCTTGGAAGGCACTCTAAAAAACCGAATTTTCAGCCCCATTGACTTGCATGGGGGTTCGGGTTCGGACCCGAACAAATGGGAAGTTCGGGTTCGGGCCCGAACCGAACTCGGGGGGTGTTCGGCTCATTCCTAATTTTGATATGCTGACACACACCACACATTGCATTGCTGGGAGTTTTATTGCTGTGGATTCTGATACACTCATACACACTGCACATTGCATTGTTGGAATTTTTATTGCTGTGGATTCTGATATGCTGACACACACAAACATTGCATTGCTGGGAGGTTTATTGCTGTGGATTCTGTGATACACACTGCATATTACTGTGAGTTTTATTGCCCTGGAGCTCTGGGATACGCTCATACACACTGCACATTACTGTGAGTTTTATTGCTGTGCAGTTCTGTGATATGCTCATACACAGTGCCCATTTCTGTGGGTTTTATTGCTGTGCAGCTCTGTGATACGCTCATATGCAGTGCACGTTTCTGTGGATTTTATTGTTCAACCAATTAGAGCGGCTGTGATCCAGTATACTTGGCATGTGTGGCTGTTCTTTGTAAAAATGCTTGAATTTAAACATTTCATAATTTTATTTATCTCAATAGATACATTTGAAATGGTATACAAAATATACAAGTAGGCACCTGGTATCCACTTTTAATATAAAGAGAGGAAAAGGCGGAGCTTAAAGAGGAAGGGTGGGGATTAACCAGGAAGAGGTTTGCCCTTGACAGGAAGGGGTGCCTCAAATTTAAATTAGGGGGTGCACGAGTTTAGTCAGGCCTAGGGCAGCAGAAAACCTAAATACACCACTGGGTTAAATGGGATCTCATTTGTACGAGCTGTGCAGGAGCTCATGCAAGAATGTGTCTGTCTCTTATAGACTTCGGGAGCAGATAAGATTATCTTTTACACCTAACATATATTACGTCTGGAGTTGCTGAGATGGCGGATCCATCATAATACGGATGTTACTTGGCAGGCGCTATGGGAAAACGTAGATGTTCAAATCTTCCCTTAGCGTCTCCCATTTAACACCAACCTTGGAATAAGCCCCTTTGTGTGTTTAGATTTAAGGTACACACTAGCAGATATTATTATTACTATTCTCAATTAAAGCGCCAACAGTTTCCCCAACGCTTTACAATAACCAAATGGATCAAGACTCAAATAAACAAACATAGGATGGAGACAAGAGGGCCCTGCTCAGAGGAGCTTACAATATCGTTACCCCTTTTTTGGGGTTTAAAACTAAGCTCCTTGTTATACACATATGAAGATTTTATTTTAACATGTTATTCTTTTTTCTAAGTCGGTTTTAACATACTTTTTTTGCTCCTTGTAGCATTAAGGCTAGGGTCATCCGTGAAAAAGTATGTTCGAACAAATAGACTTATTTTTTCACTGAATAAGCGATAGCGGTCATACAATGCGCATTTTCGTCCGTGATTTTGTACGGATCATCAATAAAACACTTTTTGCGTCTGGACGTTATGTTGGCCGGACATTAGCAGCATCTGATGTCTCCTAATCACGCACACACGCCGCTAGCGGACGCAGCGCACTCTGTACATCAGTACTAGCGGTATCACGTTCTCGAAAAAATGCGTTTGTTTGCCGCTTGCGTTGTCACTTTCGTGTGGCCATACTGCGTATATTGCCCATCATTGGCTGTCATTTGCTGCTACTGCGGCCGTGATAAAGTGCGGCTGCACGCGCGTTCGCACTGCGTTCGTCTGACCCCAGCCTAAATGTCTTTATACCACATAAGTATTTTAACATATAGGTTATTCAGAGAAAGGTTAAAACCAGGAGAATGACTGGATAAGTGAAAATTCTAGGTCAAAATAGCCTCTGAATAGCCCTGTGTTTGTTGACCGGCTTAACCAGTGAAGGTAGAAAAATTGGATCATGGGAAAATAAATGTAAATATGTATATTTAAAAACCTGTTTAACATTAAATCTATTCAGCTTTGTTATTATCTTGGGTTAAGTTAACCTCTTTAATGATTATCTTGCAAAATGAACCATAAAATATAAAAGCTTTATGTTTTATTGGTTTAATTGACAATTTGCTTTTTCCTGTTGTATTCGTATTACAGTAAGACAGACAAACAATTACATTGCTTAGATACTAAAAGCTTACATTGCTTTAATGTGATAGCATTTAGGCTTATTCAGAGCACTTTGGGTAATTTCCAACACACCCTGTGAACAGTTGAGTGATCACATAGGTTACATTTAAAGGGTTGGTTCTATTGTCTTGATGCAAATTACAATAGCAGTGTAGGATAAATTGTACCATAAAGCTAAGTCACATCACAGGTGAGTCACTACAGGATACATACCACTGTAAAGATGTCCACAGCTATATGAATTAGCTGTCCTTTTCTAGATATTAAATATTATTCACAGATGAAAAAATAACAGTACACACTAAAAGTCTGAATACTACACAATATTTTATATCATTCTGTTATGTAATACAATACTAGTGTCAACCTTCACTATATGCTCTGTTTTCACTATACAGAACTTTGGGAAATCAATCACAAAGTGACAGGATCATATATATATATATATATACCAACAAGATTTAATACCTGTACATCTGCGTCAAAGATTTATAAAATAGTTAAAAATATATTACAGAGATATTCTAGGCACAATGTCAATTTAACACAATTCAAATGGTTGTCATTATTATGCTTTATTCATACAGCGCCACGGACTCCGCAGCGCTTTACAAGAACAGTACAAAAGAGGTTGTTACATTCTCCCCCCCTACAGTCCTTCCTAAATGCCTCTGCTAAGCATATTCACCTCACCTGCCATTCTGTCTTCACTGGCTTCCACTGCAGAATTAAATTCAAAATTCTCACCCTGACCTAAGAATTGTAAATTATGTTCGATAATTTTTATATGTGATTTGCCATGATATGAAAAAGTTCCCATTTCCGTGGTTGTTTTTCATATTTTGCCCATTCTTGAAATAAATACTAACTCACAATAGTATTATGTGCTCTTTAACCCCTTCCCAACCGCTGACGTACATAGTACGTCCTGTGGGGAAAACCCCTCAATGACCTCGGACGTGCTATGTACGTCAGGGTCTCCTAACCTCCCTCTCTATACTCACCTTTCCGTCCAGGCTCCCTCTGAGTTCTGGCAGGCTGGAAGTCTGCCCGCCTTTTCAGGGGGGCGGACAGTCGTGATGATGACGTCATCAAGGCCCCCCCCCCGGTGCCTGGAGTGAAAACTAGGAAAGGGGAGGACGGCTCCTTTGGAGCCCTCTTCCTCTCAAACCGCTCCATGTACAAAAAAAAAAATACCGCTGGAAAGGGGAGAGTCTCCCCTTTTCAGCGGTACCTGTCCTTAACCCCTTTAAAAATGCTTAAAAGATCCTAAAAAATCTATAAAGAGACTTTTTACTGCAGAATATTTTTAAGATTGATGCCTATGGGGTTCGCCTGAATAAACCTGTCGCATGAAACCACGAACAGCAGGGCATTTCGGCAACTTTAACTGCTGTTCGGTGTTCTCTGAATAGACAAACCATTGCTTCTCTATGGGGGATTTCACTGCCCTCGAAAAAGCACCGTACGTGCAGGCAATTCGCCAAAATTTGGCAAACTGCCTGCTCTCTGAATAGCCAAACGGCCCGGAATGTCCCCGCTCGCTGAATTTCAGTGTCTGATTACATGTCGTGACATTTCTGATCTCTGAATAATCCCTTATGAAATATGTTGAAAAATGAAAAAAATAACTTTTTTGAACTTTGACCCACAAAATCTGAAACTGCCAAAAAAGACCCCAGCTAAATAGTTTCAAAATTTTGTCCTGAGTTTAGAAATACCCAATGTATATATGGTTTTTGCTTTTTAACCCCTTCACTGCTGAGCCACTTCACCTCTGTGTACTGAGCTCATTTTGAGCTCATCATGTTTGGAAATGTAACTATTTATATTCAGGGAAGTCAGACCACTGCCGGACCTCCGCCAGAGAGGTCAGTATCGAGAGGGAGGGGGTTTAAAGCCCATGATGCACCAGGTACGTCCTTGGTCCTTAAGTGACCATTTTCTTAGGACGTACCTGGTACGTGCTTGGTCCTTAAGGAGTTAAATGCCTATTAGGGGATGTTAAATATTATATAGCCTACATAAATCTGGGCAGGAATAGGCATGAATGGATTTAAGTGACAGGACAACAGATGTTCTGTAGTGACATTGTTCGATCTATAGAATGACCAATTTGAGGATCTATACGTGCTTACGCTGCAGATCTGTTCTTGGAACGTTCTGCCCCTAGACAGTTAAAATACCATAAGAAAATTACAGTTCTGAGCAGAAACAATAGAATAAGCATATAAACGCCTGGTTTGTCATCGTGGACACACATTGGGCAGACTAGATGGGCTGAAAGGTTCTTATCTGCCGACATTTTTCTATGTTTCCACATACACACCCACACACAATCTTCCCCACGGGCTTTCACATGTACACGCATTGCAACATCCACAGAAGCTGAGACATTCATTTCTATTTTTGCTGCATTTAGGATTCATTGTTGCAACTGGCCGTCTGTCTGTACATCGCGAGACAACGATTTGTACTTCTGAGGCTCAGAGAATAAACACCTTTTTATCCCTTCTGTACGCAAAGACTCTGTATGTAGCACACACAGCCTATTCGTATATATAAACCACGCATGGTGAGCCAATAAAGCCACAGACCAGAAGACCATATGAATGAAAAAGAGATATTGGGTATTATGATGATGTTTTCCAGAAGAATAGTTGAGTTCCGTTGGTTTTGTTTCCCCCAGTTCGGTGGAATTCGCCAAGGCCACTTCAGCGCTCTCCAGTGCCCTCCAGCGACATTCTCCACGTTAATCGTGGGGCTTTGGTGACTCCATATTTGGCACACTATGGTGACCATTTACTAAATAGTGAATTCACTGAAATTATAGGGAAATGGAATCGCCGAAATGAGCCGAAGTGAAAAGCATCGAAAATTCACTGACTTTCACAAATCTTTGTGAATAGACCCTTAAATGAATGGTTCAAGAATGAGACAAGAGAAGGGGGGGGGGGAAGGGATTAATTGGGCACGTAGTGGAGTGAGAGAATAGATGGAGTGAAGAAACCTCCTGATCACTTACAGAGGAAAAGGAGTTAAAGGCGGTAAATAGCCAGTTTGACAGTCACACTGTCAGTGGTTCAACAGTGGCAATGAGAATTCACTTATTTAATGCTTTTTTTTTTTACTGTGACGTAACTTGCCAACTTGTTGGCTTTGAAGTTAGCATGAGGTTGTAAATAGAAACATAGAAACATAGAAACATAGAAACATAGAAAAATGTCGGCAGATAAGAACCTTTCGGCCCATCTAGTCTGCCCAATTACATGGATACTTTACCTGGATTTATCTTTTGTTTAGGATAGCCTTATGCCTATCCATGCTTGCTTAAATTCAATTACTGTTTTGGCCTCTACCACTTCTACTGGAAGACTGTTCCATGTATCCACCACCCGCTCAGTAAAATAATGCTTCCTGATGTTACTTTTAAACCTTTGCCCTCTAATCTAAGACTATGTCCTCTTGTTTTGCTATTTTGTTTCCTTTTAAATATACTCCCTTCCTCTACCTTGTGGATTCCCTTTACGTATTTAAATGTTTCTATCATATCTCCTCTGTCTCGTCTTTTTTCCAAGCTGTACATGTTAAGATCATTAAGCCTTTCTTGGTAACTTTTCTCCTTCAAGCCGTACACCATTTTAGTAGCCTTCTCTGAACTCTCTCCAAGATGTCTATATCCTTCTGGAGATACGGTCTCCAGTACTGCACACAGTACTCCAAGTGAGGTCTCACCAGTGCTCTGTACAGTGGCATGAGCACTTCCCTTTTCCTACTGCGAATACCTCTCCCTACACACCAAGCATTCTGCTAGCATTTCCTGCTGCTCTATTACATTGACTACTTACCCTTAGATCCTCTGAAATATAACCCCTAAACCCTTTCCTCAGATGTTGAGGTTAGGACTGTATCAAATATTCTATATTCAGCCCTTGGGTTTTACGTCCCAGGTGCATT
The DNA here is from genome assembly GCA_009667805.1 of Leptobrachium leishanense. Classification (NCBI taxonomy): domain Eukaryota; kingdom Metazoa; phylum Chordata; class Amphibia; order Anura; family Megophryidae; genus Leptobrachium; species Leptobrachium leishanense. The sequence goes on along the minus strand of CM019064.1, from coordinate 146,905,073 downwards.
ATCTTGCACTTATCCACATTAAAACTCAATTGCCACAACTCCGACCATTTTTTAGCTTAGCTAAATCATTTGTCATTTGGCTGATCCCTCCAGGAACGTCAACTGTTGCAAATCTTTGTGTCATCAGCAAAAAGACATACTTTTCCATTAATACCTTCTGCAATATCACTAATAAAAATATTAAAGAGAATGGGTCCAAGTACTGACCCCAAGTAAATGTCACTGTTTTAGATACATGGCATGGTCCATGCTGACCTATCAAGTATGATGGCCGGAACAGAGTTATACAGAGTTATATAGAGATGTAAAGGGTGGTAGCATCAGTTATATAGAGTTACATAGCGATGTAAAAGGTGGTAGCGTAAGAGAAATTAGATAACTGGGTGGTAAATAAAAATTAGCGCGTAACCATTGCAGATCGAGTAAGTTGACTGGAAATTCAAGATTTTTTGGTTCTGGTGGTTGGATGCAATGAATTTTGAGAACATGAATCCGGATGTAGTAGTAAGATTGAGCAAAAGGAGTAGTAGTGAAATTCAGAGTAGATCAGATAAAGGTATTGCCAATCATGTGTGTTAGAGAGTCAGACCATTTAAGAATTATACTTGTGTAACATTTGTTAAAATATTTTTTATATTTTAGATAAAAGTTACTTTCAATCAGTTAATTTTAAGAGGCTCTTATGTAAAGTGGACATTTCAATTAGAGCCGAACTGCCACGAAATTGCACCGTATGGTGAAATTCACCATTTTGTGCAATTCAGTGGCAAGTTCGACTCTAATTGAATAACCCCTTAAGGGAAATGTCCACAGTACATAATTAACAGTATAATTCACAATTATTCAGAGAGCTGTCAATTCACCAAATACTGGCTAGTTGCCAGAAAAATAGGATGCAGTTTGCTTCAGAATGCCGCAATTCTACAACCTTCGGAGGCAATGAAATTATCCCTTAGAAAAGTAATGGTTAATCTATTCAGAGAACGCCGATTTGCACCGAAATGTTGGCAAAATGCCCAGATTTTCGGTGGTTCAGTTCAACAGGTTTAAACCGGTGAATCGCATAGGATTCAGTGTAAAAAAATATTTCCGTTTTTATTAATTTTTAATTCAACTGTGTATTCTTTTCAGTTTCAGCAAATAGCCTTTTTATTTATTTATTTTTTAGATTTTTTTTTGGTATTTTTCTGGATTTTTTTTATTCAAAATGTTTAATTCCCATTTTTTCCCAATGGCTTTTCTTATTATTCTGTAACAGACCGTTTTTGTTATTTCATAGTATGATACAAATTGTATGATACGTAAATAAAGGATGTTTTAATGACATGTCATAAGGCAATGACAACTGGAAGTGAAAATTACATCACCTCTGCACTTTATGTTCTAACAGCTTTTTCCTTTTGACAATTTATTTCCAGCCCTTCATCTGTTTCATGTAATCTTTCTGATAAGGTATGATTACAAGAACATAATAGTTATCAGAAATACATATAAATAGTTGTCTGGATTGCTTTTAAGCTTTTTCCTAGATTATATGGCAAACATCACTGAGCAAGCTTACTTAAAGAATATGATGTTTGCTATCTTATGACTTTCTCTTTTTATGGAATAATAATTTATAATTGTTGAGTGTTATTCTCTGAATAGTTCAGACATCCTGGCATAGAATTTCTTCATAGATATTATTCACCTTATCAAAAGACAAGGCTCTTAATAATGTTTGCTAAGTGACACAATAAATTCCTTGCGTCAGTTTTGTGACTGTACACTCCACTATATGATGTAAGTGCCAAACCCTGTTTCCTTAGACCAAGGAGTGTTCAACTTCCTGTTTAAGTAATAAATACGGTAATGGTGATATTTGAGCGTTGAATAGTTTCATTTTTAAAGGGACAGAAAGCTAACTTTGGCGTGAGAAACTAGTACACAAAGTCACAAACTGAACGTGTTCTCTACATCTGCACATTATTTTAAGCTACATACATAAGCCATATATATCCATATATAAATTTCAGAGCAGTGCAGCTTTTTAATTATACATTTACATTGGACAAGGTTTCAGATTTTGCATTTACACATGAAAATTAAATCATTGCCTCTATCTGACATTTAGAATGTGATATAAATTAAATTATAACAGAATCTTGAAAGTCTTGTACATGAACTTTTCTTCTTATGGTAACACTGCATGTCTTTTAACCCACGACACATATCCAGAAATACAAAAGTCCAGTGCTGCCTCCCTGGTTGCTGTACTGTACATGTTGAGGGCTGTGACAACCCTCCTGGCATGCACCTCTCCAATTTACAAGTGGTCCATCACAGGGTCTATTTAACCTTGAACTGCAGTGGTCTCCTGGAAGGATTCTATCCTCAGTAAGTGAGTTGATCCCATAAGCACAGTCATTAGGTGATTAGTTTACTAATGGTCAGTGATGGGATACAGCGTCATTGTGACAGGTAGGAATGCACTGATACCGATACTTGTATCGGTGCCGATTCTGGCATCTGCACAAGTACTGGGCTGGCTTGCGGCTGTCCGAGGGGCTGGGGCAGCTGTCTGAATGCATTAAAAGCATTCAGCCAGAATTTGTCACAATTTCTCATACCAGCCAGTCCCCCTGGTAGTGAGAGCGGAGTTCATCAGCTCTGGTGGGTTTTTGGGCTAAGCCACTGCAGACTATTCTTCCCTGTGGTTGATAGTCTGTGGTCACATGACCGCCCCTGCCCTATATATATGGCCAGCAGTAGATCAGATCCTTGCTTCAGGATAAGTCTTCTTACTGAGAGCCTACCTTTATGATCTGCTATTATATATGTCATATTTCTGTGTATGACCTTTGGCGTGATTTCTGGACCCCTCTCTTGTCAGCTCCCTGTACCCTGTACTGTGTATCCTGATATACCTGTGTATGACTAGTGGCGTGATTTCTGGACCCCTCTCTTGTCAGCTCCCTGTACCCTGTACCGTGTATCCTGATATACCTGTGTATGACTATTGGCGTGGTTTCTGGACCATTCTCTTATCTGCCCCCTGTATCCTGTATGTCTTATTTCTTTATCTGTGTTGTATTTATCCAGCAGCATAGTGTAGGTTGTGATAGAGGCCAACTATTAAGGACCTCATTCATAGTTTAGGGTTCTGTGTTGCTGCTGGGCATATTGGTTGTGACTTCTTGCAAGCTCCTGTTGTTTTTTGTAGTGTTTACCTCCATCCTGTAATCTGTATTAGAATAGAAGGCTACTTCAAAGACCTTTTTCCCAGTTGCAGGACTCCCTCTTGTGTCTGTATCCTGTCCTATCTTCTCTTGTTCAGTTCTGTGTACTGGGTTCTGCATCATGCAAGCAACAAACCTGCCTAAAGGGCTTAACGGCACTCTACAAAGGGCCCTCCTTGGCATCTGCGTGGGACGCTCGTGACAGCATACCCCTCTGGCAGGCCGCAATCTAACAAGTGGCTGCTGGGCTGTGATGTGACCTCCAGCCGTGCTCTTGCTGGAGTCGCGAGATCTCATGAGAGCACGTCGCAGCCTTGACAAGCCAACGGCCGCTCAGTGGATTGCGGCCAGGCAGAGAGGAATGCTGGCTGAATGCTTTTAATGCATTCTGACAGCTGCCCAGAGGTCTGAGTGGGTATATATGTATCTGAGCTCTAAGTTGGTATACATGTGTCTGAGGTCTGAGAGGGCATTCATGTATCTGAGGTCTGAGTGGGTATATTTGTGCCTGAGGTCTGAATGGCTATACATGTGTGTGAGGTCTGAGTAGGTATATGTGTATCTGAGGTCTGAATGGTTATATATGTATCTGGGGTCTAAGTGAGAATACATGTGTCTGAGGTTTAAGTGGGTATACATATGTCTGAGGTTTGGTGTGGGTATACATCTGAGGACTGGTGTGGGTTCAGGGTCTGTGCAGGCTGTGCAGTGGGTAAATGGGGTGGCTGACCATACATTTCAATATTAATATAAATTGGACAGGTTTTCAGCAAAATCCTAAATTATTTATTGGAAAGCTGTCACATGCCATTATTATATAAGTATGGGTACTCGGCGAGTACCTTAAAAAAGCATTGGTACTCTGTCTTAAAAAATGGTATCGGTGCATCCCTAGTGACTGGCGTAAGCAAGATATGTGGTATTTTGCAAAATCCCGGGAAGAGCACCTCTCCAGTAAGTGTCCTTGGGCAAGACACCTAACGGTACATATACGCTACCCAGGCCATACCGTACTTGAAAACGAGAGAAATCTCAATGTATCGTGCCTGGTAAAATACTTCCTCAAAAAAAATATATAAAATAAATGGCCATAAATTGTTATCTCGGTGAAGTGATTGAAAACCTTTTTAAAATCTTTAAATTGTGCGATCTTTAAGATGGTGTGATCTTTATAATGCAGGACTCTTGTCTTGGTGTGGTGTATTTGTCTTGTCCCTTTGTGCATTGTACAGGAAGAGTGCTGCCTCCCTGGTTGCTGAGATATATAAATATATGTATATATATTTATATAAGTTGCACTGCAGAGAGTACCAAATACAGAGTACATTGATGTTGTGGCAGACCTAAAGAGACCCTCTATGCTCCCTCACAAGTTGAGCTTATTAAAGTGGTCAGGCTTCATGGAGTGCACCAACCTCACCCCCCCCTCCAGTCTCAATTGACTGATATTTCAATGTGAAGCAGAGGACTTTTCCACATAGTTGTCACTCGCCAGATGGGATTTTGAATGTCCCAAAAAATCTTTCCCCTAAAGAATTTCAGGCATTGGCTGAATTGAGTAAAAGGAATGACATTGTGGTAAAGCCTGCAGATAAGGGCGGTAATACAGTGATCATGTCAACAAATGATTATGAAACTATGGTCATGACTCTTATATCGGATAACCGTACTTATCGTACTTTAGAAAGGGATCCAACAAAGAAGTTTTTGGTGGAACTTCGATCACTCTTACAAGAGGGGTTAAATCAGAAAGCTTTGAGATAGCAGGAATTCAAATTCCTTTATAATGAACATCTGACTACCGGTACATTCTTTGCCATCCCAAAAGTGCATAAGAGCCTAGAAAAACCTCCTGGGAGACCGATTATATCCGGAGTTAACAACCTAACACAGAACTGCAGTATTTATCTTGATAAGATTTTTTAAACCACTTGTATCTAAATTACCCTCATTTCTTTTGGATTTCAAAGAAACATTAAAATTACTTGAAAGTGTCGAAATTCCAGGGAAGGCATATCTGTGTAGCCTTGATGTAGAGTCACTGTATAGCTCAATTCCCCATCAGGAAGGCCTAGAAGTAATCAAAACAATCTTGGATAATACTACATTTCCAGTAGAGCAGAAGGAATTCATTATCAAATTGTTAAGATTCATCCTGACTCACAATTATTTTACCTTCAATAGAAAATGGTACCAGCAGAAACAGGGGTCGGCAATGGGCACGTCTTGTGCACCAGCTTATGCCAATTTGAAGAACAAAAATACAGCATTCAATAATTATAAAACAACTCAGAGTGAAGAAGATAGACAAACCTATAAGATTAGGCAGAAAGAGGCAAAGCAATTTATAAGGGCTTCCAAAGCACACGCAGAAGAGAAAATAGCTCAGTCAGTAAAAAAGGGGGACAAAACATTTTTTAGATACATAAACGAGAAGAGAAAAGAAAAGTAAAACAAGTATTAGTTAGATTAAAAACAAAGGAAGGAAGGTATGTAGAAGAGGATAAAAGTCTCGCTGACTGCCTCAATGAATATTTTTGTTCAGTCTTTGCAGAAGAAAAGGAAGGAAAGGGACCTCAATTAGGAGGAAACACTAACGAGACAATTACATATCAGTTTACAGAGGAGGAGGTTCTACAGCAGCTGTCTAAAGTAAAGACAAATAAGTCAATGGGGCCTGATGGGATCCACCCTAAATTATTAAAAGAGCTCAGTGATGTAATAGCAAAACCGTTAACAGATTTATTTAACCAATCCTTGCTAACGGGAGTCGTCCCAGAAGACTGGAAATTAGCAAATGTTGTGCCCATTCACAAGAAGGGTAGTAGGGAGGAATCTGGGAACTATAGGCCAGTTAGTCTTACGTCAGTAGTGGGGAAATTAATGGAAACCATGTTAAAGGAAAGGATTGTTGAACATCTAAAAACACATAGATTACAGGATCAGAAACAACATGGGTTTACCTCAGGGAGATCATGCCAAACTAATCTTATTGATTTTTTTGATTGGGTAAGAAAAATAATAGACACAGGTGGTGCAGTAGACATTACGTATTTAAATGTTTCTAAATAAGCAAAGGGAATCCACAAGGTAGAGGAAGGGAGTATATTTAAAAGGAAACAAAGTAGCAAAACAGGAGGACATAGTCTTAGATTAGAGGGGCAAAGGTTTAAAAGTAACATCAGGAAGCATTATTTTAGAGGGGGTGGTGGATACATGGAACAGTCTTCCAGTTGAAGTGGTAGAGGCCAAAACAGTAATTGAATTTAAGAAAGCATGGGATAGGCATAAGGCTATCCTAAACAAAAGACAAATCCAGGTAAAGTATCCATGTAATTGGGCAGACTAGATGGGCCGAAAGGTTCTTATCTGCCGACATTTTTCTATGTTTCTATGTTTCTATGTATTTGGGCAGATGGGAGGAAACCTTTGTGTTTGACCAACAAGCTAATCCATATCATCAGTATATAGGATTATGGAAACGTTATATTGATGATATTCTGATCATTTGGAATGGTTCTCCAGAACAATTTGAAGAATTCACAAAGTTAGCTAATCACAACGAATTAAATTTATGATTCAATGAAATTCAGAAAGAATCCCTTAATTTTCTGGACATAACTATCAGAAAAAGAGGGGAGAACGCAAGGGTTTCAACCAGGCTACACAAAAAAAGTACCGCTACCAATAACCTCTTAAATTGGGATAGCTTTCATCCTCCACCTCTAAAATGTGGTATACCCTATGGACAGTATCTAAGATTAAAACGTATATGCTCTACACAACAAGAGTATGAAGAAAAAGCAGCCATCTTAAGGAAGGATTTTCGCACAAAAGGATACCCGAATAGAATTTTAAAAGAAGCAAACCATAAAGTCCAAAATATAGAACGTACACAATTGTTGCAACCACAAGTTAAACCATCAACAAATCAGATCAGATGCATAGGAAATTATGATACTGGGAGGAACAAGGTCAAATCCATAATGGAGAGATTTTGGCCACTTCTGGTTCTAGATCCTGATCTTAAAGAAGTTTTACTCCCTTATGCGAGCATCACGTCAAGGAGATGCAAAAAATATCAGAGATAAATTGATTAGGAGCCACTATGTGAGACCACCACAACAAAAAGCAATGTGGCTTACCACCAATCTCAAAGGAACGTACCAATGCGGATCATGCCTAGCCTGTCGACATATCAACAAAGATTCAAAAGTGATAATGGACTCTAAGGGTGTACAACAATACAAAATTAAATCCTTCCTTACCTGTAAAACAGATAGCCTAGTCTATTTAGCAACATGTCCCTGCAATAAAAAATATGTGGAAAAAACCTTCCGACCATTCAAAATAAGAATCTTAGAACATATAGGATCTTTTAGAAATCCGCTTGATACTCCATTAGCGTGTCACATGAAACAATACCACTCAAACAATTGGAAGGATCTAAAATTTTGTGGCAGTGAAAAGGTCCAACATTCACCGCGAGGGGGTGATTATGATTTATACTTGAGGAAAAGAGAATGTACAGTATATGGATACATCGCCTGAATACATTAAGCTCATGGGGCCTCAATGTGGGTTTTACTTTTGCCCCCTTTATAGTAACATAACCATTACTGTATGGAGTTGCTCCATCCTTTACACTCAGACACCATACAAATACCAGACAAGCAGTTTAATTAAACAAGACTAAAGTCCCAAGTAGCATGTACTGATTGCTTTAATGCATAATTGCACTTAGTATCCCCATGTATATAATGGAAGAAAACTTTTTTCTGTTTTTTTGTTTATAGTGTCTCTTTCCACGCATGGTGCAGAACCTTCGTGTGGATGGTCCTGCATCCAATCAACTTTTAGTTAGAGCGATCATGTGGCCCAATACAACCAATGGAAGGATGGTTGGCAGGTTGATTGGCAAAAATACACTAGACAGCAATAATAGTGTCCAGGCCCCAACCATATCTTGATGAGCTGGCGAGATTCCATTGGCTGACTTATAACAGCCTTGAGATTGGTCCACATCCCTCAAAGCATAAGATTGGAGGTAGTACGTGTAGGAGACAAGCAATTGGTGAGAATTTCAAGTTGCACAATGATTGGTGACCTATGAAGTTAACTCCTAATTGAAGGCACCTGAATAAAGCATAAAAGCTTAAAAGCCAGAGGGGACATGAACACAATTCTCTCCTGATGAAGCTGTAGTATCCCTACAGTGAAACATGCGAATTGCCTGCACATACGGTGCCTGTTCGAGGGCAGTGAAATCCCCATAGAGAAGCAATGCTTCGGCTATTCAGAGAGCAAAACCCAGCGATGAAAGGTTCCCGAAATGCCCTGTCATTCGGTGGTTTCATGCGGCAGATTTATTCAGGCGAATCCCATAGGCTTCAATGTTAAAAATATTCCTGTTTTAATTCAATATCTAATAAACCGTTCATTATAATATTCTGCAGTAAAAAGTCTCTTTATTTATAGATTTTTTAGGATATTTTAAGCATTTTGCAGGATTTTTTTTAAAAAAAAAATCAGATTTTTTTTTAAGTTTACTTATTTTTTCTGTAACAGCCCTTTTTATTATCATTCCTTGGATCTCATATGTAAATTTCAGACATTTTCGCTCAGTAGTTTCTTCGCAAACAGCGTTTCACTTTTCAAACGTTCAAGCAAACAGTTTTCTAATTTATTCACTTCATTCGTCTGCGGTGTCGGCTTTTTCAGACAGCTCCGCTGCGTGTGATCGGCTCCTGCTCGGGTTTTTCCAGCGTTTTCGGCGAGTTAATTCAGATGTTTTTGCGAGTTTCGGCGTGCATTCGCTGGGTTTTTGCGGTGAGTTTTCGTCGGGTTTGCGGTGCCTTTTCCCTGCACTTCGACAGCCCTGTGGTGCTTGCTGAATACACCGCAGGGTCGCCAGAATGGGATTGCCGAATTGAAGAGAACGAAGTCACCGAACGCGCGCTGACTTTTCAATTCTCTTTGAATAACCCTGCAGGTGATACTCAGTAGACCTACAACATATGGTCACACAGGATATTACCAATAACCACCATCTAGCTCCTACAGGGTTGTTCAAAGAGATCCGAATGGCTAGAGAAAGGTAACCGAACGCTGAAAATCAGCGTTCGGTTACCTTTCTTGGCCATTCGGCTATCCAGAGAGCAGGCAATATGCCAAATCCTGGCGACTTGCCTGCACATTCGGTGCCTGTTCGAGGGCAGTGAAATCCCCATAAAAAAAGCACTGCTTCGGCTATTCAGAGAACACAAACCAGCAGTGAAAGGTTCCCGAAATGCTCTGCCATTCGGTGGTTTCATTCGACAGGTTTATTCAGGAGAATCCCATAGGCTTCAATGTTAAAAATATTCCCGTTTTAATTCAATATCTAATAAACCGTTCATTATAAAATTCTGCAGTAAAGAGTCTCTTTAGTTATAGATTTTTTTGGATATTCTAAGCGTTTTTCTGTTTTTTTTTTTCTAAAAAAAGTCAGATTTTTTTTAACTTTACTTATTCTTTCTGTAACAGCCCTTTATATTATCATTCCTTGGACCTCAAATGTAAATTTCAGACATTTTCGCTTAGTTTCTTTGCAAACAGCGTTGCACTTTTCAAACATTCAAGCAAACTGTTTTGCTAATTTATTCACTTCACTTGTCTGCGGTGTCAGCTTGTTCCGGCGGTGATCGGCTCCTGCTCGGGTTTTTCCGGCATCTTCGGTGCGGTTAATCCAGATGTTTTTGCGTGTTTCGGCATGCATTCGCCAGGTTTTTGCGGTGACTTTTCGTCGGGTTTGCGGCAGCTTTTCCCTGCGCTTCGACGGCCCTGTGGTGCTTGCTGAATACACCGCAGGGTCGCCGAAATGGGATTGCCGAATCGGCCCGAATTGAAGAGAAAGAAAAGTCACCGAACATGCGGTGACTTTTCGATTCTCTTTGAATAACCCTGCTTGTCTTTGGTTATTTGACTCGCTTTATTACCACGAGTGACAAACCATCGTGGGGCAAATAAAAGTTTTTATTTTTTTTTCTCCTTGGGAATATGGTTAGAGAGCTGTAATAAGTGCGACTTGCTCTACCAAACCCATGAAAATACTCTGCAATTAAATACAGCCAGTACCAATATACCCAATTCGGGGCAATTCTGAGGAATGAACTAAGTACATGCACAAGGTGTTCACAATTGTGTTTTTAAACACATTTTAATTGTTGTTAAGATTCAATAAAGAATGTTTTTAAATTATAATTGTATGTATGTGGTCATCCGGCACCGACAGTGAGCTAATTTTGGCCTCACGAAAGGTTGTTCTTCGTTTTTCATATCACTAATTATATGGGTTTATCGCCCTAAATCGATGACGGTCAGTGGCGACTTTAGGAACAATATTTAGGGGGGGCACAAAAGATACCGCAGTCAAAACTGGGGGGGGCACTAATAATTTTCACCACTAAATCATACCACTGAATAAAACTAAGGGCCCAATCACCTGGTGTGAACTAAAACACCATCACTAAAGGAAAAATTTAGCGCGAGTCGCTAAAACTTAGTGCATGACGACCTACTAACAGATCACCTTGTCTGCAGTAGTCCATAAACAAGGTCGTTTGGCGCACGCTAGGAAAACTCTAAGACCTGGGCTGAGACCCAGCGCTAATGCAGTTGTATACAGGACAGAACTGTTTTTTCTTTCCAGTGCAGAGTGCCGGGCCATACCTATCCCCTGCCCTCACAAGCTTTAATATGAACACATCCAGTGAATAACCTCACACCCTGCATTATTAAAATCCTCCATGGTGGCCGCATCATCCATGTTTTGATGCACACATATATTAAGGCTGATGGGCATTGCATGATAAATGCCACCCAGCAGCATGTAGAATCATTACACTGCATTTAATGGATCCAAAAGGAAGGCCAGGTGAGCCACATTAACTTCCCTGCTGCAGCATATAAATAACACATGTTTCAGGGCAAGACTTATCCATGTGCCACTTTAAACATGGTCCACACGGTCACCCTAATAATCAACCACTTCCATACTATGAATAACCTCCAGCATAAAATGTTTAAAATTAGGCAATATATTAGGATATATGTGGATAAAGGATACATTTATAATAGAGCCTACTGCAACAGCAACGACAATGCGGACCAGATCCATTGCTATGGTGTATGGGGCCAAGAGAACACCTGTGCTGCATTCCTTTCAAATGCCTGTTAATTTTGGGTGAGGACCTGTTTTTACAGTTTTTTTGGAGATAGCGCCAGGGTTGAGCAGTAGGTAAAATGTTGCAATTAGCGCCCCTAAAAAATTAGCGCTGGCACCAAGTGATCTGTTAGCTGCAAAAGCGCTAGAGATCTCTAGCGCTCTCTGTGTTAAGTAAAGGACGCGGAAAGTACAGTAAGCTCGCAGTACAAATCGCTAATAGCAACGCGCTAAGTGATTTTTCCCGTTTGTAGCGGGAGGCAAACGATCTGTTGGTCAGGTGCTAGACTCAATTAACCTGGCGCTAACGCAAAACCATGCGAACGCAAGGGTTAGCTCACACCAGGTAATAGTTCCCTAAATAAGTATATATATAAATAAGGTTCCAAAACCCCAGAGTAATGTGACGCGGTGAGTAATGTGATGCAATGAGTAATGTGATGCAATGATGCCTTTTTATTGTACTAACCTGATACTTTATTTGCCGCAATTCGGCAGTTTTCGCTGAATGTCTGATTGCTGCTTCAGCGACTCCACTTTTAGCAAATTACAGTGAATATTCACTAAATAGGAATTCACTATATTTTCAGAAAAATGAATTCCCCCGAAATGTGATGAAAAGCAAAGGATCTAAAGATGATTAGACGCTTTAGATTCTAACTTCCATAATAACCCCTAAAATGCTATATACCCAGGGAAATACAATAAAAATAATAAACAATGTGGCATTTAGCTACCCCCTTAACCCCTAATATGCCATTATTCATGGGAAAACATGAAATGAATACTGTGCAGCATGTAGCCTTAAGATTAAGTGTCCGTTATTATTTAATGTTTTATGACTTTTATTTCAAACTGAATATGGTCATGTTGGGTATCATTGGAAAGGCCAGAATCTGCCCTTTCCAATGACACATAGGTTGTCTATATACGATGCACATGGACGGAGATACAGCGTTTCGAAAAAGTGTGGGAAGCTGGATGCTGATTTTTGGTGGGGGGGCACATGGGGGGGCAAGGAATAACCTAGGGGGGGCAATTGCCCTCCCTTGCCCCCCTGTAGAGTCGCCTATGATGACGGTACACAGATCCCTAATTTTGGAGAAGTCTTGTACAGGGTATCTCCCATTGTGCAAGTAATTTCTCTTCTCCTTTTGATTTTGAATGTCCCACCTGCTAGGGACCGATGATGTCAGCACACTTTACATAGCAAAATAATATTCAAGACCTAGTGCTCATACCACTATATAGTATACTGTATATTCAATGTAGAGCATAAAACAGTAGGAACTCGCGAGTCTTCAGTAAAATTCTTCTACATCTTTATTCCATAGCTGTCATGAATTAAGCCTATGCCCGCACCTAAACCGTGGCAAACCCTTATTCACCTGTCTAGGTTTGTATGCAGGTTCGATTCCCCTATCTGGCTGTTAAGCTTCTGTTGTGATACCTACAGGTGTATACTACTTCACCTAAATGAAGCCTGCTTAAAAGAGGGATCCACCCTTCCATCAGGGCTTCAACATAACGTCCCTGGAAGTGCAGACAACCAGACCTGTCCCTGAAGCTCCCTACCGTGTTACCTGAATCCCTCCAGTGATACTCCCAAGTGGAACCCTGCTACCAAGGAGAATCTCCCCACCAAGGTACCCCGCTCTCAAGAACCCTCGTTCTTCGAGTGTACCCCACTTCCAAGAATCCTCGTTTGTCAAGCATACCCTGCTTTCAAGAATCCCTATTGTCAAGCTGAATCCTGCATACAGTCTGTTGCCTGCCTGCTAGTGCTGCTATTATTTACTATTTGTTTTGTTTATTATTTAATAAACCTTCAATACCCAGCAACCTGTGTGACTCCTATGATCACTGCATCCTGGGCTCACTTCACCCACCGCCGCACTCCCGTACCTGACAATAGCATATCATCAACGTTTAGGTTCAGCAGAGCCTTTGTCAATGTGTATTCAGAAACATTGCAGATCTCTTGTAATAGAGGCGATTATAGAGAACCGCTACGTTTTAACAGCTTGCGCACTGTTTTACTTGCACACTCTTTATCAGCTCCCTATTATCGGCTCAGCCGAAAAGAAGCAAGAGTGTCTGGAGCAGTGATGGCAAACCTTGGCACTCCAGATGTTTCTTAAATACATGTCCCATGATGCTCAGCTAGTTTTATGTGTGACCTAAGCATCATGGGATATGTAGTTCTGAAACATCTGGGTGCCAAGGTTTGAGTCACTCGTCTAGAGCTTTTCATCTCAATGATATATTTGTAAAAGATAACTAAATAGATAAATGAGAAACCGTGAATGCACAAATTTACATTATTTTAACTTTAACAATCTATGGGCTTTATTACATTCTTCGTGCAAACGCTAACACGTCCGCAAAAACGCATTAACGCGAGGGGAAAAACCCTTTGCGCAGAATGTCGTATTACAATGTCCGCTCAAAAAATGCACGTTAACATCTACTGCTGGTGAACCTGCGCAAACCCTTTGCGAGCGTAATGTACGTTGCACGTCCTATACTTAACATTGTGAGCGCAAATGCGTTTGAGCGCTGGTACGCGGAGTGGTATTACAATCAATGCGCAAATTTTAACGGACAACGTTTGCACGCATAATTTTAACGTCTTTTAAAAGCTGGTGGTAACGGCAAATCTGAACGTCCTGGCCGAAACCAAATACACCAGCCCAAAAAAAAATACAGCAAAGTATTGTTACACATACCCAAACAATAAAATTGAGAAGTTGTGCGTATTTTTATTATTGCTGCAGCATATATACTCAGATTGATTTTGACAGGCGCAAAAACTGAACGGGAGACAATTGTGGTTCTTAATTCTGATTGGCTGAATCGCGTGAAAAAACAGTCCGCACACTGATTTCTGCGCCCAGCGTTAATGCGCGCGTGTTTTTGCGCGTCTTTTTGCCGTGCGTTATTTTTTGACGGATGACAAACTGTGCTCGGATTTTAATACCAGCGTTTATTTACGCGCGTTAACGTTTAACGCTTCGCGCACAAATTAACGCGCTGCGCGAGCGTTTTTGTGCAAAGAATTTAATAGAGCCCTGTATTTCCTATTTTACCTTATGTAAGGTATTAGATATGTTTCCCATGTTTCAAATAAATATTGTGATAATATGTTTTCAAATAAAAGAGCTTGAGCATGAAAGGATCAGTCATATCTGACTAAAGCTTTTATTATGGTTATGTACTGATGTGAGTCATGTAGTACAAAAATTACACTGGGTTTTATACTAGTTAAAGTCCTAATGAGTTGTCACATTTATCTGGTGTTTATGACCTTATAAAGATATGGTTTAAGGACTTAACCGTTTTCTAAAAATACTAAGGAAAACTGACACTAAGATGAAAAAATAATAAAAATAAAAGGAAAAACATTACCAGGTCTATTCAAAGAAAGGTGAAACTCGGGAGAATGACTGGAGAAGTGGAAATTCTAGATCAAAATAGCCAAATCAGACAAATTCTCCCATTTTGCTCTAGATTGTTCTCTTCTCCTGCCAGTTCTCCTGGTTTTCACCTTTCTCTGAATAACCCTGTATGAATGTAATTGTGTCATATCAAATTCCCTTTTCTTTAGTAATTGAACCCTGTAACTGGGAAACACTCCAAACCAGAGTAAAACGTGGAAATTTTTATCAGGCAGAACAAAAAGAATAAACACTAATAACGATACTAAAATAGTATACTGTATGTAAGAAGCAAAAACTATTTTTGAAGAGCCTCTTCCTTTCTACAGTGGATCAGGAAATTAACTCATTTCTATTTAAAAGATCTCTCCTTCCCCACCCATAGATTGTTCTGCAATCGTCACCGTATAAATAAAGCAATGCTAAATCTGTATTCATTTATTCTGCATTAATGTGTAGGATTAATCATGCAGGAGAATAAGAGGAAGTCCTGTACTGCAGTATGCTGCCTTTTTTAAAGACCATATGTTAGAAGTAAAGATCACAATGTCATATTTACCAGATGTATTAGCCTTATTGGGACTATTCAGTCTAGGGAAAGTAAAACAATATTATATTTAACAGCTGGATCTCACCATTTCTCAAGGTCTCTTGTTGTCACATTCCTACCCTCACATGAATGGCTTTGCTGGGGAAACACATTCCCAAGAGGGACCCACTTTGATGCATTGTCAAGAAAAATCAAGAAACCACCTGAATGCTACTCACGTGTTAGGGGGTGCATGGCACCCACAAGGAAGCAACACTGGAAGAGAATCATTAGCAGCAGTACTGAAAGACTCACAAGGGGAGATTTAGTGATGGTGGCATGAAGCTAAGGGTAAGAAGGGAAGAGAGACATTAGGGGAAGTAGAAAAAGAGACAAATTGAGATTAAGGGTGACATGTAGCTAAAAAAGAGAGACATAAAACAGAGAGTGAGAGCGGTAATAGGCAAACTTTTAAAATCAAAAGCAAAAATGCTTTCAAAATCAAATATTTACAAAACACAAATACTGCCTATTTACAAATAATAAATAGTCATTCTTCACACACAATGATACTCTCCATGATTACTTGCCTGTAGTCACAAACCTACATGCATAATACATTGCTCCAGCTTACTTTTGCTTTCAAGCACGCACACCTACACTCAATACAAATATTCATCTCTATTTCAATACACTCAACCCATACCAGCAAACCTATGTATACACTAGGGAGTAGATTCCAGAGGCTGGATTCCAAACCCGGTGTAAACGTAACCACAGCTCTGGTTAACATCTGAGCCATCAAGGTTTATGCGGTTGTAAAGTGTGCCAGAGCTCTGGTTAAGGCTGGCTGTCTACTGGCACCGTATTTTTGCGATGGTGCAATCATCCGATATAATCTGAAGTCATCTGACTGATCCTACAACCAGGGGTGGACTGACCATTAGGGCAATAGGGCACTACCTGAGGGCCCTGGCCTTGGGGGGGGGGGGGCATGAGGACCCACTAAGGCTTGGTCAGGCTTGACCTTTCACTGTCCCTCAGATAAAAATTATCTGGAATTAGTATCAGCAGCAAATTGTATATGTACAGTATCTGCCCAATGTATTTGACCATACCAGCCCCAATACACCAGAGTGTAAGTTATGGCTGCGACTATCAGGGTTATCCAAAGAGATTCGAAAAGTCACCGCACGTTCGGTGACTTTTCGTTCTCTTCAATTCGGTTCCTTTTGCCGATTGCATTTCGGTGACCCCGCGGTGTATTCAGCAAACAGGACAGGGTCCCCGAATTGCAGGGAAAAGCTGCCGCAAACCTGACGAAAACTAACCGAATGCACGCTGAAAACAAGCAAAAACATCTGGATTAACCTTCGAAAAAGCCGAACAGGAGCCGAATCAGCTGTGAGGTAGAGGAGGCAGTGAATAAATTAGCAAAACCATTTGTATGAATCTGGGAAAATGAAACGCTGTTTGCAAAGAAACTACTGAGCGAAAATGTCTGAAATTTTCACAGGAGGTCCAGGGAATGATAATAAAGAGGGCTGTTACAAAAAAAATAAGCAAACTGAAAAAAAAAATAAAAAAAAATCGGACTTTTAAAAAAAAAAAAAAAAATCTGAAAAATGCTTAAAGTATCCTAAAAAATCTATAAATAAAGAGACTTTTTGCTGCAGAATTTTATAATGAACGGTTTATTAGATATTGAATTAAAACGGGAATATTTTTAACATTGAAGCCTATGAGATTCTCCTGAATTAATTTGCCGAATTAAACCACCGAATGGCAGGGCATTAGGGGAACCTTTCACTGCTGGTTTGTGTTCTCTGAATAGCCGAAGCAGTGCTTTTTCATGGGGTTTTCACTGCCCTCGAACAGGGACCGAACAGGCACCGTATGTTCAGGCAATTCGCCAGGATTTGGCGAATTGCCTGCTCTCTGGATAGCCGAATGGTCAGGAAAGGTAACCGAACACTGATTTTCAGCATTCGGTTACCTTTCTCAAGCAATTCAGATCTCTTTGGATAACCCTGTGTATGTTTTGATATTGGAAATGCCATGGAGAAATAAATTATGTAATTCAAAAACGTACATATGGATGGTGCTTGCATGTGGACAGGCGCAATGGGAGGGCCCCGTGATCTCCTATTAACCATGGGCCCCAAGAGATGTCAGTCCACCCCTGCCTACAACATGCAGGTGAATCAGCCCTCTTCCACTGCGTCAGACCACAGACGATTTTAGGCGATTGCAACAGATGTGTGATCCAAACGATTTTATTTGATTTCATCGGACTGATGCCGGGACGATCTGCAACAAGTTACATAGTCGCGGCAGGGTTACGGTTTAAAACAAAAAGAAAAGACGAGGCTTTTCTTTATCCTCACGTCTTTTTTTTTTTTTTCTTCGAGCTGGCTGCAGCATTTGCTCTCCCTGGTGCTGACACCTATTTCAGGGTTAATCCTCCCCTGCAGGCTAGCGAGTCTTTTTTTCACACACTAGGAGCCGGCTGCGCTGGACGGGGGCTATCCTTGATGCTCTTTCAGCATCAAAGACAGTTCCCGGAGCGGCCCGGCACCAGCCCCGCAGCTAGGTTTTTTGATTTTTTTTAAATCAGGCGACCAAATTGGTCGCCCAGTTACGGTGACAGTGGACGGCCACCCTAAGTTTACACCAGGTTTAGAATCTAGTGCCAAGTCAGGAGTAAACTCAACCAGGACTCTAGCAAACATATTTATATATATATGTATATATACACATACGAATAGAGGATGAGTTAGCAAAACTGATATTTCAAATATTAGGCCAAAATGGCAAAGAACAATTGTTGAGCTTAGCTATTTCCGCATTTGCCTATCCTTACCAATTCTCACCTCAATTTTCTACAAGTTCGGGATCAGTAAATAAGTGTAGTTTTGTGTATATTGTCTGTCAGCAAGCCAAGACATAGGGACAAAGAATATGATTACACACAAATAGAAATCTAGGGCACAAAATGAGTCTTATTTTTACAATTATCCCCAGGTAAAATCAATTATCACTCATGTAGTTTGCATGGTGTTTGTATTTTTCCCCTGGTAGTCCATTCAGCCAGCATTATAACAGGTATAGAGTTAATTCCTTGATGCACACACCTTTCGGAAGGGGCATATACTGTAGAACAGACAAAGAGCTTCCCGTCTGTCTCCGCCACTAACCTGCAAGTTGCAATGCACAGTTAACACCTCTGACAAGGTATTTGTGTAGATGAGTAAATGGGTGTAAAGCAGGACAAGGGTCCTGTGTCCCACAGTCATAGGTTGGGCTTAAATAGAACAGTGAGTCCTGAAAATCAAGATTTACTATAGTGTCTGAAGTGTCACTTTTTAGGTGAGTCACAATATTTACTAGAAAATTACCTGTAGGACAAAATCGATCGTAAAAACGCTGCAAAACCGCCGATGCATCCAAAAAAAAACGCTGAAAAAACTCTGAATCATACCAAACAAACACTGAAAACCCACTGAACTGATTAAAAAACCTGCCAAAAAAATACTGCATCGATTCGAAAACAGAAGACGACCTGCTGAACAGAGCACCGACCAGCCGCCAGACAAAGCCGACAAAACAACTAACGGGGGGGGGGGGGGGACCCAGTTGTTTTAAAAAGAAAAAACAAAACTACTGCACAAAAATGCCTTAAAATTACATAAAATTACATATAAGGTCCTATGAATAATAATAAAAAGGTCTGTTATAGAAAGAAAAAAGATTCTATTTAAAAAAGATTCACCAAAAAAATCCTGAATGCCTGCTCACATGGATAAATCCTAATAAATAAAGAGACATTTTGCTGCAGATTTAAAAAATAAACAGTTTAACCCCTTCGCTGCGGGTGACGTGTGGGGAACGTCCTCATTGACTCCCGCAATATGCGGAGGACATTCCCGCTATATGCGGAGGACATTCAGGGAAGTCAGATGCTGGATTTAAAGGCCTCCCGATGTCAATGACGCGCAACGCGCAATGACGTCATTTTCAGGCGACCTTCTGGCCAAGCCGGGAGATTGCCTGGAAGGAGGGGGGGATCCTTTCAGATCCCTCTCCCTCCCGATCGAGAGTC
Organism: Leptobrachium leishanense; assembly: GCA_009667805.1. Lineage (NCBI taxonomy): Eukaryota > Metazoa > Chordata > Amphibia > Anura > Megophryidae > Leptobrachium > Leptobrachium leishanense. Next base: position 146,885,584 of record CM019064.1, on the reverse strand, counting down.
GATTGAGTGTCTGCCCTTTCAAGCGATGCCTGTCTTTAACCCCTGAGGTGCCGGGCTGCGATCCGGCTCCATATCACGGCCTAGCTCTGGTGGGGCCCACCATCTTAGATGGCAGCTCCATCTCCAGGTCCCCCCTCGTCACTTGATGTCATCGCGCATGGCGCAATGACGTCAGTTAGCTGGGGAATCCCTAGCTGTCTGGGGATTTCCCAAGGAAATTCCTTGTTGGAGATAGTGGGTTCTTTTGAACCGCCATATCTCATGAACGATGGGAGCTAGAGGACCATGGTTGGCAACATTTGAAAGGCCAGAGCATGGCCTTTCAAATGATACCAGATATGTCCATGTTTAAATTAATTACAATTTAATAATAAAATATTTAAATAGAAAAAAAACGTTTTGTTTTCTGTGTTATTTTTATTAACACTTTCGCTGCTGAGGCTTTTCACACCTCTGTGCTGAGGTCATTTTTACCGGTTTTGCTCATCATGTTTAAACGTGTTTTGAAGGCTTATTTTAGTATATGACCCAGACATATTATATATCGTTCTTTCCGTCAGACTCGGTAGATTCATAATATGTCATTATTATATGTATACGTTATGTCATGTCTGTATGTTATAACAAAAAATGCAATAAAATATGTATTTTCAATAATTTACAACGTGTAAAGTGTTTTTTTCACATTTTAACATGCGAGCAATTGCGGTTATATTTTGTATGGGGTGCGCTTGTTAAAAAAATTAGAGATAGGTCCATCTACAGCATCATTTCATGCCCTGATTCGGCCCCAATTTGACTGGTCTATGGCGACCACGGGTTTAGCGACCTGGTGTGTTCACCTCCCCAAACAGTCACCCTTTACCTTAATTTCAGCCATTAATGTCTCGCGTAAACAAATTCCTTCGGCGCAATATGACGAAATGTTTTTGAAATTATTACATGGCGCTTATGTAGCCCCGGACAGACTGGCCAGGATAATGCCTCTTAGCTCGGGTCACTGTCTTAAGTGTAAGCAAGCCAATGCCGATCTCTTTCACTGTTTGTGGTCCTGCCCATTAGTGTTCAACTTTTGGAAAATCATACAGCAATTTGGTGTTAAGATCCTAAAAATAGCAGTACCCACCACCCCAGACTGGGCTATGTTTAATCTATTCTCTGTAGATGAGAGACGGGAGTTGAACAGGAAGCAAAAAGCCCTACTGGGAATATTATCCGCAGTGGCAAAAAAGGCCATTTTAGGGAACTGGATTGCCACCTCTCCCCCACATTCATTATGTTTTATTCCCGCTTGTATGCTCTTTTTCAATATGACTGGGTAGAGACTGTTTTGCATAAAGAAGATAAGGTCCAGGGGTTTTTTGAAAAATGGGAACACTTTATGTCATGTTTGTCACCTGATATCATTGTTAAACTGAAAAGAGACTTTGAATTTTCTACTTGGTATCTGTCTAGATCCCTATCTTCCCCTCCCTTCCAATCTAGCGCTCAAGCAAGACTAGTATTTTCGGAATTTTATGAGGGGTTATCCTAGGTGTGACGGGTATTGGCTGGGTGCCTTTCCTTGTCTTTTGTGGGATGGAAGGGTGGTTTTTTTCTAATGGGAATGTGATTATATGTATTGTACCTGAACTGAGTATGTCAATATCAAAAAATAAAGTTTAAAAAAAAAAAAAAAAAAAAAAATTAGAGATGGGGTCTCGTTACATTTTTTTTGGGGAAAATTACACGATTTTTAACAAACGCACCGCATACAAAAATCGTTAGTGCAGCATCATTGTTCACATTATAATTGAAATGGGAACAATATTGCTGCATTAACGAACCAAAAAAAAGAAAAAAAATGTTTATTTTTTTTTTTATAATTTTTTTTAAATATATTTTTATTTTTATTTTTAATTTTTATTTTTTTTAAAAAACTTTTTTCACAGTAGTGTTTGGTATCGTTGGAACGGCCATGCTCTGGCCGATCCAACCATACCAAACTTTAACCCCTAGCTGCCACGGATCAGGAGATAGGGAGTTCATTGGAACTCCCTATCTCCACCGTTGGTGGCAGTTAGGGGTTAACTCTAGGACTGGCGTCATCGTGCTATGCACGATGACGCCAGTCCTCAGGGGGAGTTCCCGGAGGCTTGGCCAACATCCAAGATGTCGGCCAGCTCCCGGAAAGGATCACGAACTGGTGCTTTTCAGCACCGATTCGCGATCCAGCTCCCCAGGGGTTAATGCCAGGCACCATTTGGAAGGGCAGGCTGTGCCCTTCCAAATGGTGCCTGGGTTAACCCCCGCAACGCCACCGATCGGGAGGGAGAGAGGTCCGAAGGACCTCCCCCCTCCCTTTCTGGCGCCTCCTCCGCACATGCGGGGGGGCACCTGAATTAGGTGTCATCGCGCTGCCGCGATGACACCTAATTTCATCGGCGGCGGTTCCGGATGCTGGGCTGACATCGAGGATGTCAGCCCGCACCGGGGGGGCCAGCGATCGGCCGGAACCCGGCCGAACGCTGACCCCAAAGGGAGGACGCGCTCAGAGCGTCCTCCGCACAGCAGGAGCCATGTGGAGGACGCGCTGAGCGCGTCCTCCACATGGAAGTGGTTAATGTAGCAATATTGTTCCCATTTCAATTATAATGTGAACAATGATGCTGCACTAATAATTTTTTTCTATGGGGTGCGTTTGCTAAATATCACGTAATCCCCCCCAAAAAATGTAACGAGTCCCCTTTCTAATTTTTTTAACAAACGCACCCCATAGAAAATATAAATGCAAAAGCTCAGATGATAAAATGTGAAAAAAAAAACTTTACACGCTGTAGATGATTAAAAATTTTAATTTTATTGCGTTTTTTGTTACAATATACAGGCAGGGCATGACGTATACATATAATAATGATATATTATGAATCTGCGGAGTCTGCCGGAAAGAACAATATATAATTTGTCTGGGTCGTAAAATAAAACGTGGCTTCAAATTGCGTTTAAGCATGAGCTCAGCGTACAGACGTGAAATGGCTCAGCAGTGAAAGGGTTAATAATTAATTAATATAAATGGGAATATTTTCTACCTTGAAACCTATGGGATTTGCCTGATTAAACCTGCCGAATACCGTCGGCTTATTGACTTTTTCCGGCGGCTGGTCGGCGCTGTGATCGGTGGATCATCTGCTTTTTTCGGACATGTTTGTGGGGTTTTTGGATGCTTATTGGATCGGATCTGATGTTTGCCAAAAGTTTCCTGGCAGCTTACTGGATCGGATCTGATAATTTCGGAGGTTTAGCGGCATTTTTTTTTTTTTATGATTTGGCGGTTTTGCGGCGGATTTTCCCTGCATTTCAGGGACCCTGCAGTGAATGCTGAATTCACCGAAAGGTCTGGGAATTTGATTCCCCAAAGTGCGGGGAAAGAGAGAGCACCGAAATGTCAGTGACATTTCAGTGCTCTCTGAGTAACCCCTTATATATTGTGAAGCTTTGACGCTGATTTTTTTTTAAAAAGTTTTGTGCAATGCATGAAAAGGGTTGCTAAATTACAGGGATATCAAACCTTTTTGAGCCCGAGAGCCCAAACTGGATCGCTGAACCTATTTATGTGTCTCAAAGTGCCAATTAGACCTGAATACTGATTTATTTAAAAAAAAAACTTCATACGACTGTTTGAACTAATTATGTGCTTAAGTCTTAGAAGAAAAATACAGTATAAGAAGATGAATATATAATATTACCCCCAGCTCACACATTGATATATTTGCCCCAGCTCACACATGGATATAATTGGCGCCAGCTCACACATGGATATATTGCCACCAGCTCACATTTATATATTGCCCCCCACCTCACACATGGATATATTACCCCCAGCTCACACATGGATATATTGCCCCAGCTCACACACAAATATATTGCCCCCAGCTCACACATGGATATATTTGCCCAAGCTCACACATAGATATATTTGCCCCAAGCTCACACATGTATATATTGCCCCCAGCTCACACATGGATATATTGTCCCAAGCTCACCCATGGATATATATTGGCCCCAGCTCACACATGGATATATATTAGCCCCAGTTCACACATGGATATATTGCCCCAGCTCACACATGGATATATTGCCCCAGCTCACACATGGATATATTGCCCCAGCTCACATGGATATATATTGGCCCCCAGCTCACATGGATATATATTGCCCCCCTGCTCACATAGATATATATATTGACCCCCTGCTCACATGGATATATTTGCCCCCCGCTCGCTGGATATATATATATTGGCCCCCTGCTCACATGGATATATACAGTTGTGTTCAAAATTATTCAACCCCCAATGCTGTAAAGGGTTTTAGGGAATTTAGTGTACATTTGTAATTGTATTCAGAATGAAATCCTACAAGGACTTTTTAAAGAACCATATGCAACTAAAATGACATCAATTGGTTTTGTAATACAGTAGTAAATGTTTCTTTTGTGAATTCTTCATTGACACAATTATTCAACCCCTTAAAGACTACCACTCTGAAGAACAGAGGTTCATTCAAGTGTTTTCAATCAGGTATTGAAAACACCTGTGGATGTCACGGAGCAGCAATAAAGCATAATAAGCACCAATTAGGCAGCTTTAAATTGACTGTGATACTCAGCTCCTTCTAGACATTTACTGGTGTGGTTACAAACATGGTGAAGTCAAGAGAATGGTCCAGGAAGACAAGAGAAGAGGTGATTACTCTTCACAGGAAGGGCAATGGCTATAAGAAGATTGCAAAGATGTTAAACATACCAAGAGAGACCATAGGAAGCATCATTCGCAAATTCAAGGCAAAGGGCACTGTTGAAACGCTACCTGGTCGTGGCAGAAAGAAGATGCTGACTTCGACTGCTGTGCGCTACCTGAAGCGTAGAGTGGAGAAAAGTCCCCGTGTGACTGCTGAGGAACTGAGAAAAGATTTGTCAGATGTGGGTACTGAAGTTTGAGCTCAGACAATACGGCGCACACTGCGTAATTAAGGCCTCCATGCCAGAACTCCCAGGCGCACCCCCTTGCTGTCTCCAAAGAATAAGAAGAGTCGACTGCAGTATGCCAAAAGTCATGTGGACAAACCACAGAAGTTTTGGGATAGTGTTCTGTGGACTGATGAAACAAAATTAGAACTGTTTGGGCCCATGGATCAACGCTATGTTTGGAGGAGGAAGAACAAGGCCTATGAAGAAAAGAACACCTTGCCTACTGTGAAGCATGGCGGGGAGTCAATCATGCTTTGGGGCTGTTTTGCTTTTGCAGGTACAGGGAAGCTTCAGCATGTGCAAGGTACCATGAATTCTCTTCAGTACCAGGAGATATTGGATGACAATGTGATGCAGTCCGTCACAAACCTGAGGCTTGGGAGACGTTGGACCTTTCAACAGGACAATGATCCCAGCATACCTCCAAGTCCACTAGAGCATGGTTGCAGATTAAAGGCTGGAACATTTTGGAGTGGCCATCGCAGTCACCTGATTTAAATACGATTGAGAACCTCTGGTGGGACTTAAAGAAAGCAGTTGCAGTGCGCAAGCCTAAGAATGTGACTGAACTGGAGGCTTTTGCCCATGACGAATGGGCGAAGATACCCGTAGATCGCTGCAAGACACTTGTGTCAAGCTATGCTTCACGTTTAAAAGCTGTTATAACTGTAAAAGGATGTTGTACTAAGTACTAAGATTGAATGTCACTTGGGGGTTGAATAAAACTGATAATGATGTGAGCACAGAAAAGACATTTGTGGTTATTTCATTATAAATGTTATGTTATATTTGTCTGACCTACACGTGCCTCTTTGATTTAATTGTAAGCAAGATGACTGAATGATCAAAATCAATGTCAAACTGGCCAAAACACTCAATTTCAGTGGGGGTTGAATAATTTTGAACACAACTGTATTTGCCCCCAGCTCATTGGATATTTCAATATTGGCCCCAGCTCACATGGATATATATTTGCCCCCAGCTCACTGTATATATATATATTGGCCCCCTGCTCACATTGATATATATTGGCCCCCTGCTCACATGGATATATATATATTGCCCCCTGCTCACATGGATATATATATTGCCCCCTGCTCACATGGATATATATATTGGCCCCTGCTCACATGGATATATATAATTGCCCCCAGCTCAAATGGATATATATTGGCGCCCTGCTCACAAGGATATATATTGGTCCCCTGCTCACATGGATATATATTGGTCCCCTGCTCACATGGATATATATTGGCCCCCTGCTCACGAGAATATATATTGGCCCCCTGCTCACGTGGATATATATAATTGCCCCCAGCTCACATAGATATATATTGGTCCCCTGCTTACATGGATATATATTGGCCCCCTGCTCACATGGATATATATTGGTCCACTGCTCACGTGGATATATATTGGTCCCCTGCTCACATGGATATATATATTGGCTTCCTGCTCATGTGGATATATATTGGCCCCCTGTTCACATGGATATATATAATTGCCCCAGCTCACATGGATATATATTGGCCCCCTGCCCACGTGGATATATATTGGCCCTAGCTCACATTGATATATATTGGTCCCCTGCTCAAATGGATATATGGCAATAGCAGTGGATAATGCGCTTCCTTCCAATAAGGCAAGATTCTTTGTCTTTTAATCTTTTGGTCTTATACAGGTCCTTTGTGGTCTTTTGCCTAAAAGAGAACACAGGACAGACGCACAAACCTTGGTGCAGCCAGTATAACTGGATGGAGTCTACTCAATGTAAAATAAGACACTCACGTTTTAAGGTGTCACCCCTCGAACACCAGATGTATGTGCATCTGGCAGATATTAAGAGGTACCGGATCCTCTCTCCTGTGGATAATGCCAGCAGCGTGTTCTTGCTTCAGATCACCAGCAGGACCAAAAAAGAAAGTATAAATGGATTTATTAAATAAAAGCAATTTTTAAAACACTCCGAAATGCGTTTCACAAGATATTCGCTTCCTCAGTCAGTGTGTACAGCTCACATAGATATATTGGCCCCCTGCTCACATGGATATTTATTGGCCCCCTGCTCACATGGATCTATATATATTGCCCCCCTGCTCACATGGATATATATATATTGCCCCCCTGCTCACATGGCTATATATATTGCCCCCTGCTCACATGGATATATATATTGGCCCCTGCTCACATGGAAATATATAATTGCCCCAGCTCACATGGATATATATTGGCCCCCTGCTCACATGGATATATATTGGTCCCCTGCTCACATGGATATATTGGCCCCCTGCTCACGTGGATATATATATTTGCCCCCCAGCTCACATGTATATATATTGGCCCCCTGCTCACATGGATATATATTGGTCCCCTGTTTACATGGATATATATTGGCCCCCTGCTCACGTGGATATATATTGGTCCCCTGCTCACATGCATATATATTGGCCCCCTGCTCCCATGGATATATATTGGCTCACTTGGTCCTCCCATCTGCCAGACGCCTCACAGCAAGCTTCTTCTTTTCAGCACGCGCTGGCAAAGGATGCTGCCCTGCCGCTCGTTGAGATCCACCAGCCGCGATCTCGTGAGATCGCAGCTGGTGGACCTCAATGAGCAGCCAGGCTGCATCATTTGTCAGCGCGATCTGGGAGGAAGAAGCTTGCTCAGAGCGGCACTGAGCAGGGCCGGATTAAGATCTCTATGGGCCTGGAGCTCAATATTTTGGTGGGCTTTTATTGGAATTTAGTGAAATGACAACATATTCAGGCTATTTAATAGTGCATATATAGGTATATCTAACCAGGCAGATACTGTGTGAGGAAATTTCCTTTCAGATTTCAATCATCACAGCATGTAAAATTTATTTTTTCATAATTTATCATCCAAACCTCTGTGGTCATATGTTCTACAGGGAATTCTTGTAAAATAAAAAAAATGGGAACCTGTAACTACATTTTTCTGAGAAAATGTACAATTTTAACCAAAAAAATTAGATATTTTCCATGTGCTTTGGATAATGGTGTTTTATGAATAATATGACTATGTATAAAACACTAACCTTGCTCCCAGCGTGGGAAAGGAGAAGGTGAGTAATGGCAGCGGTATCGCTCATTTTATACATGACAAATGGACAATACCATCGCTTTGGAACAAAAAATAAATAAAATTATTTTTTTGTTTTCTTTTTAGATTTTACATTGTCATGTTTGGTGTCAATGCAAAGGCCAGACTCTGTCCTGTCTGACACCTCAGTTGACCTTGCGAGGTGTAAAGATTAGTGGTGCAGGGTTCCAAAGCCCCCCCCCCAGTGCACTTCACTGCAGTGTGGGTGTGGCGGTTTAGGTTCTTGATGTAACAATTTGTAATAATGGATTGTACCATCACCTACACAATTGTTAGTGACATGAAAAATGAGATGGTGAGTTACTGCAGCATCATTGTTCCCTTTTATAATTGAAAAGTGAAAATATTGCTGTGTTAGAAAGAAAAATAAATACTTATTATTTTACTTTTACTGTTACATAAAACTTGGTCATGTGTGATATCATTGGAAAGGTCGTGCTCTGGCCTTTCCGGTGATGCCTCACATGACCCTGCAGCTGCTATGGAGGTGGAGATATAGGGGTCCAAATGCCCATCAATGCAGACAAATTTTTTCTTTTCTGTGGGCCTATTCTGGGGCATGGGCCTGGAGCTGCTGCTCCATCTGCCCCTATGTTAATCCGGCCCTGGCACTGAGGCAAGCCTATGGCTCGCTTGTGGACACAATCGGCCCCTCGTGCCAGGTGTGCCATCACTGCCATATTGTATGAGCGTGAAGTTTTTTTTTTTGTAATTCAAGATTTTTATTATAAGACAAGTAAGTCATATAGTTAAACCGCAAAAAATATTTCAAAGGTTACAGCAATCAATATAGCAAAGTTAGAATAGCAGGGAAATGACTGCCAAGGAAAGAGAAAGAGGGGGGGTGCACTCAAACACACACAGGACCCCAGCACCAGGGAGGCGGCAAAGTCAGCAGGCAATTTGCGGATGGGCTGTCTGGACAAAAATAAATAAGTAAAGAAAAAAGAAATTAAAAAAAAAAAAAAAAAAACACCTGTGGAGGGGACTGCCCGAACAAAAGTGGCGTTCCTGGCTCGCTCCGGGGAAATACCAGAGGCCATGGAAGAGGCCACGTGGCCGGGTGATCTGGGGCCAGAGGGGGTGGTCAGAGCCATGGTATCCACCCCAATGGCTCACCCAGAGCAACCCAATGTCCCACACACAAAAAATAAAAAAAAATAAAAGGGGGGGGAGAGAAAGTCCATATGCCCAGCCGCCATATAGAAAGCCACATCCCGGTGGTACAAAGGATAGTCCATAATAATAATGTCCAGAGCGCAGGAAAGGGGGGGGGTATATGTCAGCAAAGTGTCTCATAGTGGCGGGGGGAGGGATATCAGCAGCCCCAGATTAACAAACATGGTAGTCCCGGTGAGAGGTCTACAACCAGGAGCACCCATGAGGGAAGAGGGGGGTATCATCCTGTGTCCAAAAACAGGAGGGCAGGCAAAGCACCCAGCTTGACCGACGGGAGGCTTGTCGGATGACACCATCGGCCGTCTAAAAAGGTCACCTCAGCAGGAGAGAAGGACCACCAACAGAGCAGGTAAGGCAGCAGTCGCTCAACAGCAAGCCGATCCTCGCAGGCTTCAGGGACTGGAACCATTCTGCATCCGCCGCACAGCTCCAGGGTTGGGAAAGAGGGCCAGTGACCAGAGGGTTCCATCAAGATACAGCAGCCGTCATCATCCCGACACTGAACCGCTCCTGCAGCAGAGACCACCGAGGAACCAAGGGGTGCAGGCAGAACAGTGGAAGGGAAATCTCCCCCTGAGCAATCCAGACCACAACCATCAGGAACCTCACAGAACTGCATCACCGTCGATTCCGTCTCATGATCTCCAGCACACATCTGGGTCGGAGGTAGAACGCAGCTCCAACCCACCTCCCTCCAATCCTGGATCCACAAGTCCCGGAACTCTCTCATCAGCTCCACCAGCATCCCTTTCGTGAGAAGCCGGGAATCCGTATCAGCCATCTGTCCATGGAGGGTAGGCGTCTCGAAGGCAACGTGCACACAAAAGTCACCCCAGGCCAAAGCAACGTAGCAGGCTGCGAGAATGGCAGTCAGGGAAGGCCTCACCCGTAGGCCCGAAACACAGATCCGGTCCTAGCGTCGGTCAGGGGCCCCACCGCCTGTCGCATCACTCAGTCCCCACTTCCCAAGGGTCACAGCTTTCAAATGGGGGTCAAAAAAGAAACAGATGGACACCAAAACAAACAATGTTAAAAAGATCAGTGGGAGAACTCAGCAATGTGCGTCCATACCAGTCCGTGGTCAGCTCCGCCCCCCGTTCGTGAAGTTTTTAAACGCTTTGTAGTATGACATTAAATGGGCTGGCCTACTGCACTGGCTAATGCAATGATATTTTTCAATACCTCAAACACAGTCAAATTTATCAAATGCTTCTGATATTTATGAAATGTTTTGAAATATCAAAACGCCGAATTGTTTGAATTAGCTGTTTCCAAAATATCAACAGTCTGAAATTTGCTGAAACAAACAAAGGTTTTTGGACATTCACTTGTCTAATGAATTGATGCCAAAGTATCTGTGTATTATCTGGTTTGTATAAAAGGGGGTAATTTTGCTACACCAATATACCACCAGTGATGTAAGTAATATTCAAAAGAAGAAGGAAGGATCCTTGGAATGAAATGAAGGAAACAAGCTTTGCTCATGTCTCATTTTTTTTCTGCTGACTGTCATAAATGAAAAAAATGGAGATATTTCAATATAAAGATTACGGTCCTCAATATGATTGTGCCAGGAAGGACGGATCACTCCTAGTAGAAACCTGTCCTTTTATGCCGGTCTTCTCTTCTGACTTTGTTCTAGGTTGATGTTAGTAACGGTCTGACAGCCAAAGCAGCACACTCACAGAGCGGTGGGCCACCCTGTAGGGGTGGTTCTTTTCTCGCACCGGCCCCTATCCCTTGCAATATGAAGCCATTGTCCCATTGAATAATACCTCTCATCACATAATGCCGCTGACGATCTGCAGATGCGCAGGAATGAAGTAATGCCATCTCACGTCACATTCACACATGTGCGGATCCACATAATAGCAAGCTCTGCTGCAGCCAGAGTGGAGGCAATATCTGATCATCACGCATTATCAGATATCAGATATTGCCTCCTCTCTTGCTGTATCTGAGCTGGCTATTCCAAGGATCTGCGCATGCGCAGTTGTGATGTGACGGCCAGCTGGTCACCAGATCAAATATTGTTACTCACTCCTGTGCATGGGCAGATCATTGGAGGCATTATGTGATGGGAGGCATTATTCGATGGAGCACCGGCCTGTGGGAGAGGGGGAAAGTTGCAACTGAAATTTCTCTGTATTTTCAATTGTATAGGTCAGCAAAAATATGATGACCTGAGGCGCGTTCAATACCTCAGCCGCTGCAAGTGCTAAGTTAGCAACTTGCCATTGAACGCCGTTCAACCACTCAGCGCCCAGCACTGCTAACTTAGCACTTGCAGCGACCCGAGGAGATGCTGCGAATAGCTGAGTGTGACGTATTAAAGATGGCCGCCGCCATGAAGCAAGTAACAATTCCGTACTGCAATGTTAATTTTGAGGTTTTTGTTCACCAAAGCACAAAATATTTATTTATTATTTACCCCTGCACATAGACATATATTACAGTTCAATTTATATTTTGTTTCAGAAGTAAACATAACGTTTATTCAATAAAAACTATCATTTGTGGTGTGTGCATACAAAACGGAATTGTGCTGACTGCTTTTCTTTATCATATTTTGACCGAGTGATATGAAAAACAATCTGAATTTTTAATTTAAAAAATTGTTGGCCATTTTGGATTCAAAATTCGCATCCAAAGCGTTCAATGACACTGCTGCAGCAAACTGAATTGCTGCGCTGCAGCAATTCAGCAGCTGCTGAGTTATTGAACGGGGCTCGGTATAGAGGGAGAGATGCCCTGTCAAATGGGCAAAACTAGTTTTGTCAGGGACAGATGCACTTTCAATAATATGGAGAGATTAGTGAAATTATATGGGGATGAGATTAATTGAGTGGGTGGGACATGAAATGAATTTGGACAACTGAATGAACAGGGAAGAGAATTAATAGAGTGATGGATTATAAACCATGACAGGATAATAATATAAATTATAGAAAAGGAAATATCATAACAAGTGACATGGGGACAGGATATGAGCTAATTGGGTATGCATGAAGGTGTACGATATGGTATTTAAAATATTTGTTATCTAAACATTTGACTTCCTGGTAAAACATTTCTAGATAAGTAAAGAGAAATCTGGAAATTATCTGCTGAGCTGTAAAGTGACATAGACGATGCTTCAGTTTTAAAATGTCCCCACTGTCAATAAGAAAATTTGAAATTAAAAATAAAAAATAAACCTGGAAGTCTGTGTATAGATTAATCTGAGCAGCAAGAAGGAAGTAGTTGGTTATCAGCTGTGCAGCTTTCTCTTCTATACAAATGTAGCGCATGTTTGCCTCTGGGGACTGGCACCCTTAGGCCCTCATGCTTGGTTACATCTTCCTGCTTAACATGGTGATCCTGAGTCTCCGCATTACGGGAGTAGGGATATATACCTGAATCAGCAATGCCTCCACCTGACTGGGCATCCATGATAATGGATGAACTATTAAAGATAGTGGCAGGATAAAATAATGCAGGCAGTACAGTGACTAACTAACACACCAATACTGTATAACCAGATCCAGCTCCCTCCCAAACAACCTGTCACCCACTATCAGTCTTCGCCCAAGCAACTGACGTGTACCGTTGGTGCACAGAAGCATTGGGACCTTTAAGAGTAAAATAGCACATATGATAAACAGCAGACACTCCCAAAAAGCTTACCAAAGTATTCAGCCGCACAAGGCTGCAGGGGAAACCTCCAGGATCCTTGTAATAGACTGATGTCTCGGTACTGCCAATGTAACACAAACTGCCTGGCTTGCTTCCATCACAGCTGCAGCTCCGCTCCAAACTACTAGGCGGTCTCGGCTCACTGTTCTTTATGTATAATCTGTTTATTATGAAAGAAAGTCATCAGAACAAGCACAAAGAAGATGGCCTCGCAGGACCAAAACAGGTCATCTGGAAATGGTCGCACTGGACAGGCCCGGACTGGCCATAGGGCATACGGGGCAAATGCCCGGTAGGCCGCTGGCCTAGGCCTTCTTCATCTTTTTTGCCTGGCCACGCTGTCTGGGGAACACAGCCCGTGTTCTCTAGGCTGCACCCTAGGCACGGCAGGGACTTTAAGATGGTGGCCGGCCATCTGGTGCACCCTGTGATCTAATCATAGAGAGCTGGTCAGCCATCGGCCCCCTCTGATTAGGTCACAGGGTGTGCCACGTGATACTTGCTGCCAGGACATAGGGCAGCAGACATCAAACGTGTGCCCTGTGGTCTAATCAGAGGGGGCCAGCCTGTGCAAAGGAGTGGTAGGGGTGCCTCTCAGGACCCGCAAGGAGCAGGAGATGATGATCAAGGTAGAGAGCCCAGGCATGGCTCCGGGTCACTGTCACCTCATGGAGTCTGACATGCCGGGGCCCATGGTGAGCTACCCATCTCCGCCACTCACCCTGGAGCCCACTCCTCTCTCTGGGGGGGGGGTGCCCTGACATCACAGGGAGGAGCAGCAGAACCCCATGAATGAAACTGAAGAAGGAGGGGAGTGGCAGCTCATGGGGTACATTGGCCATGCCTTCCTGAACTTAACAAAAATAAATCACTGCTCTTTGCGGCCTGCCAACCAGCCTGGGGACTGTTTGGACATCACCTCTGTGAGGGACTCCTGCAGCCAGCCAGGAGATCTGAAACAATCTGGCACCAGAGCCTAGGATCCCCCCAGCTGGTTAAGTACAGCCTATGCCATTGCAGATGCCAGCTGAAGTGCCTAGTAAGTGTTGAGGATGGTGGAATCCTGAATAAAGTCATGACAACATGTTAGTGATTGGAAAAACATTTAAACCTAACTGTATTCTAAATGTTAAAGTATTAGATTGATTTTAGGAAGGGAGCTCTACAAATATTATCGGCAGAAGTAAAGGTAGCAAAAACCACTGGCAGAGAATCCATAGGAGTGGAGTTAGCTGCAGGAGAAATGCAACAAGCTAGCAATGTCTGCAGTAGTTTGGCCAAATGTATCCATCCTGTTGATTTTACAAATAAGCCTGCATGGAGGTTAGGGGATGACTTAAACACACATGCTGCATTTGTCCCTCTTGTAATGTCAGGGAGTCGCTGTACTGGTTCAGATTCTAAATCAGTCGTTAGGTATCAGAGAGCTCCACAGTAATGTGTGGTGTGTATGAGGGTATTACAGAGCTCCACAGTAATGTGTGGTGTGTATGAGGGTATTACAGAGCTCCACAGTAATGTGTGGTGTGTATGAGGGTATTACAGAGCTCCACAGTAATGTGTGGTGTGTATGAGGGTATTACAGAGCTCCACAGTAATGTGTGGTGTGTATAATTTATTTATAAAGTATTTTACCAGGAAGGATACATTGAGATTTCTCTCGTTTTCAAGTATGTCCTGGGTTCAAGAACATTGAAATGTTACAGTTGTTACAGAAATACAAAGTAATAAATGCAAGATATTAAAAAAAACCACAAATATACATATTAACAGAAAATAAATATTTAGGAAATAGTCATTATGTTACATGTTTACAGGTGCATTCCGTATTGAGGTATGTTAATAAGGAGCTCTTGAGTGACTTTAGACTGGGGGAAGATTTGATGGCGTCTGGGAGGTTATTCCATAACTGTGGTGCTCTGTAAGAAAATGAGGACCGAGCCACTGTCTTTTTGTATTGTGGTATTGCAAGTAAGGTCCTGGTCCTGGATCGGAGGTTATAGGATGAGGGAACTGCTGGGGAAAGCAGCCTATTCAGATAGGGTGTCAGCCTCCCAGAAAAGCTCTTAAACACCAGGTTGGAAAGGTGAAGGGTGCATTTAGACTCCAGCGACAGCCAGTTTAGCTCTTTTAACATGTCACAATGGTGGGTTATGTAGATACATTGTAATGCAAAGCGGCAGAATGAGTTATACAATGTGGTAAGTTTCTGAAGGTGTGTTTGTGGGGCAACTGCATACACTACAACTCCGTACTCAGTAGCCGGCATAAGCATTTGTTGTACAATTTGCTTTCTTACCGTTGGGCTCAGGCAGGATTTGTTTCTGTACAGGGCACCTAGTTTGGGGTAAAGTTTAGATGAGAGCTTTTCGATGTGAGAGCCAAAGGATAGATTTGGGTCTAACCACATACCTAGATATTTGAGAGCAGTGACTGTGGTCAGCGTGCAATTTGATTTTGTCCTCACAGAGCTCCACAGTAAAGTGCGGTGTGTATGAAAATATCACAGAGCTCCACAGTAATGTGCGTTGTGTGTAGAGAAAAAAAAAGTGGGCTGCTCAGTCCAAAATACCCAGGCCTATTTTTGTCCCAGTCTGGGCCTGGCACTGGACCAAAACACATCATCGCAAATAAACATTGCATGAAAATAGTAG
The DNA here is from genome assembly GCA_009667805.1 of Leptobrachium leishanense. NCBI lineage: Eukaryota > Metazoa > Chordata > Amphibia > Anura > Megophryidae > Leptobrachium > Leptobrachium leishanense. The sequence continues at coordinate 146,869,945 of CM019064.1, read as the reverse complement.
ACATAAAGTCAGCAATATAATTACATATAAATAAAGGTCAGCGTGAAATGATCTCAGGAAACAAAAAAATAAATCTCAGCGTATATAACCAATATTAGTCATCGAAGGAAAGTAAATGCACATCTATAAATCAAGAAGATTCTTCATATCATAAAATAAGGGGGAGGGGGGAAAGATGGCAAAGGCCAGAATTGTGCCAGTCCTGGTGACTTCCAGGATGGCCGAAAAGACTGTGGAGAGGGCATGGGGGGGGGTGGTAAATGGCACAAGGTCTGGGTGCTAAACTGGGCACCAGGCCGCGGCTGCACCCCCTGAGGGATCCCGGAGAAGCCATCATAAACAAAAAAAACGTGTGTGGGGGGTGACACAAAAAATTGTGGTTGTTAATTTTTTTTTCCTTTTATTTTAGTTTGTAAATATTTTATTGGAAATGGGGGATTGATGTTGGCTGATTCCCGTGACAAATCCTGTGACAATACAGTCTGCCCACCGATTCCTGGACGCAACGTTCATTTGCGAACGGCTTTGCGTGTCGTATTTGCGCACTTTTCTTTTGACGGACGAAATAATGCGCTCGGATCGAAATACCACGTAAATTTTCACACGATCACGTTTTTTTTCGTGCGCAAAAAACAGAGAATGTAATAGGGCCCTCCATAGGCTATAATGGCTCTGGTAAGTTTACAACAGCTCTGGTTAAGTTAGCACCAGCTTTGTAATATGGCCCTTAGTGTTTGAAGCTACTGCTGAAGGGGCCTCAAGAAATTTTTTCTAAATATTTTTTATCTTGCTGTACCTTTTATTCCTAAGAAAAATCATAAGGTGAATTGAATAGCATGTCTGAAGATTTATAGATTACCCAGGAATTCACCCAAGGGCTAACTAGCACTCAACACCTAACAATGACAGTATGTTTTCCACCACAAATACATACCTTGGTGCTATTTCAGCATACTCTGGTGCTTACAGCAGTGGTTCCCACAGTATGGAGCACACTCTCTGGGGGCTGCACAGGTACAGCAGGGGAAATGCAGGAGATCAGTAGAAAAAGTTATGTTCTGATCTATTGTTATCTCTAACGGTTATATTCTTCAATGTTGCAACAACAATCAAAGTTAAACAATTGCAGGTGTTTTTCAGTCAAAAAACTGTCTATTTTTCACAATTAGGGATGTGCGTTTCGGGTTTCGGAATTTCGCAATTTTCACGAAATTTCCCGATTCGTGCATTCGGATACGGACGATTTTACGAAACTTTTCAGATCCGAAAACGGCAGATCCGAAAAAATTTACGAAACGAAACGAAAATTTGTTCGGAATTTTCGAATGGACTAGAAATGTGTAAAATCAAAAATCATTTTCGTTCCATTCGTAATTTCGGCTCCATTCCTGATTTCGGTTCCATTTCAGTAATTTCGGACAACATATTTTTGGGTTATATCGCTGATTCTGTAATTTTGTATCATTCCCATCTCAATGTATCCTTCTTGTAAAACCAGAGAAATCTCAATGTATCCTTCCTGGAAACCCAGAGAAATCTCAATGTATCCTTCCTGAAAAACCAGAGAAACCTCAATGTACCCTTCTTGTGAAACCAGAGAAATCTCAATGTATCCTTCCTGGAAAACTTGAGAAACCTCAATGGCAGAATTATCGTATCGACAGAATTATCGTATCGACAGAAATATCGGATCCGAAAAACCATTAGTTTACGTCAAAACGAATAGACACTTTGAAACGAGGAGAACAGACGTTCTGAAAAACACGAAAATTTCCGAAATTACGGAAAAAAGTCGATACGAAAAACGAAACGACAACGAAATGAACCGAAACGGAAATCGGCTGAAACGAGCTGAAACGAAAATTTACAAAATACGAACGAACTGAATCGAACCGAAAAAAAAATCGGTGCACAAGCCTATTCACAATTCTACGTGAATTATTTGGTAGTCTATTTTTCATAGTCACAGGCTGTGCTCCAGATTTTCAATAGGTTTAAAGGGGAGGACATGACCTAAAAAGTTGAGAGCCACTTGCTTATAGCAACATATACGTAAAACATCATTATATATTATTTCATAGGGATGGAGGAATGGGACTCACAGACTGTGAGACTCCTGTACGGGAATCACTTTTGAGGATACTGACAATGCAGAGGACATTCCCGCTCCAGTACGCTATCAAGGAGGAACTCTACAACAGTCCTCACAAGGAGACCAACATACATCAAGTGGCAGAGCTGTCAGAAGGCCACGACGACTCATTGAAGAATGTTACGGCATTTAACACGTAACTCATTTCCATTGCATTTTGTGTTATACTTATGTAGCGCTCACTCCCGGAGGAGCCGCTGAATTAACCTCGGTTAGTCTCACCGCACTAGGGAATAAATATACACCAGCACTGTTGTGGATTTTATAGATTATATACTTTACTGATCCCAATAAAGTGGCATATATAATGTAAATACGGTATATGAACGACAGGATTTCGTAATGCGGGAAAAACACGCGGCGGCAAAAGAAAAAGATTAACCCCTTAGTTCTGGAGTGTAAGTCCCGTGAATGTAATGTCTCAAAAAGGTGTACATGTATTGATTCATGTAACCGGGTACCGTATTCAACTGGCCAGTGAATGGAATAAGCAAATCTTCGACTAGTCGCGTTGGGGCCCTGTAGATTTGAACAATAATGCAGCATGCTTGGTTATACTCGGACTTTCGGCCTATAAGGCCTCTCACCCATCCGCTAGACAATCTGTACCACTGCCCGATCAAGGATGTCTCTCCGCTTGTCCTCCGGAACTCTGTGCCACCGGATCCGCTCTCTTGCTTGTCCGATCTCCAACACAAGAACTACGGCCTACCGCCTGCACTCCCCATGGATCATCACGGTCTTCTTACAAGGGGTCCAACTGGAACTGAAGTTCTGCGCAAACCTTTCAGCGATAATTTGGTATGCCTCAGCAAGTTACTGTCCCGATCTCCAGCGCCCTCGAGGTAGCGTCTGCGCTCCGACCTGGTCTCGATCCCTGGCAGTCTCACTTGCGTCCTCTGTTGTTCGCCGCTCCGCTCACACTGCCGCTCCTCCGCACGAGGCTGCTAACGTCCTTCCTCTCTCTCCCACCCATTTCCTGTATCTCACGCAAAGCATGCTGGAAACTGTAGTTCAGTCCTGTCCAGCATAGTCCACATCGCCTCTGTCTCCCTCTGGTGGCCACAACAAGTAAATGCCGCAACACAGTCTTTTCAAAGCAGCGCTACACTTAGTTTATGTGTTCTAGTTTTGTTATGCTCCACCCCAAGCTCCCAATGGTCCACCCATGATCTGAACTCGGGCAACATCATTCATGATCTTGACTGTATTCTAATCCAGGTTTTCTGCTATTGTATATGTACTCAAGCTGCATCACTATCCTGAAAGTGGTTGTTCCACTCCATGTCTACCCTGTTTGCTCTCTCTTTGAAAAATGCTAAAGCACTATAGGGCCAGTGCAACCCCAAGTGACTCCTCCTCTTCACCCACTAATAACCAATATAAAATAAATTTGAGTGCACTCTTGGATATCATGTAACATGTAAAGGAAAACTTATCTTAGAGAGTTTTCTCTTTCCAGTGAGGGTTGATGTAATCTTCTCACGAAATGCTGATAGCCCACATCCAATGGTCGCAGGACAAGTATTTTGGTGGAGTATCAGAGAGAGAGGAGAGAGAGAAAGTGAGCAGTCTGTGTGCTGGCTACCCAAAGCTGTGGACCACGGATACTCCACCCAACATACCTGTCCTGAGACCATTGGATGTGGGCTATCAGCATTTCATGAGAAGATTAGATCGACCCTCACTGGAAAGAGAAGAGTCTCTAAGATAAATTTTCCTTCACATGTTACATGATATCCAAGAGTGCACTCAAATTTATTTTATATTGCTCAATCTTTAGGTGTGGTTATTCAGCAACCTGATTGCTTGCCCAAAAAAGGAAGCAAAGCCTGTGCTTCAGAGCTTCCGCAATGAATGTAAATTGCTACACTCTCCTGAGTGCAATCTGATGCCTGCTACTTACCCTTGTAAGCCAGCCATGGGCGGACTGACAACTAATGGGGCCACCGGGCAATATTTACTGATTTCGTGCCCTCCCCGCAGCCGGCATGCAGCGAGCGTCATTGGCTGCAGGGGACGGCTTGAGTTCAGGCCGTCCCCGTACAGCCAATGACGCGCGCCGCGAGCAGGCTGTGGGGAGGGGCCTGAGGCGGCCACATTGAAGACAGTGAGCGTACATGTACGCCCTGTGTCTTCAAAGCCCGCCTGCCACCGGGATGTCATGGAACGTCCTGCGGCATTAAAGGGTTAAAGAAACCTTCAGGTTTTTTGTCAAAAAGTTAGAGTTAGAGCACTTGGGGCCAATATACTCTTGATTGAATTAACGTTTCTAAAATCAACTGGGGGGGCTTTCAGTATAAAACTGCTTAAGATCTGATCATTCTTCAATATGGGCCAGCATTTGTTTAGCGCTTCTTTAATCTCCTTTGACCTCCCACTAAATTGAGTCAAAAATGCAAAATTACACTTGGATTGTCCTTTAACGCTATTTACATTCTTGTCTCTCCGTATAAAAAGATCTTCCCTATCGATACTGTGAACTTCCAACCTACTTTTTTCCGCCAAATATCTAGGGTATTGTTTAAAAAAAATAAAAAATTGTGAAAGTCCTCTACTTTGTATGATATAATCATCCAAATCAGAACAGTTGCATCTTACCCGTGAAAACTGATTTTTTTGGAATATTTTCAAGCCACTTCCTATGGTGGCTACTATTAAAATTAATATATGAATTCTTATCCCTTGGTTTCTAAAAGGTTTTTGTGCACAAATGTCCCTCGACAAAAATCCTAAGATCTAAAAAATTCAATTCTTGGCGCCCAATGTGCTCTGAGAACTTTAAATTGAAATCATTCCTATTGCAGCAACTTAGCCGAGAAGACCACTTAGGCTACGGTCAGATGAACGCATTTTTCGCGTCGTCCATGAAAAAGTGCGTTCGAACGAATGGACATATTTTTTCACGGAATACGCAATAGCGGTCATACGATGCACATTTTCGTCCGTGATTTTGTACGGATCATCAATAAAACCCTTTTTGTGTCTGGACGTTATGTTGGCCGGACATTAGCAGCGTCTGACGTCTCCTAATCACGCAAACACGCCGCTAGCGGACGCAGCGCACTCTGTACGTCAGTACTAGCGGTATCACGTTCTCGAAAAAATGCGTTTGTTTGCCGCTTTTGTTGCGCGGCCGCACTTTCGTGAGGCCGCACTTCGTATATTGCCCGTCATTGGCCATCATTTGCTGCTACTACGGCCGTGATAAAGTGCGGCTGCACTCGCGTTCGCACTGCGTTCGTCTGGCCCTAGCTATAAAGTCACACAACGGGGTCATCAAGTGCTGAGGCGCATGGTGCGTATAATCTGCCAATTCTCTGTAGATTCCATAGCTGAAAAGACCACAGCTCCTGTCTTAGGCTAGGGTCAGACAAAGGCATTTTTCGTGTCTTCCGTCAAAAAGTGCGTCCGGATGCATGGACGCACTTTTTGACGGCAGACGCGATAGCGGTCATACGGTGCGCAATTACGGGCGTGATTTTTGATGGAGCTATAAAAAACAATTGGTCGTGATGTAGGCCAGACATGTGAAGCGTCTGACGTCTCCTAATCACGCACACATGCCGCTATGCCGACGCAGCGCACTCTGTGCGTCAGTACTAGCGGTTCGACATTCTTGAAAAAATGCATTCGTTTGCCGCTTGCGTTGTCCGGCCGCACTTTTGTGCGGCTGTACATTGTATGTTGGTCGTCATTGGAGGTAATTTTCTGCTACCACGGCCGTAATAAAGTGCAGATAAACACACGTTCAAACAGCGTTCGTCTGACCCCAGCCTTACTCTCATGATGTAACGTCTGCCTCCTGGGCCCAAACCACCAGTGCGTTGTGACACTGCACTATAAAATGTATTTTAAAAAAACTCTTAAAGGAATTAATATATTTGTTATAAACAGTACGTATGATTAACAGTAAGTTAAAAACAAGGTCTCAGAGTACTGAGAACTGGCAGCAGCACTAGTGGCCTGCCCTACGATGAGTCTCAGCTCAGGTCTCATACTATTTTGATGTTGCTATTGCAGAGAACACAATAACATATGCAAATCAGTAGGGATGTGCACCGATTTTTTTTTCGATTCGATTCGATTTTTCGAATTTTTTAACTTTTCGATTCGGCTCGTTTCGACTGCTTTCTGTTTCGATTCGGTTCGGCTCGATTCGGTTTTCGGGTACATTTATTTTTCGGAATATCGACCATTTTTCGTATTTTCGGGTCACTTTACTAGGTTTCTGTATCGACTTTTCGTTATTTCGGAAATTTTCGTTTTTCGGAATTGTACATGGTTTTCGGCATATCGCCCATTTTTCGTTTTTCGGAACTTTTCGTTTTTCGGAACTTTTCGTTTTTCGGAACTTTTCGTTTTTCGGAACTTTTGGTTTTTCGGAATTGTACATGGTTTTCGGCTTATGGCAAATTTTTCATTTTTCGGAACTTTTCGTTTTTTCGGAACGTCTGTTCTCAAGCTGTCTAACTCTATTCGTTTTGATGAAAACTACTATGGTTTACTTTTTTAATACTACTTTATATATTTTTTATAATAAATTTTTGGTTTGTTTTTCGGATCCGATAATTCATTCTGTCGATACGATAATTCTGGCGATTCTATCGTGTTTTTTTAATTAACCCTTTCGCTGCTGAGGCTTTTCCCACCTCTGTGCTGAGCTCATTTTTACCGGTTTTGCTCATCATTTTAAACGTGTTTGAAGGCTTATTTTAGTATATGACCCAGACATATTATATATCGTTCTTTCCGTCAGACTCGGCAGATTAATAATATGTCATTATTATATGTATACGTCATGACCTGTCTGTATATTATAACAAAAAATGCAATAAAATATGAATTTTCAATAATTTACAACGTGTAAAGTGTTTTTTTTTCACATTTTAACATGCGAGCAATTGCGGTTATATTTTGTATGGGGTGCGCTTGTTAAAAAAATTAGAGATGGGGTCTCGTTACATTTTTTTTTGGGGGAAATTACACGATTTTTAACAAACGCACCGCATACAAAAATCGTTAGTGCAGCATCATTGTTCACATTATAATTGAAATGGGAACAATATTGCTGCATTAACAAACCAAAAAAAAGAAAAAAAATTGTTTTAATTTTTTTACAAACTTTTTTCACATTCGTGTTTGGTATCGTTGGAACGGCCATGCTCTGGCCGATCCAACAATACCAAACTTTAACCCCTAGCTGCCACGGATCGGGAGATAGGGGGTTCATTGGAACCCCCTATCTCCACCATTGGTGGCAACTAGGGGTTAACTCCAGGACTGGCGTCATCGTGCTATGCACGATGACGCCAGTCCTCAGGGGGAGTTCCCGGAAGCTTGGCCGACATCCGACATCCTCATGGATATGCCCCAGATCCTCATGGATATGCCCCAGCTCCTCATGGATATGCCCCAGCTCCTCGTGGACATGCCCCAGCTCCTCGTGGATATTGCCCCAGCACCTCATGGATATGCCCCAGCTCCTCGTGGACATGCCCCAGCACCTCGTGGATATTGCCCCAGCACCTCCTGGATATGCCCCAGCTCCTCGTGGACATACCCCAGCACCTCGTGGACATGCCCCAGCACCTCGTGGACATGCCCCAGCACCTCGTGGACATGCCCCAGCTCCTCGTGGACATGCCCCAGCTCCTCGTGGATATGCCCCAGCTCCTCGTGGATATGCCCCAGCTCCTCGTGAACATGCCCCAGCTCCTCGTGGATATTGCCTCAGCTCCTCGTGGACATGCCCCAGCTCCTCGTGGATATGCCCCAGCACCTCGTGGACGTGCCCCAGCTCCTCGTGGACATGCCCCAGCTCCTCGTGGACATGCCCCAGCTCCTCGTGGACATGCCCCAGCTCCTCGTGGATATGCCCCAGCTCCTCGTGGATATGCCCCAGCTCCTCGTGGACATGCCCCAGCTCCTCGTGGACATGCCCCAGCTCCTCGGGATATTGCCCCACCACCTCGTTAGTGCAGCATCATTGTTCACATTATAATTGAAATGGGAACAATATTGCTGCATTAACGAACCAAAAAAAAGAAAAAAAAATGTTTATTTAATTTTTATAATTTTTTTTAAATATATTTTTATTTTTATTTTTTTTTAAAAAACGTTTTCACTGTAGTGTTTGGTATCGTTGGAACGGCCATGCTCTGGCCGATCCAACCATACCAAACTTTAACCCCTAGCTGCCACGGATCGGATGATAGGGAGTTCATTGGAACTCCCTATCTCCACCGTTGGTGGCAGTTAGGGGTTAACTCTAGGACTGGCGTCATCGTGCTATGCACGATGACGCCAGTCCTCAGGGGGAGTTCCCGGAGGCTTGGCCGACATCCAGATGTCGGCCAGCTCCGGGAAAGGATCACGAACCGGCGCTTTTCAGCGCCGATTCGCGATCCAGCTCCCCAGGGGTTAATGCCAGGCACCATTTGGAAGGGCAGGCTGTGCCCTTCCAAATGGTGCCTGGGTTAACCCCCGCAACGCCGCCGATCGGGAGGGAGAGAGGTCTGAAGGACCTCCCCCTCCCTTTCAGGCGCCTCCTCCGCACATGCGGGGGGGGCGCCTGAATTAGGTGTCATCGCGCTGTCGCGATGACACCTAATTTCACCGGCGGCGGTTCCGGATGCTGGGCTGACATCGAGGATGTCAGCCGCACCGGGGGGGCCAGCGATCGGCCGGAACCCGGCCGAACGCTGACCCCAAAGGGAGGATGCGCTCAGCGCGTCCTCCGCATACCAGCAGCCATGCGGAGGACGCGCTCAGCGCGTCCTCCGCATCGAAGTGGTTAACAGTGTGGAAACCAAGCAATACATAATTAACTTATTAACGTAAAGCAACGCACACAAACAGGAAAATATAGAAAAAATAGAAAATTTATTTACAACATGGGGAAGGGAAGGGAAGGGAACATGCCAAGGATGGCAAACTGCCCAACAGGGGCACAAACAACACAAACAAACATACAATGGCGGCCATCTTCCAAGCCAGGCGAACATCTTGTTCAGAGTATTGGTTCACTTTTAGAATTACTGGCATTTGAGGAGATGTTGGAGCTGGTCCGCATCTTTGATTACAAAGATTATGACTGCAGTAAGGGCCCTTACGGCAGGAAGAATAATTTTAGAAAGGATCGTATCATTGACAAGCTACGCGCACCACCATCCTGGAGGTGTTTGGGAAAGACGGGACGAAGGACCAGATCAGAAAACGCTGGTCTGACCTCAAAGCAGGCGAGCAGGAGCAGCTGAGGCACATCCGTATTGAGTATTGTCTCTGTCTTACTGCCGCTCCAGGATGTCCGCGGTGTTGTTCAGGTGCTCCCGGAGTTCCTGCAGCAGTTCCTGGATGGCATCGAGTGTTCTGACAGCCAGCCTTAGTTCGCCAATCGCCTCTTGATTGCTCGGTCTGGCTTCTTCTATATATCCAATAAATGAAAGAAGGAAAATACAGTAAGTAAAGCAGGTTTCTATTTTTGACTGAAAGTCTTGAAAAAATATAACAGTAGTATATACCAGTGCTGGCGGCCTCCTGAGGCTCCGACTCCTCCTCCCCCACCAACACCGTCTGCATATCCAGTGCTATATGTAAGAAATTAAAGAAATAAAAAATACAGTAAACAACAAAACTGATTTATTTTTGAACAAAAGTCGATGCAAAATACAACAGTAAAAAAAAAAAAACCTGGACTGGCGGCCTCCTGCTGCACCGGCTGCCTCTCTCCTTCGCCCTCCTCCTGGTCCTCCTCTTCCTCCTCCTGCTCCTCTTGTGCTATACATAAAAAAATTAAATTAAAATGCAGTAAACAAATTTTTTTTCTGTTTTTGACCAAAAGTCGTTGCTAAATAAAACAGTATATACCAGCGCTGGTGGACGCCCGTGGCTCCCCCTCCTCCTCCGCTGGGGCACTGGTCCCTGCCCGGGCAGATTCGGCGGCCTTCTTCCTGTCTTCTGCCAAATCCAAAAAATATAACACGTAAATAATGCAGACTGGAAAAAATGGTATATCTATACAATATATTGCCGAAAGTATTGCGACACCCCTCCACTACCCCACTACCAGCTTGTCCCACCACTACTCCCATCTCATAGTTCTAAAGTCACAAAATATTTATTTATTTCCTCTGCACATAGACATATATTACCGTTCATTTATATATTTTTTTCAGAAGTAAACATTACGTTTATTCAATAAAAACTATTATTTGTGTTGTGTGCATACAAAGCGCATTGTGTGACTGCTTTTAGTTATTTTATAGAAGGCCTCAGCCTCAGTTTCACTTTCAGATTCTGCTAATAAAACTGGATATTGCAGAAACAACAACAGAAATCCACCATTTTGTTTTGAAATTTGCATCTAAAGCATTCAATGACACTGCTGCAGCAGCTGCTGAGGATGTATTGAAGGCAGCTCTGTTTGGATGCACTTTCAGAAGAACTACATGTCCCATCCTATCACTTAGCAAAGACGCAGAGATTTTTGTTGATGCGCAGGTGGGAGCCAATATTGGGCAAGCTGTGGGTCATCTCGTATGCATCACTCAATCACAACAACCCCCCCCCAGCACACTACAGTACACACAGTGCCAAAAGAAATCCAGCATTGTAACTTCATCTACATACATCAAATGTCACAATTTTCACGAATACGTAAAATCACAAAAAAGAAGAGCTATGGCAAAAATGCATGTATGACGAATTGTGAAAACGCAAAGCTATACACAATCACAATGCATGAAAAAAGGGACTAGATAAATAAACGTATTTCTGTGCACATTAGCACATGCAAGCACATTATTATTATTATACAGGATTTATATAGCACCAACAGTTTGCGCAGCGCTTTACAATATAACATGACACTTACGTTTCGCTATGACGCGACGGATGCGTCTCAGCTGCTCCTGCTCGCGTACTTTTAAATCAGACCAGCGTTTCCTGAGCTGGTCCTCCGTCCGGTCCTTCCCAAACAACTCCAAAATGGTGGTGCGTAGCTTGTCAAGGATACGATCCTTCCTGGCGTTATTCTTCCTGCGGTAAGGTCCCTTCCGGCAATCATAATCTTTGCTATCAAAGATGCGTACCAGCTCCAACATCTCTTCAAACGCCATATTTTGGGCCCGTTTCTTCCTGGGTGCCGGTGGTTCATCATGAGATGATGACGAGGTGCTTGTACAGCACTCCTCTCTTACAGCGGCCATCATGAAGAATAATAAAAACAATATTTTGTTCAAAAAGTTGTCAATAAAACTGGCTCAATAAAGTTACGACATTCGCGCGCGCGCGCATGCGCGACCCGCGGACGAATCGGATCTGACCAAAATACGAATATTCTGATCGGATCATTGGAAACAAAAAAAAATTTACAGATTCAGCGATATAACCGATACTAGTTAAATATACGATGTCCAGACTTACCGAAATGGAACCGAAATCCCGAATGGAACTGAAATCATGAATAGAGGGAAAATAAATTTCGATTTGACACATTTCAAGTCCATTCGAAAATTCTGAAAAATTTTCGATTTGGCAAATTTTTTGTTTTTTTCGGAAAGTCTGTTCTCGTTTCAAAGCAATAGATTTCGATTTGACACATTTCAAGTCCATTCGAAAATTCCGAAAAATTTTCGATTTGGTAAATTTTTCGTTTTTTCGGAAAGTCTGTTCTCGTTTCAAAGCAATAGATTTCGATTTGACACATTTCAAGTCCATTCGAAATTCCGAAAATTTTTCGATTCGGCTCGGAAAACAGTTCGGATTCGACTTTTTCGGATCTAAAAAATTTCGGAATTTCGGCCGCATCGAAAGACCCGAATCGGGAAATTTCGTGAAAATTCCGAAATTCCGATACCCGAAACGCACATCCCTACAAATCAGACTACTGTCGCTCAGAATGGGAAGCCAAAACTGAAGTAATAAGGAAGTCTCCTCTGCAGGAGACATATTATAAACCCTTGACTTTCGCTTCAGTCTCCTAGACCAGTGTTTCTCAAACATGTCTTCAACAACCTCTAACAGGCCAGATTTTGCAGATCACCATGAGAAAATGCCGACTGAATCCAGCAATCACTGAGCAGCAAATCATATCACCTGTGCTGTGCTTCACATATCTGGCAAACCTGGCCTGTTAGAGGGTCCTGAGGACAGCTTTGAGAAACACTGTCCTAAACCTTATCAGAAGGACCTTATAGTGGATACCTCGCTCTCAATTTACCTCGAGCAAGGTGTCTACATCGGGATGACCCTGTCCACTTAAACAGTGTTTTTGCTCACTTTTTATGAAGTTCCTGAGAACATATTGTATATAGTTCAAAGTCACATGAGACAAAGATTACGGAAATAAATGATTTTCTTTGTGTTTATATAAAACATTGATAAGAGTCTTGAAAAACATGTTCAGCAGTATTTCTGTTTGGGACTTTGATGGAGTGTGATGAGTGATTTGCTGTTGTGCTACATTGCTCACCAGTTTATGGGTTTTTACCATTGCTTAATGCTTGCTACTGTGATATACTTTCCGTTTCTGTCACAAGATTACCGACATTTTTCGTGCACCTGTACAACAAGGATAAGCAAGACATTCTCTAGCTACTTTACAGACACTGCAAAAAGACAATAAGTTAATTCATTGGAAGCATGAAGAAGAATATCAAACATGAAAAACTGGTTATGTCTTGGGATCTGGTAAAAAGTTAAAATCAATAGCAAAGAAAGCCAAACATGTATTTAAACTGACAACAGGCGTTTAAAGTGATCTTGACATACATGCATAGGCGTGCGCACAGGGTGTGCCTGGTGTGCCCAGGCACACCCTAATGTCAGATGAAGAGGTCCCTTTTCTCCTCCTCCATTGACATTTTAGATGCCCCTTATCTGGTTCATGATAAATAACATTAAAATTGACTGCATCTCTGGTTACAGACTCGTTATTTTGAATGAAAAATGTGCGTTTTTTTGCAAAGTCTTCTAAACTTTAGTTTTCAGTTAATAAATGTTTTATGGGTGCACACCCTAATGTAATGGGCTGCGCACGCCAGTGCATACATGTGAGTGGATGGTGTATTTAGGTCAGAAATAACACATCAAACTGAATAGGGACGCATTTTATATCTGTTTTCTGTAATGCCCACACAACACTGTACAGTAACCAATATTGATAGGAGGGCCAAAATGTTATCTATAATAATATATTCATACAAAAATGTGATAAACTTGCATTTCTAGTTACAGCTTTGTAAAGCAAACACTGGAGGGGTTAGTCCAAGAGAGCCGAATTGGCACCGAATGGCGAATGGTAAAATAGTGCTTTTTTCAATCTGTAACAAACCTTTTTATTATTCATAGGACCTGATATATGATTTCCAGGCATTTTCATCCAGTAGTTTTTTTGCAAATGCGTTTTAACAGTTGGTGTGTATCTTTTTTTTAATCTCGTTCAGCGCCTTGTTGGCTTTTTCTGGAGGTTGGTCGAGGCTCTGTTCGGCAGATTGTTGATTTATACGTATGCGTTTGGTGGTTTTGCGGCGGATCGTTGCTTGCGTTCGTTATTTTTTCAGCGGCTTACCGGATCAATCTCAGTTTTTTTTCGGCAGTTTTTCTGTTCGATTAGGCGGTTTTCCGGCAGTTTTTCAATGCATCCGGTAGTTTTTCCCTGCATTTCGGTGACCCTGCAGTGAATGTTGAATTCACCGCAGGGTCGGCGAATTTGACTCCTCGAAGTGCGGGGAACGAGATAAGTCATGAAAAGAAGAAATAGATATTACTTGATAATTGTATAAACACAAAGCTTTTCATTTACTAAGTCTGAATATGTGTCATGTCCAGCGATCCTAGGGCAACTTGTGACACACCAGGGGGTGCCCGGCACCCAGCAGCGCCGTCCATGCCATTAGTTGGCCGGGTGCCAGGTGATGCGCCGGCTCAGGGAGGTCACGTGGCTGGTCAGGAGGCGGGGCGCGGTGTATTGACACGTAGTCGCAGAGTTTAAAGCCAGACAGGGCAAACTGACTCATTGCCCTGTCGTGGAGTTACTTCCCCAGTGCTTGGTGATCCGATTCATTCAACTCACTGATTCTTTGATTTACGTTATTGACCCGGCTTTACTGAGAACCTCCTATGAGTACCGATTTGGCTATTACTGACTACCCAGATTTGTGTATCGATTCTGCTGTGTATGAGAACTACGGTTTGTGTACTGACTCAGCTTTATTTACTGACAACCCTGATTTGTCTATCGATTCTGTTTTGTATGAGAACCACGACTTATGTACTGGCTCGATTATAACTGGGAACCCTGACTTGTTGAACCACACGGTTTTATCTAAGAATCACGGTTTGTGTATTACACTGGTCACTCCTGTTAACCCTGTCCGGCCTGTATACTGCTGTTTAAAGGGTTTGTCTGAACAGGTCAGTAGGCTACTCCTACTCTGAGGCCTGTTAACCTTTGCTAGTTATTGTTTCCCTGCAGATAGCAAGTTTACCGACCATTCAAGGATCGGAGGGATAGACAGGGACCAACATCGTAGGACTAGGGGGGATCCGTGACAATATGCAAGAAATATTAACGTGCTGTCATGCATAAAAAGGGGATTTAATGACAAGTGAAAAATATAAATTTGCCTTTGTATAAATCTATGGTAAGACTATACATTAATCTCCAGTACAATTTTGGACACATGAGTATGTGCGGAAATTTTGTCTTCTCTCTTTCTTTGATATTTGTATGAACCAATACGGTACGGTAACCACACTTAGACTGATACTCCAATAGGACATCAATCTCAGTGAGATAGAAAAAATGGTGTCTATTCTAGAAAGAAATAAATGAAGACCGGTGTTGATGGACTGCAGAAAGGCCCAATCTGCAGGATCCAGTAGAAGTATGGAGACCAGGCACTTGGATCACATAGTGCTACCTTTGTTGGATATCACAAAGTCAATGTTTTGGTTCAAACAGCAGCCCCTTGAGAAAGGCTCTCATTTCAGTCAAAACATTGTCTGTCATATCCAGTAAAGTTTCCACTATATGATCCGAGTGTCTGGTCTCCCTTCTACAGGATCAGTTTCAGTGAGAACATAAATCAAATGAGTGATGTTGACACCATTTCGGATAAAGTTTAAGCGTACATGCATGAAAACATCAGGACACGGAAGAGGACTGGAATCCAGGGGAGATGCATAAGCAAGTACAAAAGAGACCAAAAGGAGACTTATTGGTTCCAGTGTCCCTTAATTGGATTTCCTATATATACACACCATCTGGAATGTTTATATATTAACCCGCTGAAAACAGGTAATATATAGAAGAGCTGAGCGAGTGTGTACTCCTAATTGAAAGGAAGGGGGATAACCCACAATTAGACACTAGAATTAGTCACGGATGTGGCTATATCAATAGGAGCTCGTTAAAAACCTAACTTTTATTGACTGTGTATAAAATATTTAAACATATAAAAGACAAACAAATAGGTATAGTAACTGGCTATCCTACTGGATAACAATCTAGTGTCCAGTTAAATCAGAATAGTTGAATTCGCATAGTAGTAGGCTTAATTAGCATATTAAGATAATTCCCTTGACATGAAACCCTAAAAGCATTAAAGCTAAATGGTTAACAGACCTAGTCACTATGACGATGCGACCTTTGATTTAATGTGAGGATACCCAATCAACTACCCCCATAGGGATGGATGGATAACTACATTATCATCGACACGGCAGCTAACTTGCAACAATTTCATTTGATAGCTCGTATCAATCATTTTTGTTACCCAGAGTCTGTTAACCATTTAGCTTTAATGCTTTTAGGGTTTCATGTCAAGGGAATTATCTTAATATGCTAATTAAGCCTACTACTATGTGAATTCAACTATTCTGATTTAACTGGACACTAGATTGTTATCCAGTAGGATAGCCAGTTACTATACCTTGTCGGGTATATTACACAGAAAAGGCGAATTTAAAATGGATGCCTGTAGCCATTTTGTTTTAAAGACCGTTTTTCTTTCAAAATATTCTCTAGGTTTAGAAATGAACAAGATTTTTTTTACAAAGTTCATTCCTGGGTTAAGAAGCCCCAGACATGAAGGAACCTAGAATGAATGTGAGATAATGCTAAGACATGTCATAAGTAAATTTATTGGTCTGTTTTAAATTTTAAAACAAAAGAGATTTTGTCTTTTGGGTATAGGAATAAGAGTTAAATATTTTGTAATATAAAAGTATATTCACAAAATATATGTTTATAATCAAGGTATATTTTATTATAATTACAATAGTGAAATATATACTCCAATAAATATTGTAGAAAGTATAATTGATAAATAAAAGAAATCACTGAAGAATATTCTGTAACCAGAAAAGAATTTAGCTGATAAGGCTCTTAGCAACCAAAAGGGAGGAGAGCTATAAATCTCAAGAGACAGTCTAGAGTCTAGAGTCTAGTTAGAAGACAAGGTTCTTTGTTAAGTTAGTCTGACCTTTTGACCCTAAGATAAGAATTAATGGAATTAATGGAATTAATATAAGAAGTGCAATACTGCCCTCTACAGGATAGTAAAAATAATGATTTATATTATCATTAATATTAACTGTGTGGCTATAATAAGCGGGAAAAAGTTTTTGGTAAGTCAGTCGGAGATTGCCAGCCATCGGGACGCATCACCATGCACTCAGACATTCATTATACATGACATTCTGAGAAGTCAGAGACTCACATCAGACTCACATCACCATGCACTCAGATCCCAAGACATGAGGCTATCAATATTCTCACCAAATCTCTAACTCACATGCATTGATTATCTAATATCGATAATTTTCACATATTCCAAAACAAAGCATCACATAGAAAATTCCAAGGCAGACTCATCAACATCCAAATTGGACAGGTAATGTATGAAATAAGGAATTAATGTAAAAATATATTTGTAGAGATTTTGCAACGCAGACTGAGACTTCTCGGATACGGTTAAAATCCAAATTCTAAGTATTTTCTATTCTGCAGATAGAAATATGAAGAAGTGGATATAAGGATTTATTCCTAAAGACATGTTGCAAGATTGATACCAATATATATATTGAATTTGGAAATTACTGTGATTAAAATTAATAAGCAAGGAATTATATAACTACAAAATAAAAAGCAAAAGATTAGAAGTTTAATTCTCGAGATTAGGGGAGGATTCACTAAATAAGTTTTTATTACTTATCATCAAATTAGCTCATCTTTTGTTGATCCATGTAGCATAGAGATATATATATATCTATAAGAGCTGGCTGGTTAAACATTGTTTGCTGGGAATTGCATGTTGTATTAAGCAGAAATGTTTATTAACCATTTGTGTATTAGTTACTAACTGATAAGGTAAATGATATTAATCATATATGCAGTTACTAACCGGAGATACATATATTGTGAAGCTAGTTTTTATATGCTGATGGAGTGTGGTTTATAAATTGTTGTTCATGATATGAGATTTGAAATTCTTTTGTATACGTAATAAATATATATATTTTTATCCGATTATTGATTATTGTATTTTTTAAAGCAAAACACAGACAATTAAAAGAATTCAGGATAATTTCTAAGAGATATAAACGATTGATATTTGTGTCTCGTATAAGTTTCTTATGAAATAATAATCCCTGATATATTGGAGGCGACTGCCGAGGTAGGTCCAGTAAGTCCAATATAGACATATTGGAGGCTTGGCTGATAAATCCAATATATACAAACGTGTTGTATTCACGTGCAGAGATTATATCCGACAAATTGGAGGCACTGTTGAGATTGTAGTATTTGTTTGGAATATAATTGTCAGTGATTGTCTGATTAGACAGAGATAAAATATATATATATATTTTGATTCCTTGTTGTATTTTGACTTGTGGTTTTTACGGTTATCTACTAAACAGTGTAAAAATGTCAGAGTCAGAATCTGAGACTCAGGAAGATGTAGAGATACATACTAATCAAATAATATTGATAGATGTTATGTCTTATCTAAAGGACAAGTTACACGTCACAGACGATTTATTTGAATGGATAAAAGAATTGCGATCAAATATATCGAATTATGTTGATTCAATCTGGTCAGATCAATCAAATTTTCTTGAGTGTTTGCGAAAGATAAGTGCAGCCACAAATAAAAAGGACAAAGAAATGTTTGCTTTAAAAATTGTGCCTGAATGCATATACTTGATCGCAGAAATGAACAAGAGATTGAATGATGACAAAGAAACCAGAGACAGATTAGAAAATAAAAATTGTGACTTGCATGAAACCGTAAATAAATTAAAAGATGAGTCAGAACGAATGATAATGGAATTGAAGGTGTGTGCAAAAGATAAAGATCAAATGTATGATGAGATTGCTCAATTATCCAAATTAAATAAGGAGCTAAACAAACAATTGGCGAGAATGAAACGCGAACATGAGAAATTCGCTGATGAGTTACGTCAGGTTGAAACTGATGTTCGAAGGGTTAAAGATTCTTCGTTAGAGAAGTTCCCTTTGAAAGCTTTAAGCTATACATCACTGAATTCTGACAGCTCTGTTTATCTGAAGAGCCAAAGCGAATGTGAAAGTGAAACTAAATCTCATGATGAAAAAAGAGTAAAATCTTTTACACGGGAGTATTTCAAATCACATCACTCTAGCCAGCCACAGCCTATTAAGAAATATCATAAAGTGAATGATTTAACGAAAATTATTAATTTCCTCAAAACCTCAGTAGGTATTTTTGATGTTAAGGTATCATCACAAATAATAAATCATTTATCGATGTTTGAAGAAGCTGTGGAAATAATGGGAATAGATTCAGATGCTCAGAAAATTGAGTTGATTCCATGGGTCTTTGAAAGTAAACATAGGTATTTTTTCCAGTCTTTAAAAGAATCTGGTATAAGGAAATGGAGTAAAGTAGTTTCTGAGGTCAAATCCGAATTTGGGCCTCACCGTACCAGTCTAGCTGCGAAAAGAGCAATTTTAACTCTAAAATGCAGACCTAATCAAAGCCCCCGTGAATTTCTTTCAGTCCTTAAAAATGCGTACAGCTTGGCTGAAAGAAACCCAGATTTTGAAAACCCTGAATTTATCCAATTATTTTATGACGCATTGCCAAATAAAATAAAGGTATTTTGGCAAGAGATTATGACCCGAGAAATGGTTTGGATTGGGTACTAAAAGAAAGTATGACCCTATTTACTGTATTTGAATATAGTGAAGAAACTCAGGGGAAAAGAGTGAAAAACTCACCTGAGGAAATAGCGGAAATTCACGCTAAAAAGGGAGATATTAAATTTGAGTCCCACAAAAAGAGTTATGCGGAAATATTGCGTGACTCCATACCCCAAAGGGAAAAATCCAAGCCAGATCAGGAAAAAGGGTTTGCCAGAGAAAATTCAGGAAGTAAATTTAAATCTAGGAAGCAATGGGTACCTAGAAGTCAGTGGGTTAAATCAAGGGAAAATGTACCTAGACAGGAAACAACCAGAGGTAAGACTGAATCTGATGCGTCTGATAATGCGCAAGCTTCGTCCCCAAGGACGAATAGAAAGCGGAGATATAATGTACGCCAGCGTATGGGTCAAATGCAGGAAGATTTCCGTGTGCTGACAGAAAACTGGATCAGATCACTCAGTTAATGACTGGAAATAACACTGGTCAGGTTGTAAGCGATGCAATACCTGCAGCCCCACCTAACCAGTGACTAGATGATGTTTCTGATGAAGTAACCAGCATCCATGACAATTTACCAGAAAGTGATGATGAAATGATTAATACAAATGTTTGTATGGTTGACGATTTAAACCCTTCCCTGCAAAGAGAAGGAAAATGTATTTTATCTCCCCAGACTAAGTGCGAGCAAGCTGAGAAGACTGGATCCGAAATGGTCAGCACAGCTGCCAAAAGCACGTTTGAGAGAGCAAAATCAATTGGTAAAATCTGTCAAAAACCTAATTTCATATCTCACTCTAAATTTCTCTGTAAATTGCATAGCATTGAAGACCGATATTATGTGAATGTAGAATTACAAGATAATTTACCACATATTCCGTCCTTGCTAGACACTGGAAGCCAGGTTACGTTAATATCAGCACATTATTTTGAACAGGTCCAAGAACTGTCCTCCAGGAAGCCTAGATTAGATAAATCTAATGCTAATCTAGTGAGTGTGAGTGGCACATCTCTGAAAGTTCTGGGCACGGCTAAATTGGATTTTAAATTGGGGAATAAAGTAATTCGGCATCCAACACTTGTTGTGGATCTGCCCCAAAATCACCTAATTATTGGAATGGACCTTCTCAAAAGGTTAAATCCAATCATTGATTTTATCAATGAGGTTATTTGGTCCCAAGTAAATGTTCCAATCAGCTATGATAGATCCCAATCCCATCACACTCAGCGTAACTGCCACGTGATTGAGGAAAGGCCGGATTCTATTGAAGTCCACTTCAGAAATAGCCAGACACCTGATATCTCTTTCTTAAGGCCAAAGCCCCTGACTACAGGAGAGCAGGAGGATAACACCATATGTGTTCCACCTGAGAGAATTTGAGATATATGTCTGGAAGATGACGTGCTAATCATTCACCTCCACAAAAGGGAAACAGAACCAGATGGACATAGTGACCCTGAAGTGATCAGATACCCAGATCCTCAAGATGAGGGGATAACAGATCTAGATAATGATGGAGACAGTCATAATGTTATTGGAAAAAGTTATGTTATATATTTCTAGAAGAAATAAAACTGCCAAGCTCAATTGCATGATTGTCATTCTAGATTATCTCAGGAATGTGAAGATGGAACAACAGAAGACACTTAACTGGTATCATGTGAAGTGATGTTTTAATTAACATGTGATTCTTCTTCCCAGCATTCAGATTTTTAACTCAAGCTAGTAGATAGACTAGATCCGTACGGTTAAAAAAATTAATCAGAGATCAGAGTATCTATAGGGAAATTGAGTGAAATCGCTAGTCTATGAATGGTTATTTATACTCTTTCTTCCAACAGAAATTGAGATAAATGGTTAATCCGAACTGCGACGCTTAATCCGCAAAGATGAATCGGACCACCAAAGATTGCGACTATCTGGAAATTCTACGGTTTTCCGCACAATTCCAAAGAGAATGCTAAAGTCCCATGCGCATCAAGCTCATGCAAGCCTGAAAGACATGCGGGATACAGCCAGGATACCGTTGATTGCTATGTACAAGAACCACCGAAAGAAAAGATTTGCTGCATATTTTATTGCAACCGCTGTTTGATACAGAAAGGGAAGCAAATGTTTACCGGAAGAATCTGGTACAAAACAAGAGAGTGTTCATACCCACACCCGTGATTCTCATGAAAGTTTCTAAAGAATCAAGAGTTGTTATCGAGAAGTTATTTTTTATATATGAAGTCTGGTATGAAGAGATACAAATCGTTGTCGTATTCCAAGGGCAAGAGATACCCATGAATCCAGATTTGAAATCTTTGCTAAAGAACTAGCATGACTATACTATTGAACTTCTAATAATAAAAAAAAATAATCTAACAATTTATGCTCCAATGTATTCACAGATTGATCATCAATTGCTATCTGCTTATAACGGGCCGAAGATTACAGAGATTGTGATTTGTATAGTAATTATGTTTCTAACTGTCTGGATGATTGTACTAACAAAGAAAGTACGTACATTGAAGTTTAAAAACACTGCATCTTCAATTATTAAATGGATGAAAGAAGAAAAACGTGTCGCGAAAGGCGGAGACTTAGCCTAATTGGTAAAGGGGGGAGATAATGTATGTTTTCCTGAAATTTATTAATTGGTCAATAAATAAATATCCAAGAAACCAAAGGGGGGTTATGTCGGGTATATTACACAGAAAAGGCGAATTTAAAATGGATGCCTGTAGCCATTTTGTTTTAAAGACCGTTTTTCTTTCAAAATATTCTCTAGGTTTAGAAATGAACAAGATTTTTTTTACAAAGTTCATTCCTGGGTTAAGAAGCCCCAGACATGAAGGAACCTAGAATGAATGTGAGATAATGCTAAGACATGTCATAAGTAAATTTATTGGTCTGTTTTAAATTTTAAAACAAAAGAGATTTTGTCTTTTGGGTATAGGAATAAGAGTTAAATATTTTGTAATATAAAAGTATATTCACAAAATATATGTTTATAATCAAGGTATATTTTATTATAATTACAATAGTGAAATATATACTCCAATAAATATTGTAGAAAGTATAATTGATAAATAAAAGAAATCACTGAAGAATATTCTGTAACCAGAAAAGAATTTAGCTGATAAGGCTCTTAGCAACCAAAAGGGAGGAGAGCTATAAATCTCAAGAGACAGTCTAGAGTCTAGAGTCTAGTTAGAAGACAAGGTTCTTTGTTAAGTTAGTCTGACCTTTTGACCCTAAGATAAGAATTAATGGAATTAATGGAATTAATATAAGAAGTGCAATACTGCCCTCTACAGGATAGTAAAAATAATGATTATATTATCATTAATATTAACTGTGTGGCTATAATAAGCGGGAAAAAAGTTTGGTAAGTCAGTCGGAGATTGCCAGCCATCGGGACGCATCACCATGCACTCACAGACATTCATTATACATATTCTGAGAAGTCAGAGACTCACATCAGACTTCAGATCCCAAGACATGAGGCTATCAATATTCTCACCAAATCTCTAACTCACATGCATTGATTATCTAATATCGATAATTTTCACATATTCCAAAACAAAGCATCACATAGAAAATTCCAAGGCAGACTCATCAACATCCAAATTGGACAGGTAATGTATGAAATAAGGAATTAATGTAAAAATATATTTGTAGAGATTTTGCAACGCAGACTGAGACTTCTCGGATACGGTTAAAATCCAAATTCTAAGTATTTTCTATTCTGCAGATAGAAATATGAAGAAGTGGATATAAGGATTTATTCCTAAAGACATGTTGCAAGATTGATACCAATATATATATTGAATTTGGAAATTACTGTGATTAAAATTAATAAGCAAGGAATTATATAACTACAAAATAAAAAGCAAAAGATTAGAAGTTTAATTCTCGAGATTAGGGGAGGATTCACTAAATAAGTTTTTATTACTTATCATCAAATTAGCTCATCTTTTGTTGATCCATGTAGCATAGAGATATATATATATCTATAAGAGCTGGCTGGTTAAACATTGTTTGCTGGGAATTGCATGTTGTATTAAGCAGAAATGTTTATTAACCATTTGTGTATTAGTTACTAACTGATAAGGTAAATGATATTAATCATATATGCAGTTACTAACCGGAGATACATATATTGTGAAGCTAGTTTTTATATGCTGATGGAGTGTGGTTTATAAATTGTTGTTCATGATATGAGATTTGAAATTCTTTTGTATACGTAATAAATATATATATATTTTTATCCGATTATTGATTATTGTATTTTTTAAAGCAAAACACAGACAATTAAAAGAATTCAGGATAATTTCTAAGAGATATAAACGATTGATATTTGTGTCTCGTATAAGTTTCTTATGAAATAATAATCCCTGATATATTGGAGGCGACTGCCGAGGTAGGTCCAGTAAGTCCAATATAGACATATTGGAGGCTTGGCTGATAAATCCAATATATACAAACGTGTTGTATTCACGTGCAGAGATTATATCCGACAACCTATTTGTTTGTCTTTTATATGTTTCAATATTTTATTCACAGTCAATAAAAGTTAGGTTTTAACGAGCTCCTATTGATACCTTGCAGTCCTCTCCTCCTGTTTCCAACCCCAACCCTCCCAGATTGTGAGTTCCTACGGGAATAGGGCCCTCATCTCCTCCTGTACTGTTTGTCAAATGTTGTTATTGTAACCCTGTCAAATCAAATCAAATCAAATCAAATCAAATCAAATCAAATCAAAATAAGCTTTATTGGCAGGACCAAATACATTTTAGCATTGCCAAAGCATATGGGGAGGAGGGGGGTAGTGGGACATATATATGGGGGGGAATGGGCAAGTCCATGGACATTATCAGGGGTAAGGGATAATGTGAAGGGGGATGGGGGTGAGTCCGTGTTGGGGATTTATAAGTCCAGGATCTCTCATGTTCCTCTCAGTCTGTGACATTCTGCGACGTATTGGGCAGATATTTTCACCGCCGGCTCCTCTTCTCCCAGTATGATGTGGAGTTTCCTCGTCTCTTCTATAGAGGTGAAGTCCGGGATGAGAGCGGAGAGTCTCTGGAAGTGAGTTTCCCTCAGTGCTGAGTACTTGGGGCACTGTAGGAGGAAGTGGACCTCATCTTCCAGGGCCTCCTGGTCACAATGCTGGCACAGTCTATTCTCCCTGGACTTGTAGGTCTGTCTATGCCGCCCTGATTCAATTTCCAGGCTGTGGGCGCTCAGTCTGTACCGTCTGTACTGTCTATACTGTGCCTATTGTACAGCGCTGCGGAATATGCCGGCGCTTTATAAATAAAGAATAATAATAATAATAGTAATATAGTCACATCTGTGACTAATTCTAATACACACCACCTGCACTGGACAAACAGAATACCAACTGAAGAAGTCTAACATAAGGTGAAAAACGTCTTGGTATATCGGGTTTTTTGTTTATTCGTGTATGTGTATTACTCTGTATCTACAACTACGCACTGAAGAAACCGTTCAAAAGCCTCAGAATTCTGCTTATAAAACATGGTGATGTCATTATCAAATCAAGAGTGGTTTTTTTCAGGTTTTGTCAGGATTTATAGCACTTCTACACAATTGTTTGTCACTGTTTTTCTGAGGCTGGGCCTGTATCAAGAAGACCCAGATAAAAGAAAGTAGGTCCTAACTGTATGAAGGGTTTCATGGTCTGAGCCACCAAACACTGGAGGCGAAGAACAGTGGTTATTATTTTACAGCCCACAAAAACAATAGCGGACGACTGGAAATAATAACACTTTAACCTATGCAATAGGATGAAACTATTGGTGAGACTTTATGGTCAAACAACCTGTAAATGGTGAATACTACAAAAACAGTTTTCAAAACGAATATGCAACAGCAGAAACTTTATTGTGAGCATCACTTAACACTCTCTGAATTTTACTTTTGCGAAACGCAGTCATTTGTCAGCCCTATAAAATCTGCAAACGCCAGCACTTTGGGAATAACCCTGTAAATGTTTGCTTTATTCTTTTTAAAATTCATTAAGTTGATATAGCATGTAAAGGCTGGCTACTTACAATGACGGGATGTTGATGAGTTACAGAAGACAGATGTCGGTAATGATGAACAACTAGTAAATACAGCTTTGATTAAATCACATATGGAGCAATGAGAAAAATAGAAAGTATTACAATAAATGACAAGTAATCAAAAGGCTATAGAATTAATCTAAGATACACATATGGCATTACACACTATTGTTTATCAGTATAAATTGAAGAGTGTGACAGGTTTACATAGTCCTACATAAAAAAATGTTTCCCTTTATCCTTCATTCTTTGTCTTCTTTATGTCTATCTTAAGGTTTTCAATCTGTAAATAGAAATACTCAATCTGCAGATACTTGATCCAATCCTCTGGCGTTGACGTGCATTTGTTTATGTCCTCTTTAATTGCCTGTAATTTTTGACACTTATTTTCCATTGGTGGAGTGGTAATAGTTATATCGCTTGATAGTGTTGTCGTTTTTGACTGTAAAACAAGAAATTACATGATTAAATGTAAGCTTAAAGCAAAATCTGGAGTAAAATAATAACATGCTTGGACATAGTTTATTAGCTGATACTTATTATATAATCATAAAAAAAGTTATGTTACAAATATATAACTGTACTTCACAGACCAGTTTATTGAGAACTGGTTTCACTCACCTCGCGAGATCCAGCTGTTCGGCGTAGTGATTAGCAGAGGGAGACTGGGGGACTTTTTTCCCCCCGACTCTTTCTGCTCCCGGGGGTAAGAAGAAGCGGATGGAGCCACTATTCTCACCGCGGGATGAGAGGTGAGTATGTGATTTGAGAGGTATGTGAGGTTTTTTGGTGGGGGGGGAGTTCAGCTGAATCAGTTAATCACAGCCTGGTGCTAACTTTTCAGATAAATCGCAGCTTGGCGTAATTAGCGTTAGGACTTTGTAATCCTAACGTTAATTACCTCTTTGTGCTCCCCATGTTAAGCATAGGGAGCGCAAAGTACAGCTCCGTTGGAGAACGCAAGATCCAAATCACTAACAGGTTTTTTAACCCGTTAGCGTTCGGATTGTAATATGGTCGGCCCGCGCTTGGGCAACCAGAGCTAACGCTCACACAGATGAGCGCTAACGTTAGCGTTATATTAAACATTTAGGGCCATATTACATTCATAATTTGTCAATCATGGTGCTGGATTCCAAAATTGATGTAAACTTAATCAGAGCTCTGGTCCTCACAACCACCAGCCACACATACTCATGGAGTGAGAAAATGAATGATTAATTGTTGGTATAATATCACTTGCATAGGCAGCCGATCTAAACAAAAGCAGAATGACATATAATGACAAAACTAGCACATACACATTTGGAAACAGGATGCCTGGACTAGGATTGACGACACAGAGGAACAAGAGCTCAGCATAATAAAATAACACATATGACAACAGAGTGAAGGAATGATACCTACACAAGAAGGAAATTAATAACAAATAACCACCACACCTTATTCACTCCAGACAGAAGGGGAATTTGCAATTACGCAAACAATTTTGCATTCCAAATAACCCCTTTAGCTGCCGTTCAGTAAAGAGGATGTGGATCAGAATTAACCCACTCATTGCTTGTGAATTGCATCCACATCAAGGGCACATAGTCTCTTGGTAGGAGGCTGGCATCCACATTTCTCCAAGGAGCACAAAGTCTGTCTCTAACATGGGCAAGGTTGTGAGTTTCTTCGTGTTAGGCTTAGGACATGTGAATCTTATATCATAATGGCACTACAGAATGAGCTTACTCACCTCCGTGTGTAGTGGAGTGGTGTCCAAGGAAATAGTAGTCTCACTGATTACTGAAAAATAATAGAAAATTAAACTTGTGTAGCGCTCACTCCCGGAGGAGCCGCTGAAAATGAACCACGGGTCAGTCTCCCCGCACTAGGGAATAAATATACTCCAACACAGTTGTGAGTTTTATATTTATATAGTTTACTAAAATATTTGAGCAGATGTTGAGACACGGTATTCACAAGTATTATTACAGTATTTTCGTATCCCGGTAAAACGCGTAGCGGAAAAGAAACGAAACACGAGGCTTCGTATTTCGGAAAATAAAATATTCGCAACCGAACATAAAAGCAATGCAATTTCCCGATAGCTCAGAAAAAGGGACACGTAGCAAAACCCCAAACATACAATCCCTTCGTATTACGGCAAACGCGCAGCGGAAAAAGAGAAAAATGTATTCGGAACGTATCTTTGTCTTTAACCCCCGTTCCGATTCGCAAAAGGAAATGAGTCCTGCACAGGTTAAGTCCCAGAATGTGAAAAGTGTATCTGTGTGTGTGTGGTACCCGGGTACTGTTCAACTGGCCAGTGAGTTTATTAAAGGAAGGTCTTCGACTAGTCAGTTGGGGCCCTGTGGACTTTAAAGAGAAAACAGCAGAGCGTCCTTTAATCATAAAACAGCCTTGGAGGCCTCTCACCCATCCGACGATTTCTTTAGGCTCCGCTGACCCAGGACGTCTCTCCACCCGATTTTGACTGGGGATACTAGCGGCCCGATCCGTTGTCTGACTCCACACAGCTTTTCCAGCTCACCGCCTGCTCTCCGTTCGATTCCTCCGGTCTGCAGCAATGCCTGGATCCCGGCGGGTCTTCTTCTCCTCAGCTTGGGTGATCCTCTCTGGACCAACAGGTCTCTCTTGGTCTCTCTTGGTCTCTCTTGGTCTCTGGCCTAGGCCCTCTCGTGATCTCTTCGATGCGTCTGCTCTCTTCCCTTCCCTGGCGCGCTCTGGAACTTTCTCCACGAGGCAGAGGATGTAAGGCTCCAGTCCCCACCCACTTCCTGTCTTCTCGCAAAGCATGCCGGGCATTGTAGTCCCAATATCCAGTATCTCTAATCGCGATAGTCTCCATCTTGTGGCCAAAAATAGGTACTGCCACAGCAAGATTTTACCACAGCGCTACACTTGTATTATCCTTCTTTTTTTAATCTATACCCCAGGGGTCAGCCTGACGCCATTTGTGGTAACCAAAATTGTAACACCTCCTAAAAGTTGGTGTTAATGGTGCATTTTCACAATCCCATAACACACTCTAACCCCCCCCCCCTAAAAATCCTACACTTACTTCACATGCCGCGGCAAAAAGGGGGGTCTGATCTGCTGCTTCTTCTACTCGGGAGCAGAGTGAGTAGGGAAACAAATAGTTCCTAGTCTCCATCCGCGATCAGTCCGCAGCCTTGCAGAATCTTGTGAGAGTGAGCTACCACAGAGCTTGCAGCCTGGAAGCGCATGCCTCCATGGAGTCCTATGGACTCCATGGGCTGATACACGCAGTGGCGCGAAAGTGCTATTACGGGTATCAGGGAGGTTGGAGCTGCATTCCGGGGTCAGGTGCTGAGATAGCACCTTCCCTGGAATCTCATTTTTATGGACTTATTTTTGTGGGGGCATGGAAAGTTGTAAATTTGTAGCGAACTGTAAACACACACGTGTTTAATGTTAATTATATTCAGATTTTTTGAAACTTACGTATACATTTGGGTGCATTGTCACTCCACACAGCATCAGCAGTACAATTTCTTTCTGAACTCCCAATTAAAATATACCTGCAATCACAGGACAAGATCAGTAAGTAGGTCATCTGGCCATTGGTGGTTCATTTACAAGTTCTTCAATCATTACAAAATAACACTTTAGGTGAAGAAGGGAAATGTAAAGATTTACAGGGTTATCCAAAGAGATTCGAAAAGTCACCGCACGTTCGGTGACTTTTCGTTCTCTTCAATTCGGTTCCTTTTGCCGATTGCATTTCGGTGACCCTGCGGTGTATTCAGCAAACACCACAGGGTCCCCGAATTGCAGGGAAAAGCTGCCGTAAACCCGACGAAAACTAACCGAATGCACGCTGAAAACAAGCAAAAACATCTGGATTAACCTTCGAAAAAGCCGAACAGGAGCCGAACAGGAGCCGAATCACACAGAGCCGAAGCAGCTGTGACGTAGAGGAGGCAGTGAATAAATTAGAAAAACCATTTGTATGAATCTGGGAAAATGAAACGCTGTTTGCAAAGAAACTACTGAGCGAAAATGTCTGAAATTTTCACAGGAGGTCCAGGGAATGATAATAAAGAGGGCTGTTACAAAAAAAATAAGCAAACTGAAAAAAAAATAAAAAAAAAATCGGACTTTTAATTTTTTTTTAAAAAATTCAGAAAAATGCTTAAAGTATCCTAAAAAATCTATAAATAAAGAGACTTTTTGCTGCAGAATTTTATAATGAACGGTTTATTAGATATTGAATTAAAACGGGAATATTTTTAACATTGAAGTCTATGGGATTCTCCTGAATAAATTTGCCGAATTAAACCACCGAATGGCAGGGCATTAGGGGAACCTTTCACTGCTGGTTTGTGTTCTCTGAATAGCCGAAGCAGTGCTTTTTGATGGGGATTTCACTGCCCTCGAACAGGGACCGAACAGGCACCGTATGTGCAGGCAATTCGCCAGGATTTGGAGAATTGCCTGCTCTCTGGATAGCCGAATGGCCAGGAAAGGTAACCGAACGCTGATTTTCAGCGTTCGGTTACCTTTCTCAAGCAATTCGAATCTCTTTGGATAACCCTGTTAGAATAAATTGATTATTTCATAGTGCATATATTTATATACATTTAGGCAGCTGGGGTTAGTTATCGTATAGTTAACCCTTTCGCTGCTGAGCCTTTTCACGCCTTTGTGCTGAGCTCATTTTTACCAGTTTCGCTCAACATGTTTAAACGAGTTTTTAAGGCTTATTTTAATATATGACCCAGACATATTATATATCGTTCTTTCCAGCAGACTCGGCAGATTCATAATATATCATTATTATATGTATACGTCATGTCCTGTCTGTATATTATAACAAGAAATGCAATAAAATTAGAATTTTCAATAATTTACAATGTGTAAAGTGTTTTTTCACATTTTAACATGCGAGCATTTGCGGTTATATTTTCTATGCGGTGCGCTTGTTAAAAAAATTAGAAATGGTGACTCGTTACATTTTTTTGGGGAAAATTTTGCTATTTTTAACAAACGCACCGCATACAAAAATTGTTAGTGCAGCATCATTGTTCACATTATAATTGAAATGGGAACAATATTGCTGCATTAACAAATAAAAAATAACAAAAATGTGTTCATTTTTTTATTATTATTTTTTTTAATATATATATTTTTTCTTTTTCTTTTTCTCCTTTAATTTTTACATGGTCATGGTCATGGTCATGAATTGTGATCCGGCACCCAAGGGGTTAAAGGCAGGCACGATTTGGAAGGGCAGGCTGTGCCCTTCCAAACCATGCCTGCCTTCAGCCTCTGGTCTCCCGCGATCGGGAGGGAGAGAGGTCTGAAATATTTTACCTTTGGTGGCAGCAAGTGCCTTCACACCGTAACCCCTCTGTGGTATTGTGGAAGAGTGCAGTGGTGAACTCTGTGGTCCAATATTAAAATGATATGAATCTGGTATAGGTGTCAGTGGCAGTGAACCCAAATATTGTGCCTTTGGTGAATGAAAGTGCCTTCTCACTGAAACACACTGTCCCTGATAGCCTGGCAGTGCCAACAAAGATTCTAATTCCCAGAAATCTCCTACAACGTCACTGATACACCCTGACAGAACAATCTCCTCTCCTCTGTGATTCACTCCTGCAAACACACACGCTGGGGCTGCAGGCAGGGAAGCCTTATATAGTGTGCTGCGGGACTTAGCTATGTGAGCCCATGATTGGGCAAAATTTGCCCAATCAGGACTCTGAGCCGTGATTGGCATAGTCTTGCACCTGTCTTGCACCTGACCTGTGGTCAGGTGCAAGGCTGTAGCCAATTACAAGCTTCAGGCCAGTGGAAAAGTGCATTGTGGTCCATTGTGGGCGAACATGCGGCGAACACGCAGAAATGTTCGGAGTTCGATGAACAGCCGAATGGACGATGTTCGAATCGAACTCTGAACAGATCCGAACCGAACGCTCATCCTTATTCACAAACTCCTTTTCAAGCTTGAAAAGGTTAGGAAAGAGCCGGAACATTGTTTTTAATGTACCTCCAAAACATTCACCCTTTTATAAATATTGGGAGCGCCTATAGTTTGTTTAGTCTGTACAGAAGGTGTTGTGGGTTGCCTCTTCTGGATTGTGTTGGCACCCCCTATTGTGTTTTTTTTTCACTTTTCCTGTTTGTCCATGGTGGGGAGAGTGTGGCCACTACGAGAAAAACCCTGAATAAGAAATTTGTATATGGAGGGACAACAATAAGAAAACCACTGATGTCTAGAAAAAACATTTCGACATGTCTCAATTTAACCCGAGATGACCTGGATGTTTCACAATGGTTCTGTAAAAATCAGCTGTAGAAAGATTAGACATGAAACAAGACTTGAAATGCTTGTCAAAATGTAAAACAATATATGTGGAAGACTATGGCACTTCAAGCCAACTCCATAACTCCATCCCAATTGTGAAGCACAGAGGAAGGAGCATCAAATTAAAATAGGTATTACAGTGTTAAAACAGGAGGGAGAGAAAGCTGAGGGGGGTCTTTTTTTTTAAAACATGGGTATAAACATTTTTTCCACTCTGACCCACTCCATCCTCCCAGTTTAACCCTTTAGTTTGCTTTAAAAACATACATTAATCCACAACTGGTCTTCCTCTGTTCTTGGACGGATGTGACTGGCTGCAAGCCACAGCATGTCACATGAAGCCAGTGAGGGTGGATGTTCCAGCAAGTCTAGTATCCCTGCATGCTGTAAGGCATTGAGAGCCACTGAATGAGGCTGGTTCCCAAAGATCCTGAAGCATTGTAAACTGAACTTAGAGATCGCAGATCTCAGTTTCTTGGTGGGACTACGCCCTTTCATTCCGAAAGCTGAATCAGCCTTTCCAGTCCTCCTTAGTAGGGGTAAGATGAAGCAGGGAACCAAAAACAGCACGGCCATGCAGATAACATTAAGTGCTAACACTGTGTAAAGCTGGGGTGGGCAAGACATCAATCTCGTTCACAGTGGACCATGGTTGAATATTGAATATTTCACTCAGTGTGCTCAGTGCTGCAAGGCTTGATCCTCCTATGGAGAATCGCACTTTGCAACTTCGTCAATGTCCGTCCTAGCGCTTTGCCAGAGAGGCTTGGCTAACAGACGCATGTTGCATGTGACCGGCAAGCATGTGACTGGCCCCGTTGCAGCGTCACAACGCTGCGACAGACGCCGGTAAGCACGTTAGTACGGGCGCACATAGCGCGCTCATCTGACGCCAGCCTAAGACAATGATCTATGCTGTTGGGATCGTATAAGGTTTATTTTTTTCATCTTTTCTTTCCCTTCTAATCTTCTTTCTAGAAGTGCTATCTGGGGGATTCAAATCTGTATGGCACTAATGAAAGGTGTCTGATGTGCTTGGCTGTATACAGTTCTCACTAATATTGCTGGTTATTTAATTTCGTCATAAAGTGTGTCAAGACATTTTACAGGGGAATGTCAGGAATGCAGTACGTGTCGTTGGCGGACAAAGCAATGGCCCAAAGCACACAAGTAAATCAATTAAACAATAGGTGAAAATATGAATATTTGTCTTTTGGAATGCATAAGTCTGGAATGCACAACTGAGATCGTATGCATGATCTGAAAAGAACTGTGCAATGAAAACACCCTAGAAACATTGATGAGCTGAATCAGATTTGTTGAGAGGAAAGAACCCCCTGGACCTATCAGGAAGGGGGACATGACTGATGGCCTGGGCCTGTCAGTTAAGAAAGGATCTGGGAAATTATTGGTGGAGTGCATGCAACAATGTTTCTCTTTCCTGGCTATATATGCTTGTGATGGGGGAGTGTTCTTTCTTTTGTTCCCTGCCAGCGTGAGAGGTACATCAAGGTGATGCCCACCCACCCCTTTGGATTACGGTTACTTTGTGTCACAGCTGAGGATTGGTGGGTTTCCAGAACAGCGGTGCTTTAAGGACGGATAAGCCGCCTTCGGGTGAGGCTCTGGGGAGACAAACCTCGCTTGCGGGGTGACGAGCTCATGGTTGGCATATTGGTGGAATTGCATTGGTGCGGTAGGGCAGAATGGAAATACAAAGCACTGCGAGTTATATGTTATGTCATCTTTAAAATAAAGCTGTGGCCCATGCCTTTTCCAACTGATATAAGTGTTTGTGTTTTATTTATCTTCTAGTTAAAGGGGTTATGGGCCGGGAACGTCACAGGCCTAATCAGTCATGGTGTAATATTCATCCACAACATTGTGCACGTGTTATAATTGGTTACAGGTAATATTTTGTGGAGGTTATTGCTGGTAAAGAGAGGATCTACACGTCACTATATTCAAAGGTTCATTTACGTTGTCCAGCTTGCACTGTGAATGATTACTCAAGGTTTTTAGTTAAGATTTAAAAAGTACAACTGTTTGTGAGTTACTGCTTAGCCAGATTGTGATTGTCAATAATTGCGAATTGAAGATCAGACCCAGACCATGTTTTATGAGTTCCAAGGGCTCTATAAATTGTGAGTGGCTTTAGGCCCGCGTCAGACGAACACAGTGATCACGTCCATGTTGCCGCACAGTTTAACGTCCGTCCTAGCATAGAATCATGAGCAATAGAGACCCACACACAAAGTACGTGCGCACCGAACTGTGCACGCACAACGCACGTGGCAAACGGACGCAAGTTATGCAAGAACGTAAAACCGCTAGACGGACGCGCAGAGTGCGCCACGTCTGCATAGCATTCTGTGTGAGTGAGATGTCAGACACAGCGCATTTGCGACGTCCAGCACCTTGACGCACAAAATGGCTTTTCATATCCTTTTCAAATTTTTATAATTTTTCATATTAATTTTATTTCCCATAGTTCCCTTTTTTTCTACGTTCGTAAAAAAAAAGGACCGTGTGGTGTCTACAGTATCTTCTGTCAGTACGTCCGTCTGTTGTGCACGCACGCAGAGTGTGCTCTGACTGCATTCATCTGACATTAGCCTTATACCCAGGTATCTTTTCTCACACTGATAATAAGCGATTTACACCATCGTGGTCTCCTATGTCTTTCTGTTTCTTTGCTATCTCATCTGGACCTTTTTGGAAATTGAGGAGTGGACTGTTCTTACCATAAGGCATATTCATCTTTATACTACATTTTATCTATTAGTTGATGTATGTAAAATCTCTAAGGTACCACCCTTGCAAACATCCTGCATACACTAGGATTTGTATTTACCACCTAATCAGTATTATCACTATTTGTGCTGTTTGATACTTATGCATCGTTTCACATATAAGATTGATAGTAGCACTATCTAATTACTTTTTTGCGCCGTATGGAATATATCCTCCCCGTTCATGTTTTATGAGTATACATTGTAGAAATACGGGTAATTCCAAATGTATTCATGTAAATTTACCTGACTTTTCCATTTCTTTTTCACAGCCACTGTGTCCTATGGAACTCCACAGTAGACCACACTTTCTTCCTACCTACCTACATCTCTCTTGGCCCTGTTCTTTATTATAATCAGATACTACGCCCATGGTTGTAAACTGCAAGTATTCCTGGTTAATATACACCTAAAGAAGTGCCCTGTTAGTAATCATTGTTATCTAAATATCAATTCTTAAGATTAGTGAACTTACCCATCAATGCAACTATATTTTGCTGTAGCGCCAAAGAGAGTGTCTGTAACGCTTACATTTCCATTTATGATATTTTCAGGCATTCCACATGATACGTCTGCAAAGTATAAAAATCATACTGTCAAACAATACTGGAAATAAATTACGGTCGCTCTTCCAGTCGAACCAGTAATACAGATTAAGTATCAGCGACTTGCTATTATAATCTTATTTATAAGCCAGACAATACTGCCACAGACAAAACAAGCCACTGTATCAACCACTATATTACACTGCCACTGGTATCTTCTTTTAGAGTTCATAGGATGTTCGTAAGACCTATGAGCGAGTCTGCATGAGATTGTATATATGTGAGCATCACACAGTTCTGACAGAAGAACACCAAAGAACTATTTGTTGTCAGTATCCTTCTGTTTGCTGGAAGAAAAGGCATTCGAACTATGACCTCTTCTTCAA
This sequence comes from Leptobrachium leishanense, assembly GCA_009667805.1. Classification (NCBI taxonomy): domain Eukaryota; kingdom Metazoa; phylum Chordata; class Amphibia; order Anura; family Megophryidae; genus Leptobrachium; species Leptobrachium leishanense. The sequence goes on along the minus strand of CM019064.1, from coordinate 146,834,461 downwards.
CAAGGGATGAGAAATGAGTATTGGAATTTTTAGCGTACTTTTCTTCCAGTGAAGTGATTTTGTTGATGTAAAATCATATAACACCAGCTGCTGGCGGACTACATTTTTGCTTTTTCAGTACCGGCTGCAGGCGATATTGACAGACTTTGGAGTTGCTTGTCTCTGGCTCCCTCAACATTCTATACTTTGTATAGGAAGTGTAACTGTACAGTTGGCAGCCATAATAGCTGAGTTTCAGTAAGCATTTTCCAACTTGACAGGAATGGGACAGGAGCAGAAATCATTAACAAGTGATGTCAATATACATAATGGCCTCCTGGTTAATTTTAATGGTATAAATGGAATAGGGCCCTGGAATTATTCTGCAATGAAGCCAGTGCCATTTATTTTCTCCAGTCTGTAATACTTTATCAATTTTGTGCGTATCAATTCCTGACCAAGGTTTTGTTTTTTGAGGCAAATAAAAAGAGAACATTTTTATTCCAAGGTGTTATGATCTGTCCCATTTTTCTGTGCCTACCTGACCCGTTGTAGTGGCACTGGATGGCTTAAAGGCGCAGAATGGTTGTGAAGGGGTCACTCTATTGTCCCTGCAGGATGCTGCACAGTGACAGCACCCTTTTCATACCAGTGTCTTAATTTGCCTGAAAAGCATGGACCTCAAATCTTGCAACCTATATTACAAAGGCAGTGCAAAAAGGGGCAATACGGTACCAATGGTGACCACTAGCTTGGTAACATCGGCCCACCGGGCAAATGCCTGAAGGCTAGTCTGGGCCTGGTTGCCAAAGGGAGTGTTACTGACTTGTTTGGGAGGTTATCCCCATGGACCAACACTGTTTGACAATTCTAAACAGATCTGTTTTGTATGTGAATCATAACAAATTTTTCTTACTTGTACAAAATTCTGTCATTTCTGACCACATGAAATCTTCTTGACATCTAACAGAGTGAGACTGGAATGGATCAAGCTTAAAACCTGGATTACACTTATAGTTGATATAAATTCCAGATGGGAAGTACAATGAGTCTGGTAACTGAATTATCTGTGCAAATGGAGAGGATGGAGGTAATGGACAGCTTCCTGTTAGGGAAAGGAACAAGATAATTAGTTGAAGGCCTTCGTTGACAAAATGGTTTATAATCATAGGCTTTAAATTGAACTTTAAAGGGTATGCACCTAATAGCTGAAGATTATTTTCAGTATCAGTTACAATTTACTGAGACAAAACATTTTTTGTTTCTTTCTTGTTTTTTTAATACGTTTCTTGGTTATCAGATTGTAAAATACATATAAAAACCTCAAACACTACAAAAAAGCTAACACGCACAAAAGCAAACCTCCTTTCTCAATGACAGTAATATAGACCATTTTACAATACATAAGTAGTAATTGAAGGTCCCGGTTGGTGAGGGGGCCCAGATCAGAGATTGACAAGGTGTCCGCTCACGGAAACCAGTTCCTTGCACTGTCTATAAATACAAAATAGAGTATGTGGCGCTCAATCTTTACAGAGGAGCTAAAAGCAGAAAATGGAAAGATCGCTCTTCACTTCAATGTTGCCCTACCACCAAGCAACCAAAATGGCATAGAAAACAGAATATGAGTGTAGCGCATACAGTGTTCCAATAGGAAAATCAGGATATGTGTTACCATAAGTGGATCAATATTTGGAATGTTCTTAATGTCCCAGGAGACCTTATCAATCCTTGTAAATGTCTCCTCTAGTTATCATCTGGATCCCCAATGGACTCTCATATGGGAGGGGTCCTGGAGCATTTTCCTTCACAGTATTTCTGGATGTTTCACATCTTCAGATGGTTTAACGGGAGTACAATTTCGTGTCTGTCTTCTTTAGGTTCCTAGATGCAATGAATACACTTGCAGTATTATGCCATGTGTATTCATTGCATCTAGGAACCTAAAGAACACAGACACGAAATTAATGATTTAAAGGGCCATACACAGTGGTCAGCCACAGCTTTGCAACACATGAGACCTGGAGGAGATGTGCTATACATATACAGCAACATTCTCTATATAAATACACAGGGTACATATTATGAATATTTTTTCCTTTGTGTATTTATAGAGAACGAGGCTGTATATATGTACCCTGTGTATTTATATAGAGAATGAGGCTGTACATGTATAGCATATCTCCTCCTGGTCTCATAATATATACAGTCTCATTCTCTATATAAATACACAGGGTATTCAAACTATAAGGATCCATAGCTCAGAGGTTAGAGCTCTGGTTTCGTAAACCACGGATCGTGAGTTCAATTCTCACTGGAGCCTGTTCGTAGACAAACAGCATGAGTTATTGCAGTCAACATGTTTCTGGCTTTGTTCGTTGTCTACTCATGATTGAATGGGAACCAACTTTGAAAGATCAAGTCAAAGCTAAAAAGGCTTAATTTGTTGGTGAGACCTCACTTGGAGTACTGTGTGCAGTACTGGAGTCTGTATCAGAAGGATATAGACATCTTAGAGAGAGTTCAGAGAAGGGCTACTAAAATGGTGTACGGCTTGAAGGAGAAAAGTTACCAGGAAAGGCATTAAGCATTAAGAGATCATTAAGATCTTAACATGTATAGCTTGGAAAAAAGACGAGACAGAGGAGATATGATAGAAACATTTAAATATGTAAAGGGAATCCACAAGGTAGAGGAAGGGAGTATATTTAAAAGGAAACAAAGTAGCAAAACAAGAGGACATAGTCTTAGATTAGAGGGGCAAAGGTTTAAAAGTAACATCAGGAAGCATTATTTTACTGAGAGGGTGGTGGATACATGGAACAGTCTTCCAGTAGAAGTGGTAGAGGCCAAAACAGTAATTGAATTTAAGCAGGCATGGGATAGGCATAAGGCTATCCTAAACAAAAGATAAATCCAGGTAAAGTATCCATGTAATTGGGCAGACTAGATGGGCCGAAAGGTTCTTATCTGCCCTCATTTTCTATGTTTCTATATACAGCCTCCTTCTCTATAAAAATACACAGGGTATACATATACAGCCTCCTTCTCTATATAAAAACAGTATACATACACTATATTGCCAAAAGTATTTGCTCACCTGCCTTGACTCGCATATGGATGGGTGAGCGAATACTTTTGGCAATATAGTGTATATACAGAAAAAAGGATAGTTGCTAGGATTTTGGACACATGGGAATACGTATGCAGGGAAATCAATATGTATACGTATCTTAATGTGCTCCTAGTAAATGTGCTCCTAATAAAAACAAATTCTGTAAATAATGGGATCTCTTAATCCAACGCGTTTCATCACGATGGACTTTTTCAAGATCCTTCCATTCTTTACCGAATTTGTTTTTATTTTGACATTGTTTTATTGCTTTTTATTAAATATTTTTTTTACTCTAATTCGGAGTCATACACAATCATTCCCACTTCCTATTGAGGATTGGATGACCTGGCGAAGGATTTCTTTAAGGAAATTGGAAATTTGGCAGCAGGGAATTATATATACCCGCTAATTTACAGTATAACGCTATGATTATCTCATCTCTCTTATGTAGTGCACCTTAATTAATCTTTTATGGTTTACATATATACAGACCATTTTATATACACAAACAGAATATATATATATATATATACAGCCCCTTTCTCGATCTAAACTCACTGAGCATATATGTATACAGTCTCTCTATATATCAGGGTACATATACATATCATTCCTCTCTCTCCATATGACACACAATATATACACACACAGCTTCCCTGCCTCCATATAGCACACCAGACATACACAGCCTCACTGTCTGTACAACACACAGTATATTTGGCCTTTCCATGGATACCCAACAGCACTATGGGGGTTATTCAGAGAGCATAAATATGTCACCGACAATTCGGCGCTCTCTCTCGTTCCCCGCACTTTGAGGAATCAAAGTTCCCCACCCTGTGGTGTATTCAGCATGCACTGCAGGGTCTCCGGAGTGCAGGGAAAACCCACCGAAAACCCACAGAACACACACCGAAAACCTGCCGGAACCGCCGCAAGAACAACGCCAAACATGTCAGGAAAAGCCAACGACCCACCAATCACATCGCAGAAAAGCCGCCAGAAAAAGCCAAAAAGCAGAGGAATGGGGTAAAAAAACACCAAAAAAACAATACACTGGAAAGTTTCAAAATTGAAATGCTGTTTGCAAAAAACTACTGAACGAAAATGCCTGGAATTTACACATAAGATCCTATGAATTTTAATAAAAAGGTCTGTTACAGAATAAAGAAGAAAACGCTTTTAAGAATAAAAAGGGGGAAAAAAGTTTAGGCTGAAAAATGACTAAAAGATCCTAAAACTATCTATAAATAAAGAGACTTTTTACAACAGATTAAAATAAACAGTTTATTAGATATTGGATTAAAACGGGAATATTTTTAACATTGAAGCCTATGGGATTCGCCTGAATAAACCTGTTGAATGAAAACAGCAGAGCATTTTGACAACTTTTCCCTGCTTTTCGGTGTCAGTGAATAGATTAACTATTGCTTCTCTATCGGGGATTTCAGTGCCGCCAAACAGTCACTGTACTTGCTGGCAATTCGCCAAAATTTGGCGAACTGCCTGCTTTCTGAACAGCCAAATGGCCCGAGATGTCACCGTATGGGGAAATTCTCTGTTTGACATTTCGGGGCCAGATTGGCTCTCTCTGAATAACCCCTTAAGTAATGTGTAGAAATAAACAAAAAAGATGAAGTACAGTTAAAAAGATCTTTTTTTTGTTCTAAAAGCAGCGGCATTGTTTTTTTCCCCCATTATAAAATTAACAATGAACTCATTTATTTTTTGCTATATATTTTAATTGATTTTAATATAATTATTTAACCCTTTCGCTGCTGAGCCATTTCACACCTCTGTGCTGAGCTCATTTTTACCGGTTTCGCTCATCAGGTTTAATTTCAGTTTGAAGTCACATTTTATTATACAACCCAGACATATTATATATCGTTCTTTCCACCAGACATGGCAGATTCATAATATATTTATTTATTTATAAAGGATTTTACCAGGAAGGATACATTGAGATTTCTCTCGTTTTCAAGTATGTCCTGGGTTCAAGAACATTGAATTGTTACAGAAATACAAAGTTAGTTACAGTTACAAGTACTTATACATAGCCAACAAATTCAATAGCGCTTTACAATGGGGAAGCACAAACAGCAGACTTACATGATCCAAGAGGAAATAAAACCCTGGTCATCGGATAACTGTCCAGGTTATATATCACTTTAAACCAAAAGCTCAGGCAGACATCCCATGAGCTTACACTGTAAGGGACTACGGTAACTGAAACAAATGGGAGCAGAGGGAAGGTGAAACTGGTGGCCAGTAGAATATCATAGGGATTGCATGAAATGGACCAGATTTTTTGGGCTTAGTAAGGGTAATTAGGGAGAGAAGGGGAGACAGCTGGAAAGGGTGCCTGAAATTAGGGACCGGCCTTGGGTGGGCGGGTGGATGGGGAGGGTGGGTTGGGTCCGCAGAGGGAAGAAATGGAGGTGAGTCTGTGATGGAGTATGCTTGAATGCTTGAATGCTTGGTTCAGGGCCGCATTATTATATGTATCCGTCATGTCCTGCCTGAATATTATAACAAAAAATGCAATAAAAATAGAATTTTCAATCATCTACATTGTGTAAAATGTTTATTTTTTTCACATTTTATCATCCGAGCCTTTGCGGTTATATTTTCTATGTTCTCTCTCATTTACTACCTTTTCTTCCTCTCTCCCTCTCCCCATTTCTTTCTTCCTCCCTTCCCCCCATTTCTCACTCCCTCTCCCCCTTTCTTTCTCCCTCCCTCTCCCTTCTTTCTCCCTCCCTCGCCCCATTTCTTTCTCCCTCCCTCTCCCCTTTTCTTTCTCCCTCCCCATCCCTTTTCTTTCTCCCTAACTCTCCCACCCCATTTTTTTCTCCCTCCCTCTTCCACCCCATTTTTTTCTCCCTCCCTCTCTCCCCATTTTTTTCTCCCTCCTCTCTCCCCATTTTTTTCTCCCTCCCTCTCTCCCACCCATTTTTTTCTCCCTCCCTCTCTCCACCCATTTTTTTCTCCTCCCTCTTCCACCCCATTTTTTTCTCCCTCCCTCTCTCCCCATTTTTTTCTCCCTCCCTCTCTCCCCCCATTTTTTTCTCCCTCCCTCTCTCCCCCCATTTTTTTCTCCCTCTCTCTCCACACCCCATTTTTTTCTCCCTCTCTCTCCCCACCCCATTTTCCTCACCCCATTTCTTCATCCTTCCACGGCAATAGGTATATATAGGGCTGTGTAGGCATATGTACAGTGGTTTGAGTCCAATTAAACTAATTGCAGGGTTGGCACTTTGAAACACATAAGTTGGTTTAGCGATCCAGTTTGGGCACTCGGGCTCAAAAATGTTTGCCATCCCTGGCCTAGAGTGACAATATCTATTCTGAATTTTTAGTGGGAATCAAAATGCCCTTAAGCCTGAATTAGAATCTCCCAAACCAAAAAATGGCCACAATGGCCAAAAAAAATTGTCAGTTTCGGTTATTGGACCATATTAAATTGAGGCCATCACCTAGATGGAATTCACCCACGAGTATTGAGGGAGCTATGTGTTAAAATATGTAAACCTCTGTTCTTAATCTTTCAAGATTCTTTTCTTTCAGGAATCGTACCAGAGGATTGGAGAAAAGCTGATGTGGTCCCTATATTTAAAAAATTTATGCCTGGGAATTATAGACCTGTGAGCTTAACATCTCTGGCTGGGAAAGTATTTGAGGGGTTACTAAGGGATAATATTCAGGAATTTATTGGGAGGTATAATGTAATTGGCAAAAATCAGCATGGTTTCATGAAACACAACACATCATGTCAGACTAACCTAATTACGTGCTATAAGGAAGTAAGTAGAAGTATAGATCAGGGGGGTCGCAGTGGATGTGATTTACTTGGATTTTGCCAAAGCTTTCGATACAGTTCCACGCAAAAGGTTACTATTTAAATTAAGAAAAATTGGTCTAGATGAAAATACTTGTTCTTGGATAGAAAACTGGCTAAAAGATAGGGTACAGAGAGTGGTCAAAAATAGTACATTTTCAAGATGGACATCAGTGGTAAGTGGGGTCCCTCAGGGGTCTGTTATAGGACCAATACTATTCAATTTATTTATAAATGACCTTGAGATAGGCATTGAAAGCCAGGTATCAGTGTTTGCAGATGACACAAAACTAGGAGAAGTAATACAATGTTAGCAGGATGTTATTTCGCTGCAGAGGGATTTAGATAGAGTGGGGGACTGGGCACTTAAATGGCAGATGAAATTTAATGTAGATAAATGCAAAGTTATGCACTTTGGAGTGAAGAACACACAAGCAACTTATACCCTAAATGGTACGAGTTAGAGAAATCCAAGCAGGAGAAGGATTTAGGAATAATCATAGACTTCAAACTGTCAGGGTTATCCAAAGAGATTCGAAAAGTCACCGCACGTTCGGTGACTTTTCGTTCTCTTCAATTCGGTTCCTTTTGCCGATTGCATTTCGGTGACCCTGCGGTGTATTCAGCAAGCACCACAGGGTCCCCGAATTGCAGGGAAAAGCTGCCGTAAACCCACCGAACACTAACCGAATGCACGCTGAAAACAAGCAAAAACATCTGGATTAACCTTTGAAAAAGACGAACAGGAGCCGAACAGGAGCCGAACATGAGCCGAATCACACAGAGCCGAAGCAGCTGTGACGTAGAGGAGGCAGTGAATAAATTAGAAAAACCATTTGTATGAATCTGGGAAAAAGAAACGCTGTTTGCAAAGAAACTACTGAGCGAAAATGTCTGAAATTTTCACAGGAGGTCCAGGGAATGATAATAAAGAGGGCTGTTACAAAAAAAATAAGTAAACTAAAAAAAAATAAAAAAAAAAATCGGACTTTTAATAAAAAAAAAAAAAATCAGAAAAATGCTTAAACTATCCTAAAAAATCTATAAATAAAGAGACTTTTTGCTGCAGAATTTTATAATGAACGGTTTATTAGATATTGAATTAAAACAGGAATATTTTTAACATTGAAGCCTATGGGATTCTCCTGAATAAATTTGCCGAATGAAACCACCGAATGGCAGGGCATTAGGGGAACCTTTCACTGCTGGTTTGTGTTCTCTGAATAGCCGAAGCAGTGCTTCTCTATGGGGATTTCACTGCCCTCGAACAGGGACCGAACAGGCACCGTATGTGCAGGCAATTCGCCAGGATTTGGCGAATTGCCTGCTCTCTGGATAGCCGAATGGCCAGGAAAGGTAACCGAACGCTGATTTTCAGCGTTCGGTTACCTTTCTCAAGCAATTCGGATCTCTTTGGATAACCCTGTAAGTAACAATGTGCAATGTCAAAAAGGGGAGTTCACTCTCGGGATGAAAACATAATTTTGCCTCTGTATAAATCAATGGTCAGACCGCACCTTGAATATGCCGTGCAATTTTGGGCACCTGTCTTAAAAAAGGATTTTATAGCGCTAGAAAAAGTGCAGAGACGGGCAACTAAATTAATAAGGGGAATGGAAGGTTTAAGTTATGAGGAAAGACTAACAAGCTTAAACCTGTTTAGTTTAGAGAAACGGCGCCTTAGAGGGGATCTGATAACTTTATATAAATATATACGGGGCCATTATCAACCATTGTCTGATAACCTATTCATTAACAGGACTATACACAGGACACGGGGTCACCCATTTAGACTGGAAGAAAGAAAATTCAGCCTAAAGCATAGGAAGGGTTATTTTACGGTGAGAACAATAAAGGTGTGGAATTCTCTGCCTGTTGAGGTGGTTGGTTCAGAGACTGTACAGACTTTTAAAAAGCGACTGGATGACTTCCTGCAGACACAGAATATTAAGGGTTATAATATTTAATATGTGGGTAAAAGCTTCTTGATCCAAGGAGAAATCTGACTGCCTTTCTGGGGTCGAGAAGGAATTTTCCCCAGTATGTTGCATATTGGCAAGCATTTCAGACTGGGTTTTTTGCCTTCTTTTGGATCAACAGCAGTAGGTGATGTGTGAGAGGCTGAACCCGATGGATGCATGTCTTTTTTCAGCCTATGCAACTATGTAACCTATGTCTGAAACACCGGTGGGAACTACAATGAAATCTACAATAAATAAAACCCTTCATGGCGCAAAAAGAATCTTTGTACATGTGATAAAAAAAAACTTGTACAAAAAGTTTTAAGAATAAGAAGAGCCTTCTAGGCGATGTGTACATATCAGTGAAAAAACCTTTGTCGACGGAGTAGAGTTCATTCGGGGGCTGGCTATCGGTGGACGCGGTTGAGAAGCCTGCTCCTGGAGGTCAGAAAATAAAAAATTTAATCATATCAGCATTTATGGATCGTGGCGCCACCTAGCTTCACAAATCTATAATTGCTGCAACACCATAAAAATCTAAAATCAGTTTGTTTAAAAACTTAGACCCCTATTACATTCTTCGCGCAATTTCGTTCGCACAGCGCAAATTTTGTTTGCGTGCATCGTCCGGCGTTATCGCGCAAAATTTAACAGAGTATTCCGACCCAAACGCATTTTCTCATCCGTCCGAAAATTACGTTCGGAAAAACGACACGCAAAACGAAGAGTAATACGCATGCAGTAACGTAGCGCACGGAAATCAGTGTGCGGACTGTTTTTTCGCCGGATTCAGTCAATCAGGATGAAGAACCTTAATTGACATCAATTTACCTTAATTGACTCACTTAAGCTTTTGCGCCTGTCAAAGTAAATCTGAGTATACATGTTGCAGCAATAAAAAAAATATGCACGCATTCACAATTTTTTTGTTTGGGTATGTGTAGTATGTGTAACTATACTGTGCTGTATTTTTTTTTCGTGCTGGTGTTTTTCGTTTCCGCCAGATCGTTCCGATTTGCAGTTACCACCAACTTTTCAAAGATGTTAAAATTATGCGCGCAAACGTTGTTCGTAAAAAGATGCGCATCGATTGGAATACCATCCGCGTACGAGCGCACAAATGAATTTGCTCTCACAATGTTAAATATAGGACGCTCACAGTTTATCACGCTAGCGCAGGTCCATCCGCGTTAAGGCTGGGGTCAGACAAACGCAGTGCGAACGCGCGTGCAGCCGCACCTTATCACTTGCCGTAGTAGCAGCAAATGATGGGCAATATACGAAGTACGGCCACAAAAAAGTCCGGCCGCGCAACGCAAGCGGCAAACGAACGCATTTTTTCGAGAACGTGAAACCACTAGTACTGACGTACAGAGTGTGCTGCGTCCGCTAGTGGCGTGTGTGCATGATTAGGAGACGTCAGACGCTGCTAATATCCGGCCTACATAACGTCCAGACGCAAAAAGTGTTTTATTGATGATCCGTACAAAATCACGGATGAAAATGCGCATCGTATGACCGCTATCGCGTATTCCGTGGAAAAATACATCCATTCGTTCGAACGCACTTTTTCACGGACGACGTGAAAAATGCATTCGTTTGACCCTAGCCTTAACGATAACGCGCATCGTTGGCGCGAACATTGTAATACGACGTTCAGTGCAAATGGTTTTGCCCCTCGCGCAAATGCGCATTTGCGCACGCAAAACCAATTGCGCGAAGAATGTAATAGGGGCCTTACTGTACTGTATATGTGCCACATAGAGGTAAAGTCCATGAAAAGAGAAAACTTATAAAAATACATAATAAATGAATGCATTATGCCCACAGGGCTAAAACTTTGGGGGCACCTTCCACATCCCAAAACCAAATGAAATTTGTTAGCAAATGAATTTCATTTGCTTTTGGGCTGCAGGTCAGCAGATCAAAATATCTTGATATTGGGGCACCGGATGGTGCCGTTGAATCCTGAGCTATCTCAATCTCGGTAGCGAAGGAGTTAAAGCAGTGTTTCTTAAACCTGCCCTTGGGACCCCCTAACAGGCCAGATTTTACAGATTACTATGAGAAAATGCAGACTGAACGGTCCTGTGGTGTGGGTCGTGCATGCGGCTGCCCTGGTGTATTGAAGGAGTGACCCGGTTGCACTCGCGTGTTGCCAGTACCAGCGGATCGTGCATCCGGCTGTCCTCGTGCATCCAGCGGAGAAGGTGTCCAGCTGCCTTTGTGTGTGTTCCAGTAACTGAGGGAGCAATCGAGTATAATCAGCGGGGAAGGAATCCAGGTGTCCTCGTGTGTCCAGCGGAGAGAGATCCAGCTGCCCTCCTGTGTGTTCCAGTAACAGAGCTAGAGATCCGGCTACCGTTCTCCAGGATAAGGAGTGAGTGTATCTACCGGAGGGAAGTATTCGGCCATCCTGTGTGAGTTGTTATTGTTAACTTTGTTGTCCGGCCTAGTTCTACTGCCTGCGCAGCCTCAGCTAAAAGGGAGATCGCTGCAGTTACTAATCTTGTTGCCCTGTGACACTTTGCAAAGATTCATTACTCACTTGTGGAATACAATATGGTTTCATGTTAATGGTACCCAACGGCAGAGTTCAAAGGGCCCCAACGCTAGCAGACTTGAGAGCTTGTGTAATTTCTACTGGCCAGTGGTTAGATAGAATGTACAAGGTTTAGATAGGTTATTGATATTGGTTACGTACTGTAGATTATTGTCGATAATCTAACCGCATTGAAGTATGGTAAAGATTGCCGCCTCGTTCATTCATCATTGTGTTGAATAGTGATGCTGAATTAACTCTTTCAATACTGTTATACTGTTGATTACTTTGTCCTACAGAGGGTTTGCATGCTAGTCCTAATAAACCCCTTTTTATTTAAAGTAATCTTGTCCTGGTATTACTTGGCGCCAAAGGTGGAGGTGGGTAATCACTGGAGTGAGACAGAAGGCCCGTCAAATACAGTGGCTCTCGAGGGACTAGCGCTACATCTATATAACCTCTCTTAATATAGCCCGCTAGGGTGAAATATGTTGAGTGTATACATGTACAGGCCTCAAAATTTCCACTCGCCTGCTCGCATTTGGCGAGTGGAAATTACATGAGGGCGAGTGGGAATGCAGAGGCAGGGCAGGATAAGGGGTTAGGTGGGGCAACTAGTGGCGAGTAACTCTTAAGGCCTGGCTAGTAGCTTGGGACTTGACATTTTGAGCCCTGTACATGTGTTTTAACAGTTGTTGCATTTTGGAACTTATGATCTGAGATTCTAATGGTTATTCAATAAGAGCCGACCTAGCTACCGAATTGCACCGAACGGTGAATTTTACCGTACGGTGCAATTTCGTTGCAGTTCGGCAGTTTAAGAGGTTTTAAAATTTCTAAGGCATTTCTAAGGCAGTGGCATTATGTGCTTTTACATATAAAGCAAACAATTCTGCTGCCCTAACTCACCTTCTCATTACCCACGCCGGGACCAAATGTGGAAATGATGGCGTAAAGCGTTATTACATATTGGTGCATTTAGTTAAAATTGCATATTTTCTCAAAAAAATGCAGTAACAAATTTCCATTTCTATTTTTTATTTTTCTTACAAGAGTACACAATAGAAGATATAACCAAGAAAGGATTGGATGATAAAATGTAAAAAAAAAATATTTTAGAAGCCGTTAATAATTGAAATCTGAATGTAAATTTGCATTTTTTAAAAAAAAAAATTGTTATAGCATTCTGATACGACATGTTGTATACATTGTGACTAGGGATGAGCTGTTCGGTTCGATATGTTCGGAGTTCGATTCAAACATCGCCTGTTCGGTTGTTCGTCGAACTCTGAACATTTCCGCATGTGTTCGCTGCATGTTCGCCCACAATGCACCACAATGGACCACAATGCACTTTTCCACTGGCCTGAAGCTTGTAATTGGCTACAGCCTGCACCTGACCACAGTTTAGGTGCAAGACTATGGCAATCACAGCTCAGAGTCCTGATTGGGCAAATTTTGCCCAATCATGGGCTCACAGAGCTAAGTCCCGCAGCACACTATATAAGGCTTCACTCAGCCACAGCGCATGTTTTTTGAGAGGAGATTGTTGTGTTAGTGTGTGTTCTCACTGCCACCAGCTATTGGGGGGGTCTCACTTCTACAAAATTTCTGGGAATTGTTCTAATCTTTATGTTCTCACTGCCAGCAGCTATTGTGGGGGTCACACTTCTAGAAGATATCTGGGAATTGTGGTAATCTGTGTGTTCTTACTGCCACCAACTGTTTTGGGGGTCTCATTTCTACAAAATATCTGGGAATTGTTCCAATCTTTGTGTTCTCACTGCCAGCAGCTATTGTGGGGGTCTCACTTCTAGAAGATATCTGGGAATTGTTGTAATCTGTGTGTTCTCACTGTCACCCATCAGGGGGTCTCACTGATTTATAGGAGGTTCCTGGGAATTGTAATCTGTGTCTTGCCAGTGCCACCCATCAGGGGGTCTCACTGATTTATAGGAGGTTCCTTGGAATTGTAATCTGTGTCGTCACTGCCACCCATCAGGGGGTCTCACTGAATTATAGGAGGTTTCTGGGAATTGTAATCTGTGTCTTCTCACTGCCAGCTATCAGGGGTCCCACATACTTCTAGCAGATTTCTGCGAATTGTAATCTGTGTCTTGTCACTGCCACGCATCAGGGGGGCTCACTGATTTATAGGAGGTTCCTGTGAACTGTAATCTGTGTCTTGTCACTGCCACCCATCAGGGGGTCTCACTGATTTATAGGAGGTTTCTGGGAATTGTAATCTGTGTCTTGTCACTGCCACCCATCAGGGGGTCTCACTGATTTATAGGAGGTTCCTGGGAATTACAATCTGTGTCTTGTCACTGCCACCCATCAGGGGGTCTCACAGATTTATAGAAGGTTTCTGGGAATTTTAATCTGTGTCTTGTCACTGGCTGCCTGCTATCAGGGTGTCTCACTGAGTTATACCAGAGTTCTGGAAATCTTTAATCTAGATAACACAGTTGAATCAGAGTTCTGTATATCTCCAATTTTTTATAACAGAGTTGAATCAGAGTTCTGTATATCTTTAATCTATATATCACTCACCATATCAGAAAAACCAAAAAGGACAGGCAGATGCTCCCAGACACAGTTAAGAGGGCAAGCAGCCTCTGTGTCGGGAGGCTGTGCCTCTGGTCGTTGTGGACGTGGTGCATCCTCTGCAGGGGCACGCTTGTCCTTTATAACTGGTGCTGGCCGTCTTAAGCAGCAGCAACATACAGAGGATTTGGTGGATTGGCTAACCAGGCCATCCTCATCCTCCGTGTCCTCTGCCAGGCAGGCTTGTAGTAGTTTACAGTCCACCTCAGCTGCCAAAGCATCTAATGCAGCCTCCATGTCCACAGCTACTCCTGCCGTAGCCTCACTATCACACACGGAGGAGTCAGCTAAATTGTTTGACTACAATGACAGTGACATGCTGCTTGAGGATGCGCAGCAACTGCAGTGCTCTGATTCAAACTCTGAGGTTGAGGAAGGGAGTATAATCAACCTAGAGGAAGGGGGTGCCAGTGACACACAAATAACTGGCACTCATGTTGCCCCAGCAGCTGCAACATACTGCCAAGTTGGCTCCAGTGATGAGGAGATAGGGGGTGATGATGATGATGAGGTCACTGACTCCACCTGGGTGCCTGATCGAACAGAGGAGTCAAGTGAGGAGGAGGAGGAGGCACAACAAACACGAGGCACAACGTCCTTTACGACCAACCGTAGCCAGTCCAAGGCATCAGATGTCAGAGCTGCTCAGGTGCAGAGCGCTGTTCTCTCAAAGCACACATCCAGGAACTCTGCTGTCTGGGAGTTCTTTAAGAAATGTGCAGCAGACCGCACCGTTGCTATTTGTAATCTATGTCAGATGAGAATCAAGCGTGGGAAAGACATCCCACGCTTGGGTACCACGTGCTTGAGGTGACATATGACCACCTGCCATGCATCCCGTTGGCACAACACTTTGAATAGGTCCTCCTCCTCCTCATCTGTCTCTACCCCCACTATATGTCCTGCCTTGTCATTGCCTGCTACAACCTCCACTGACAGGGATGATGCTACAGTAATGGGTGTACCAGGTCCTTCCTCACAATGTGACAGCATCCCCATCATCTGAAGATATACGCAGTCAGATTACATTGCCTCAGCTGCTGCAGTGTAAGAAAAAATATAGTCTCAACCATCCCCAAGCACAGCGTCTAAATGCCAGCTTAGCAAAATTACTCGCATTACAGCTGCTGCCTTTCCAGCTGGTGGACTCTGCTTCCTTCCGTGAATTTGATGAATGTGCTGTACCACAGTGGCAGGTTCCAAAATGCCATTTATTTTCACGGAAGGCCATTCCAGCACTATACCAGCACGTGGAAGACAATGTTATGGAGTCATTGGGAAAGGCAGTCAGCAGCAAGGTGCACATGACTTTAGACACGTGGTCCAGCAAGCATGAACAGGGCTGTTACATTTCCTTCACGGCACACTGGGTAACTCTGATTGCACCTGGGAGGGATCTAAGACGGGGCTCTGTGCTGGAGCTTGTTCATCCACCACGCCTCCAGAAAGCTGCTTGTTTGAGGTCTGTCTACTCCACCACCACCTCTTCCTCTTCCTCCTCCTCCTCCTTCTCTGTCTCCGGTGAAGTGGCAGTTAAACTGACGCGTGACAGGGGCTATGCAATGGCAAGATGCCATACTGTGCTTGAGCTGGTTTGTTTAGGGGACAGGAGCCACACCGGGCCAGAAATTCTGTCAGCTCTGCAGGGGCAGGTGCAGAGATGGTTAACACCACGCCAGCTTCAGCTGGGAATGGTCGTCTGTGATAATGGCAGCAACCTTCTCTCCGCCCTACACCAGGGTAAGTTGACGCATGTACCATGCCTAGCACACGTCCTAAATCTGGTGGTACAGCATTTCCTAACCAGGTACGCAGGGCTGGCAGAGCTTCTCAGCCAGGCCAGAAAAGTCTGCAGCCACTTCAGATGGTCATTCCCAGCAAGTGTTTGCCTGGCAGAAATTCAAAGAGAATTCCACCTTCCCACAAACCGTCTGATCTGTGACATGCCCACCAGGTGGAACTCGACATTAGCAATGCTGCAGCGTCTGCACAAGCAGCAGAGGGCCATCAATGAGTACCTGTGTGAGTATGGCACAAGGACAGGTTCAGGTCAACTTGGTCCCCCCCCGCAGTGGCTGATGATCAAGGATGCATGCACTGTACGGTCACCATTTGAGGAGGCAACGAAGATGGTGAGCAGGGACAGTGCATGCATCAGTGACACAATTCCTTTAGTGTTCCTGCTGGAGCACACTCTGCGGGGAATTATGGATGTGGCACTAGAGGCAGAGCTGCAGGATTAAGAGGAGGCCTTCCCTAGCTCTCAAGGCCCCAGTCTTTACGCAGACAGCATTTGATAGGTAAATCCCATCACGATCAGGCAGTTATGAAAATATACGACATGAGTTTATGCTGATGCCTACAGTGAATTTTGCTCTAATTAGCATTCTATGATCAAGCTGACAGTGTAGAAATGGATCTTGCTTTAGAATCTGCAGGTTTGTCTAAATGTCTTAAAGCACACCCAAGATAAGGGCGGAGGTTAGGAAAATAGGGAGTAAAAAAGTCCAGAAGCAAACAGATGTTAATTCCTGTTAGATAGTGAAACGTTAGGAAAACTTATGAAACTGCAGAAATGTTTATCTTTGTGTTACTCTGTATTTTAACTTTTAACCACTTGGCTGCTATGGACGCGCTCAGCGCGTCCAGCCAAGTGGTTCTCCTGTGCTACGGACGCGCTCAGCGCGTCCGAGCACAGGAGGCAGCAATCCGCCGGATTCCGGCGGATTGCTGCGCCCCCCCGGTGCGGGCTGACATCTTGGATGTCAGCCCAGCACTCGGGAGCCGGCGGGGACATTAGATGTAATTGCGGCTACGCGATGACATCTAATTCAGGCGCCCCCCCCCCGCATGTGCGGAGGAGGCGCCTGAAAGGGAGGGGGGTGAGGTCCTTCGGACCTCTCTCAATCCCGATCGCCGGGGAGCAGGGGGTTAAGACAGGCACCGCTTGGAAGGGCACAGCCTGCCCTTCCAAACGGTGGCTCTCATTAACCCCTGGGGAGCCGGATCACGAATCGGCGCTGAAAAGCGCCGGTTCGTGATCCTTTCCCGGAGCTGGCCGACATCTTGGATGTCGGCCAAGCCTCCAGGAACTCCCCCTGAGGACTGGCGTCATCGTGCTATGCACGATGACGCCAGCCCTGGAGTTAACCCCTAGCTGCCACCAACAGTGGAGATAGCGGATTCCAATGAATCCCCTATCTCCCGATCTGTGGCAGCTAGGGGTTAATGTTTGCTACTGTTGGATCGGCCAGAACATGGCCGTTCCAACGATACCAAACACCACTGTGAAAAAAGTTTTTTTTTAAAAAAATAAATAAAAAAATAAATAAATAAATATTTAAAAACAAAATTATAAAAAAAAAATAAACAAGTTTTTTTTTTTTTTGGTTTGTTAATGCAGCAATATTGTTCCCATTTCAATTATAATGTGAACAATGATGCTGCACTAACGATTTTTGTATGCGGTGCGTTTGTTAAAAATCGCAGAATTTCCCCCCCAAAAAAATGTAACGAGACCCCATCTCTAATTTTTTTAACAAGCGCACCCCATACAAAATATAACCGCAATTGCTCGCATGTTAAAATGTGAAAAAAATAGACTTTACACATAATAAATTATTGAAAATTCATATTTTATTGCATTGTTTGTTATAATATACAGACAGGTCATGACGTATACATATAATCATGACATATTATTAATCTGCCAAGTCTGACGGAAAGAACGATATATAATATGTCTGGGTCATATACTAAAATAAGCCTTCAAAACACGTTTAAACATGATGAGCAAAACCGGTAAATATGACCTCAGCACAGAGGCGTGAAACGCCTCAGCAGCGAAAGGGTTAATATGCTGCTGTATGCATTTTAGTACGTGTTACTTCTCTCTGATAAGATATTGAAATGTCATGTAAATGTATATAAGCACATGTAGCGATGTGTTAAAGTTTACTGTGGCAGTACCCATTTTTGGCCACAAGATGGAGACAATCACGATTAAAGACCCTGGACACTCGAACTACATGTCCCGGCATGCTTGGCGAAGAAACAGGAAGTGGGTGGGTTTGTGGAGACGCTGTACATCCTGCACCTCGTGGAGAGCAGGCAGAGCGCGCCAGGGAGCAGAGGAGAGCGGATGTACACACAGAGAAGGAGAGACCAAAAGATAGGCCGGAGCGCAGACAGAGTGGATCGGGCCTTAGGATTGGGTCACCTAGCCTTGCGGGAGACAGACATCACCATCTATATTATCCGAGTGCAGTGCTGAGGAGAGAAGACCCCTCGAGTAAGGAGTACCGTGGTCGATTGAAGCGGGGAGCAGGCGGTAAGCTGGCTGAGTCGCGGCTGACAGACAGAAGGCCAGACAACAGATCCGGTGGTCGGCGTCCCCAGTCAACATCGAGCGGAGAGACGTCCTGGGTCAGCGGAACCTCAAGCTTGCGCTGGATGGGTGAGAGGCCCCAAGGCCGTATGTAAATAAGAGCGTACGCTGCTGTTTTTCCTTCTAAAACCCACAGGGCCCCAACTGACTAGTCGAAGACATCATTAAAGTAAACTCACTGGCCAGTTGAAAAGTACCCGGGTACCCTATACACACGAATACACACCACTTCACGTTCTGGGAGTTAACCTGTGCAGGACTCAGTTTCTTTTTCCGAATCGGGACAAGGGGGCAAAGTTAAAGTTACATTCTGAACAATTTTTCCTCTTTTTGTTCCCGCTGCGCGTTTACCGTGATACGAGAACTGTGTATTTTATTGTGTCCCGCTACGCGGTTTTTCCTCGAATTTCGTATATTTTAATTTTCTGCTCGGTCGGGGTTTTTCCGAAAATACGAAGCCCTCGTGTTTTCGTTTCTTTTACCGCTACGCGTTTATCGTGTTACGAAAGTACTGTAAATCTTCCTGCATATACCGTGTCCCAAGAGTTGCAAACCTTTTTAGTAAACCTTTTAACTTGTAAAACTTACAGCGTGTTGGAGTATATTTATTCCCTAGTGCGGGGAGACTGACCCGTGGTTCATTTTCAGCGGCTCCTCCGGGAGTGAGCGCTACACACATGTAACCAAACATACAACGGAGAACGAAGCGAAGGAAAACTTTGTGTCTTGTCATCATTTCCAGTTACTTCCTTCTCACTGGTCGACCATGAGTTATTTTGTTACGGAGAGATAATTTAGTTAGAGAATAGAAGATTACGGACACACATCAAGCTGAGGCAGAATTTTCCGGCTATCAGCATTCCTGCGGGTCCTCCGATCAGACAGGAGGAGGATGAGGAGGAGGAGGAATATTTATGTAGTGGGGGGGCATTGAAGGTGGGGATTCCTCAAGGGAGGATTTTGTGTGCCCAGAAACCCAAGGACTAGTACCTGGCTAGGAGGAGGAAGTGCACGATGGGGTCATCTGCATTGACCAGGAAAACTCGGAAGCTAATGCCACCTCCAACCTACGCTGCATGGGCTCCCTTATCCTGCAAAGCCTGGTAAAGGACCCCAGGATTCGTGCTATCAAGGAGAGGGATCATTACTGGTTGGCAAGCCTTCTTGATCCACGATACAAAGGTAAAGTTGCAGAGCTCATCCTGCCCGCACAGAGGGAGCACAGGATGAAACAACTTGAGGACGCTCTAAAGCGACACTTGTGTAACACCTTTACAGGCACTGGTAGGTTACCAAGTGATGACACAGGTGCTTCTGAGGCTGCGGATGGTCAGAGGAAGAGCGGTGAAGGCCGGGGCTGCTTGACTGATGACTTTTAAATTTTTTTAGTCCACGACGCCCAGGGACGTCAAATGTAGGCACCCATTGCCAGCGTCTTCACCATATGGTGCAGGACTACCTAGGGGCAAGGGCAGACCTGGATACCTTTACAGCAGATGATCCACTGGCTTACTGGGTGTTGAGATTGGATCACTGGCTACTTAGTCAATATGCTATGCAGCTACTAGGTTGCCCTTCATCCAACGTGCTTTCTGAAAGGACGTTCAGTGCCACTGGAGGTTTTGTCACAGACAAAAGAGTGCGTCTGTCCACCGACTCTGTAGACCGGCTGACATTTATAAAAATGAATCAGTCCTGGATCAGCAGCTATCAATCCCCTGATGCTGATGTAATGGAATAAATCGGGGATCTCTTCTGCATTCACAAAACCTCCACCACTGCACTCTTCCACAATATCACAAAGGGGTTATGGTGTGAAGGAACTTGCTGTCACCAAAGGCAAAATATTTGGGTGCACGGATGCCTGTACCAGATTCATATCATTTTAATATTTGACCGCAGGGTCCAACCCTGCACTCTTCCACAATACCACAGAGGGGTTACGGTGTGAAGGCACTGTTGCCGACACTAAAGGCCCAATTTTAAAGCACCTATTGATACTTTCATCCAAAGCCTGCATAAGTTTCACCATAATTTAGCGAAAAAATCACTAAACTTGTTCTGCGTGTCCTAAAACGTCTCTTTTCATACAGGCTGCCGCCCCAAGCAGTTGTTTATGAAAAGATTAAAGGAAAACCATTTACTGTCATTTGCAATGTCATTTTTTTGTTTTTAAATGTTTCTATACATCCTACAAGTCAGCCACTTCACGGGCAGGTTATGGGGACCTCCTAGGCACGATATTTGAAGGAATTTTTCGTTTTTATTTTTAACCTTTATTTCATGGAAAACTCACAGTTCCTTTAAAAATTTTTTTTTAAAAAAAAACTTTTTTTCCTTGTTTCCTGACCCCCAGGGCACTACCCGGACCCCCATACACCTTTTATGGCAAATATCTTGCATATATGACATCTTGCAGGGCACTCTAAAATTCGAACTTTTGAGTCCCATTGACTTGCATTGCGTTCGGTTCGTGTTCAAACTCGAACTTTTGAAATTGTTCGAGTTCGAATGCGAACCGAACACGGGGGTGTTCGGCTCATCCCTAATTGTGACAAGGTGAGGGGAATGGTTAGTAATGGTGTGTACATTCCCCCTAAGTATATAATTTGTCTGGGTCCTACAATAAAACATAACAAATCGCGGTAATTTTAACATAATAGGATGGCTACACCATATATACAAAAAAATTACCACAATCATTAGTATATGAAATATCTTTGTTTAGTATACCAAATAAAAATTCATTTCAGTATAAATAAAGTCAAAAGAAAAAAAGGGAAAGGACAAGTTCGGTGTGTGTGTATATTAAGGCCCCTATTACATTCTTCGCGCAATTTCGTTTGCGCAGAGCAAATTTTTTTGCGCGCATCGTCTGGCGTTATCGTGCGAAACTTAACGGAATATTCCGATCCAAACGCATTTTCTCACCCGACCGAAAATCACATTTCTAAAAACGACGCGCAAAACAAAGAGTAATACGTGCGCAGTAACGTAGCGCACGTAAATCAGTGTGCGGACTGTTTTTTTCGCCGGATTCAGCCAATCAGAATGAAGAACCTTAACCCTTTCGCTGCTGAGGCTTTTCCCGCCCCTGTGCTGAGGTCATTTTTACCGGTTTTGCTCATCATGTTTAAATGCGTTTTGAAGGCTTATTTTAGTATATCACCCAGACATATTATATATCGTTCTTTCCGTCAGACTCGGCAGATTCATAATATGTCATTATTATATGTATACGTCATGACCTGTCTGTATATTATAACAAAAAATGCAATAAAATATGATTTTTCAATAATTTACAACGTGTAAAGTGTTTTTTTTTTCACATTTTAACATGCGAGCAATTGCGGTTATATTTTGTATGGGTGCGCTTGTTAAAAAAATTAGAGATGGGGTCTCGTTACATTTTTTTTTGGGGAAAATTACACGATTTTTAACAAACGCACCGCATACAAAAATAGTTAGTGCAGCATCATTGTTCACATTATAATTGAAATGGGAACAATATTGCTGCATTAACAAACCAAAAAAAAGAAAAAAAACTTATTTTTTTTTATAATTTCTTTTTTAAATATTTTTTTATTTTTATGTTTAATTTTTTTTTTTTTTACTAATTTTTTTCACATTCGAGTTTGGTATCGTTGGAACGGCCATGCTCTGGCCGATCCAACAATACCAAACTTTAACTGCCACGGATCGGGAGATAGGGGGTTCATTGGAACCCCCTATCTCCACCATTGGTGGCAGCTAGGGGTTAACTCCAGGACTGGCGTCATCGTGCTATGCACGATGACGCCAGTCCTCAGAGGGAGTTCCCGGAGGCTTGGCCTACATCCAAGATGTCGGCCAGCTCCGGGAAAGGATCACGAACCGGCGCTTTTCAGCGCCGATTCGTGATCCGGCTCCCCAGGGGTTAATGCCAGGTACCATTTGGAAGGGCAGGCTGTGCCCTTCCAAATGGTGCCTGGGTTAACCCCCGCAACGCCGCCGATCGGGAGGGAGAGAGGTCCGAAGGACCTCCCCCCTCCCTTTCAGGCGCCTCCTCCGCACATGCGGGGGGGGGCGCCTGAATTAGGTGTCATCGCGCCGCCGCAATGACACCTAATTAGCCCAGCGGCGGTTCCGGATGCTGGGCTGACATCGAGGATGTCAGCCCGCACCGGGGGGGCCAGCGATCGGCCGGAACCCGGCCGAACGCTGACCCCAAAGGCTGGACGCGCTCAGCGCGTCCTCCGCACGCAACGTGACATGCGGTTGGACGCGCTGAGCGCGTCCACCGCAGCGAAAGGGTTAATTGACATCAATTTACCTTAATTGACTCACTTAAGTTTTTGCGCCTGTCAAAGTAAATCTGAGTATACATGCTGCAGCAATAAAAAAAATATGCACAAAGTCACAATTTTTTGGTTTGGGTATGTGTAGAATGTGTAACTATACTGTGCTGTATTTTTTTTTTTCGTGCTGGTGTTTTTTGTTTCGGCCAGATCGTTCCGATTTGCAGTTACCACCAGCTTTTCAAAGACGTTAAAATTATGCGCGCAAACGTCGTTCGTAAAAAGACGCACATCGATTGGAATACCATCCGCGTACCAGCGCACGAACGAATTTGCGCTCACATTGTTAAGTATAGGACGCGCACAGTTCATCACGTTAGCGCAAATCCATCCACGATAAACGATAACGCGCATCGTTTGCACGAACATTGTAATACGACGTTCAGCGCAAAGTGTTTTGCCCCTCGTGCAAATGCGCATTTGCGCACGCAAAACCTATTGCGCGAAGAATGTAATAGGGGCCTTCATTTTCAGCAAAAAGTCTTTTTATTTATTCATTTGAACATCTTTTTGTATTTTTTTGACGAAATTTTTGATTCCCAATTTTTTTAAAAGACTTTTTTAAGTCTGTAACAGACTTTATTAGTTTTTTAAAGGACCTTTTTTTATCAGACATTTTTATTGGTTTAACCTCCCTGGCAGTATTCCCAAGTGTGGCTCGGGGTTAAATTTCAATGGTGAAAGCAGTAACCCTGAGCCACACTCGGGCTGGATACATACCTGTCCCGTACCTGTCCCTCCAGCCGATCGCGGCGTCCTGCTTCCAGGTTCCCGTCGCGAGAAAGGAACCCGGATGCAGCATGCAGGATGCCGCAATCGGCCGGAGGTGACTGCAGGAGGTCAGCGAGGGAGCGCAGGTACAGGTATGTATCCAGCCGAGTGTGGCTCAGGGTTACCGCTTTCAGCATTGAAATTTAACCCCGAGCCACACTTGAATACCATCAGGGGGCTGAATAAATGCACTGATTTTGACATATATAAATTTCAATATCGGACCGCCAGGGAGGTTAAACAACTATTAGAAGAAGTTCCCTTTTTTTCCCTGCAGTTTGGCAGTCTTTGGTGACTCCATCTTCGGTGACTTTATTCACTGCAGGGTCAGAGTAATGGAACCCCGAAGTGCGCCAAACTAGACAGGTACTTTCTGAATAACCCCTTATAATATGTGGTGTGTATGAGCGTATCACAAGCTCCAAATCAATAAAGCTCACAGTAATGTGCAGTGTGTATGAGCATATCACAGAATCCACAGCAATAAAACTCACAGTAATGTGCAGTGTGTATGAGCATATCACAGAATCCACAGCAATAAAACTCACAGTAACGTGCAGTGTGTATGAGCATATCACAGAATCCATAGCAATAAAACTCACAGTAATGTGCAGTGTGTATGAGTATATCACAAGCTCCGCATCAATAAAGCTCACAGTAATGTGTAGTGTGTAAGAGCGTATCACAGAATCCATAGCAATTAAACTCACAGTAATGTGAGGAATTTTAACGTCTTTGAAAAGTTGGTGGTAACTGCAAATCGGAACGATCTGGCCGAAACGAAAATATGAGTGTATCACAAAGCTCCACAGCAATGAAACTCACACTCATAAACACTGCACATTAGCGCTGCGGAATATGCTGGCGCTTTATAAATAAAGAATAATAATAAATAATAATTACTGTGAGTTTTATTGCTGTGGAGCTTTGTGATACATTCATACACACAGCAAATCAAAGAATCCACAGCAATAAAACTCACAGTAATTTGCAGTGTGTTATATACAAAAAATTAATTTTAAAAAGTGGGCTGCTCAGTCCAAAATGCTTGGGGCTAATTTTTTTTATCCCAGTCCAGGCTATCTGTGGGCTGGGGCCAGCTGCTCTAATTCAGAAATATCTGCTTAGTTGATTTACCAATTAGCCATGGAAGGAACGAATACTGAAGTAAGGGTCAAAGGCACAAGTGTGGTGCAACCCGGAGCGAGTGGAGATGTGTCCCCGCTGAGAGAGACCGCAGAGGTTTTTGCCTGCTGTGAAAGAAAACCGCCTACAGAGCACTATGGAGCAGGACAGCTCATTTATTCCTTATGAGCAGAGAATCACAGAGGACATTCAGCTGTGGAGACCCCAAGTGTTGGGGCCTCAGCCCACTGCGAGCCATGGAGACCAGTTGGTGCACTGGCTGCGTGCCGCACTTGATTTAGAGTGCAAATACGAGGACTTGCTGCAATGTGTGAGTGAGGAGGATTGGGAAACTGATGAGAAGCCTCCCCCAGGCTATGTGTTCCGCTGTCCTGGCCCAGCATGGATCTACTTTAAGGGGGGAGACAATTATGGCAGTCCACAGGCTGCCAGACATACAGAATTGTGCAGCATCCAGGGGCGCTACCTGGACATGTATGAGGACTCTGCCTTTTGGCCCGTGCTGAAGGGACTCGCTGCTGAGGAATGGGCACTCGAAATAGAGTTAAAAAGGTTGCAAACTGCAGCCCAGCTACAAGTCGCTGAAGCCCCTGGAGGAAGCCTCCCCCCACCAGCCAGCGGGAAGCGGAAGAAAAAGAGAGGTGGCCGAGCCAAAGCAGACCAAAGCAAAACGCCGTCACAGCCCGGGATTACAACAGTAAGCCATCTTCCAGCAGGCAGTATCAGGTCACCAGAGAGACTGACACCCAGGCTGTTTCCCTCATGAGAGATGGGGCCACACAGACCATGGACGATCTGGTCAGCTTGTTACAGGCTGAATTGCTTACTGCTCGAGCACAGATAATGGCCCTGACAGAGACATTACAGAACCATCAAAATGAGCTGCGAGCTGTCACGGTGGAGAGAGATGGTCGCTGCATGGAAGTGCAAGACCAGGCAGCCACCATACAACAATTGTCGGCCCAGCTGCAGGCCTGTGAGGACTCTACCCTCAACCTACACAGAGCTCAGTGGTGCTCAGGCGCAGATAGCGGAGCTGGAGCGCGGCTCCCGTGTAATGATCGAGCAGCTGGAGGCTGAGCGGCGAACTGGAGCTGCTCTACACATAGAAATGACAGCTTTTAAAATTCGCCTGGAGAACTGCAAGCAGGAATTAGAGTGGACACGGCTCTCCCGGGATACTATTCAGGCATGGGCCTGGGAGCAGGAGGAGGAAATACAGCTGCTCCAGAACCAACTCCAGCTGCGCCATCACCAGCTACTAGAAACAGACGCAGCTCGGAAGGAGGGCCTCGCTCAAACCAAGGCAAGCGAGATGGAGGTGAGCCGTCTGACATACCAACTAGGTGTATTGGAGCAGGAGCACCAGGGCACTGTCAGCCACCTGCAGGCTGAGCTTGAAGGGACACGAGCACAGTGCTGACAGCTCCAACATGAGTTGTCCCTGGCACAGGCTGCCAGCACCCATGTGCCCACCACGGAGGAGAGCAGCACAACAGGGAGTCAAGGCATTGCCCCTGTTATATTTGGCATAGAGGAGCGATTGTACCCAGTGTTGCTGGAGGTGGATGCTGTGCTGGCATCAGAGTGTGCCTTGTCCCCGACAAAGATGGAGACCCCCCAGTACTCCACCCCTATGAACCAAGGTGCCGCCAGAGAGGGGACCTCTTCTTACCTGCCTAGAAGACCAGCAGAATCGGTGAGTGAGTACCCTGAGAGGCAATCAAGTTGCTGGCCCCAGGAAGAATTGCGCCGTTTGGGATTGTGGGGATTGCTGTGGGCTGGAACCCTTTTAAATGTTCAGGAGGGGGGCAGCAGCAGAAGGAGAGACTGGGGACTTGGATTGCTGACTGTGTTCTGGTCCTGGGTCCACAGAGGGGCCCTGGAGACAGAAAGATGTGGGGGGGAATTCCAGTGTGCCCGCTAGAAAACGTTTTGTGTCTGTGGTGGCCTGCTGCCTGGCAGACACTACTGCAGTGAGTCCTTGGGAGCACTGGACAAGAGGGTTGGCTTGCCTCTTACCCCGGGACTATGGACCCACAACCCTGCAGCGACCGTCAGACCCCACTGATGGTGCTTGTGCGCCAGCACCCTGGAACTTTGAGGATGGCGCAGAAAAGGGACAAAGTGAGAAGTCTCGTCAGTGGCAAGCAATCCGTTTGGGATCTAAGCTTGCCCTGCCGTTCTGGAAGGGGGGACATATGTCATGGAGCTGACGTAGCGCTCCACACTTCAAACCCCAAGAGACTTTATGTTCATTTATATTGTGTGTTTTTAAATATATTTTACATTGTTTGGTTTTAGTTTAAATTAAGTTTAGGGTAAATGACGTAGCTTTAGTTTTAAATATACTTATATTTCTTTAGGTAAAAATTTGGTTTTTATTAAAGATACTACTTGCAGCGAGTTCAAATGCTTTCTTTCGTATAGATTGTAAAATAGGTTTGAGTAGGCAAAAGGGTTTTCTCTTTGTTCATCTGCTATCTGTTTACATGTCTCAGAGGTTGGGAGTCACCATTGTCTCAGCCAAAACCTAACTGATTTCCTTTACAATAGATTATGTAAATTATGTGTGATATAAAGAAAGAGGAATGTTTATTGTAAAAATCTGACATAATGTAATTAGCATTTTAGTAGGACGATGTGCGTCATTTATGCAAATTATGGCTGTTGGATCTCAGCATAAATTGTGGCGTTTTTGTTCATTAAAGATCTCAGACAGAGAGAGAATCATGTTGGAACATACAGCTGTGTCTGGTGTCTCCTTCAACTATGCTACACTACACGCTCAACCTCAGAAGGCACAGAGCGGCCTTCTGGAAATTCCTAACGGCTCCAGGGCAGAGAAACAGAAGCAGGCGGGTCAAGCTGGTCGAGGCGCTGAGGACAGCGCTCCCAGTAGCCGGGCCGACTGCAACAAAGGGGTGTCTGGAGAGTCAGGACAGGCGGAAGAGAACGGTTCCGTCACACTTGTGTGCTGCCGAGGGCCAAAAATCTGAATCCCTGATAAACTGGCCGGGGATTTGGATCTCTGCCCTCTGTCTGTGTGAGCAATGCCGCTCCCGCTGAGCTCCGTGGTCAGTTAATGACTGCACCCCCACTGTGATGAGGTGTCAGAGCGCCACCCCTCCCTCACTCATCAGCTCACAATATGTGGCTGTGTGTTACAGACCTTTTAAACAAAAAACTTATGGCACCTCATCTGTGTTCCTGATAAGAAAAAAACACCTGCTTCTTATCTCCTGCTCACAGAAAAGTCTTTTTAAACTTCAGCAAGTCAGTAAAGTAGCAGGAGGCTCTCTCTCCATCTAATGAGCTGGGTCTGATAACCACAGGCTTACTGGAGCAGACCCCCCCACCCCCTCCCCCAATGGAGGTGACCAGGACAGACAGGCTGTGGAATAAATCACTGGAGCCCCAGCCTTCCCTGTGAAGGTAATCTGTATACTGCTCTTACCTGGGTAGCTGCTGTGTGCCAGGCAGGGCCGGTGCTGGGCTATTTTGCGCCCTAGGCCAGACCAACTACTTGCGCCCCCCCAAAAAAAACTTGTGACATGTGTGAACATATCACAGAGCTCCACAGCAATAAAACTCACAGTAACAGGCGGTGTGTATGAGTGTATCACAGAATCCACAGCAATAAAACACATTAATGTGCAGTGTGTATGAGTGTATCACCAAGCTCCACAGCAATAAAGCTCACAATAACAGGCGGTGTGTATGAGCGTATCACAGAGCTCCACAACAATAAAACTCACAGTAATGTTCGGTGTGTATGAACGTATCACAGAGCTCCACATACCCCCACCCAATGTCCCACACACACACACACACACAAATCCATCCATCCACACACACACAAACACACACAAATCCATCCATCCACACACACAAATCCATCCACACACACACAAATCCATCCACACACACACAAATCCATACACACACACAGACAAATCCACACACATAAACTTACCCTCACAGCAGTGGTTGAGCCCTGGCTTCGGGCCTGGTGGTGTCCCCAGAGGCTTCGGGCCTGGTGGTGTCCCCAGAAGCTTCAGGCCTGGTGGTGTCCCCAGAGGCTTCGGGCCTGATGGTCTCCCCAGGCCATCACGGCGGCCAGGCCGGAGCCGATCAGGTCGTCCAGCAGGGTGGTGAGCGTGGTGTTGACCAGCACGTTGCCCAGCAGCAGGGAGCACAGCAGGTAGTTGCCCTGACAGTGCACCGGCTCGATCTTGCTGGCGTAGCGCCTTTCTCGCTCAGAGCCGCAGCGCTGCACCATGGGGACCATGGGGTCCAGCGCCATCAGGCCCAGGTTGACCACGATGATGCAGCCCTGCAGCAGCAATGGCCTTTCCACCCCGAGCACCCGCAGCCGCCTGTCCGGTGCGTCGTGCAGCCGCCAGGGCATGTCGGGCCCCCGCCGCGTGCACAGCACGTACTCCCGCCGGCTCTGGCTGTTCCGCAGGGGCAGCACCTTCAGGCGCAGCAGGCCCGCTGTGCCCTCCTCGCTGACGTTCAGGCCGGCCAGCAGATTGTTGGACTCCTCCAGGCAGCTGCGGTTGTCCTGCTGGCCGGCCAGGGCGGGCCTCGGTGAAGGTCAGCAGAGCAGAGCTGTCGGCACGCAGGTGGGGCCGTAGAGAGGGAACAGGAGCCGGCTGCCCTCCGTCACTTCCAGCACCCCGTGTCACGTTCCCACGTTCCAACCCTGTCTCCCTGCCCTCTGTATTCCTTATGTCTGTGTTTCCATGTGTTTCCCTGTGCTGCTTTCCCTGACATGCAGCTCAGGGGTTAAGTTCATGGCTCGTTGAGCTTATGTTGGTGATTATGGGCTGATTACTCCCCTATATAAAGCCATGGGCCCATATCACCATGCTCTTGCATCCTGGTTCACTTCAGCCACAGATTTGTTCCTGAGAGCTCCCTGTTTCCCATCCTAGTTCTATTTCAGTGTTTCCCCCTTGTCTGAGTTTTATGTTCTGATTGACTTCCTGGTATTGACCCTCTGGCCTGGCTGACGGATTTTCTCTGGTGCTATATCCCCGCTTTGGCTCAAGGTATACGTTTTGGTTTTGACCCCTGGCTTATTTATTGACCACTCTTCTGGATATCCCTAGCTGTCCTGTGCTTATCGCATTATATGTTGTGTGTCCCTGTAGACCACGGCTTTAGTATATTGAAGTCCTGCCCTGCAAGTTGTTGAGTATATTCTCCTTCAGGTGTCTGTGTTTTCCCAGGACTCTGCACGGCTACAAGGTAACCTTTTTCTATTAGTGCAGATTCGGCCACTCTAAGGACCGATCTATCAGTATAGGGCTCCTTTGGTATTTAGCCGTGCAGAGGTCCCCAGTGTCTACTGTGGTTTATTTACTTTTCCTGATCGTTGTGTCACGCATCTCTGCGTATAGCGGCTTTTCCTCTTACCTGGGCCCTACTTGGCACATGCCAGGTACCGCCATTGTGGCTGATCGTGACATAATGCAAGAGCCAACCATAAAGCCCGCAGAGTTGCGTAATTTGTTTGAATCCATGCTGCGGCTGTTTGAGGATTTAATTTCTAAGTGGAAGGGGTTAATGGACACTACTTTTCTCCCTTCTAAAGATCAAGCTGTTCTAGAAAGCAGGGTACATGGTCCACTTTCCCCTGAGGAAATGAATAGAAGGCGAACTGACAAGCTCTGCTTTTATTGTGCCAGTTCATTGCATTTTATATCATGGTGCCCACTCAAGCCAGTGCGCGCCGAGGCTGGCAAGATGCCAGTGCGCGCCGAGGCTGGCAAGATGCCAGTGCGCGCCGAGGCTGGCAAGATGCCAGTGCGCGCCGAGGCTGGCAAGATGCCAGTGTGCGCTGAGGCTGGCAAGATGCCAGTGTGCGCTGAGGCTGGCAAAGTGCCCGCTGTGCCCACGTCCCACAGTCGGGTCACCAAAGCCAGGGTCCATTATAAATCCAAAGCAATCAGACCCCTTGTACCGTCCAGGTTTAGGAGAGCCCTTCCTAGGGCAACCAGACCTGTGGAGGGGGCAACTGATGTTAATAACCTTGCTGAATGTTCCGACGATGGGTCAGATGGTATCAGTCACAGTCAGGTATCCGAGGTCGGACCCCCTTTACCGTCCAGGCCTAGGAGAGCCCTTCCAGGGGTAACCAGGTCTGTGGAGGGGGCAACTGACATCTCAGACCCAGTCGAGTATTCCCCTTCTTCTGATCCCGTGGCACAAATGGATTTTGACTCCTTCTCGGCCAGGGAGCCAGAGGTTGAAGCCATGGAGGTTAATCCCATTATTACCTCTCTAACGCGGTCTCGCCAGACACCCTAATGGTGGTCCAGGGCGTAAGATTGTTACAGGCTGTATTACCTGCGGTGCTGTACGTTTCTCTGCATTACCCACCGCACTCATAGTGCCAGGTGGCAAGGCCGCAAATATGGGGTCTGGCGATGGAGTCACAACCAAGGAATTTGATGGGGAAACCGCAATCATGTTGTCCAGCGGGAGACCTGCAATCTTGGAGTGTAGCAGCGCTGTTATGTTGCCTTTTTCTGGCAGTGAGGTTGTCACGCCTGTGGCTGGCAAGCTTCCAGTTAAATCAGTCTCAAGCTGTGTGTCAGCAGTGCCAGTCTCAAGCTGTGTGCCAGTACCAAGCTGTGTGTCAGCGGTGCCAGAAACCCAGCCAAGCTGTGTGTCAGCAGTGCCAGAAACCCAGCCAAGCTGTGTCAGCAGTGCCAGAAACCCAGTCAAGCTGTGTGTCAGCAGTGCCAGAAACCCAGTCAAGCTGTGTGTCAGCGGTGCCAGTCCCAAGCTGTGTGCCAGTACCAAGCTGTGTGTCAGCAGTGCCAGAAACCCAGTCAAGCTGTGTGCCAGTACCAAGCTGTGTGTCAGCAGTGCCAGAAACCCAGTCAAGCTGTGTGTCAGCGGTGCCAGTCTCAAGCTGTGTGTCAGCGGTGCCAGTCTCAAGCTGTATGTCAGCGGTGCCAGAAACCCAGTCAAGCTGTGTGTCAGCAGTGCCAGAGCTACATTGCAACACCACTGTACCCATGCCCCACAGAGAGTCCGAGGTTTCCAAACCTCATGGTAAGGCACAGGTAGGCGAGCCTACTCCCACTGTTGCCGTGTCGTGTGGGGTGGTCGCCGGTTCTGGATCTCGTTCAAGGAGAAGACGGGAAAAGGTGTCTAACCCTAGTCCCACTGATTCTATGTCCAGTCTAACTGATGCCAAGATCCCCCTACCCCGTCATGTCCCTGAGGGCTATGTGCAGTCGCCCTTTGGACTGGTGTTCAGGAAGGACCACTGGGTGGCCATTCAAAGGAACCCTCATAGACGGGGGCGTCTTGTGGAGGAGGATGACGACTCTGAGTGGGACCTCAAAGGACTTTGGTGAATGGTGTTCGTGATCTGGTTTCCTGATTCTGTCTGTCATGTTTGTTGTTTTAGGTGCCCTGAGGTCACCTTTTTTGGAGGGGGCTACTGTCACGTTCCCACGTTCCAACCCTGTCTCCCTGCCCTCTGTATTCCTTATGTCTGTGTTTCCATGTGTTTCCCTGTGCTGCTTTCCCTGACATGCAGCTCAGGGGTTAAGTTCATGGCTCGTTGAGCTTCTGTTGGTGATTATGGGCTGATTACTCCCCTATATAAAGCCATGGGCCCATATCACCATGCTCTTGCATCCTGGTTCACTTAAGCCACAGATTTGTTCCTGAGAGCTCCCTGTTTTCCATCCTAGTTCTATTTCAGTGTTTCCCCCCTGTCTGAGTTTTATGTTCTGATTGACTTCCTGGTATTGACCCTCTGGCCTGGCTGACGGATTTTCTCTGGTGCTATATCCCCGCTTTGGCTCAAGGTATACGTTTTGGTTTTGACCCCTGGCTTATTTATTGACCACTCTTCTGGACATCCCTAGCTGGTGCAAGGCACTGCTCTTATTTCTGTTTGCTTCCTCATATTCTCTCATCTTATTCCCATTCCTGCTTCATTTTTGCATTTTTTTCTCTTGCTCATTTTTTGTAGAGTTTGTAAATCACTTCTGTCACTTAGGTTTCTATTTACAAAGCACCAAAAGTGATTTCCATGCTTTTCATTTCGCGATTTTCAGCAAATTTGCAAATTCCATTTCGCAAACAATATGATAAATTCACTATTTAGTGAATGGTCACTATTTTGCTGAAATTGGAGTAGCCGAAGCAATTATCGGATGCTGACGAAACACGCCGAATTGCGATCGAATTCAATCGCACTGGGAAAAAAAAATAGGAAGTCTTGTATTCTCCTAATAGGTTAAACCAATAAAAATAGGTCTAAATAATAAAAAAAGTCCTTTAAATAATAATAAAGTCTGTTACAAACTAAAAAGTATTTTATAAAAATACAAAAAGTTTTTTTTTTAAAAATGGGGTTTTTGCAAAAAATAAAATAAAATAAAAAATAGAACTCTATTCTCCTATATAACGATAATCAAATGCATAAATTGTGACTGCATAACCCTGTGTATATCTGTCTCTGATACTAGCCAGTGCCTCACTAGCCACTGATCTCACCGCACGTCACTGCTTCCTACGTGAGTTTTGGGAGGGGAGGGAGATGACGCTGGGACAGCTGCTTTCCTCCCTCTCCCAGTGTGCCTGCGGGGGGGGGGGGCGGCGGAGTGCTGGAACGCTGGCTTGCGAACTCCCTCCCTGCCTTCCCAGTGTGACACGGGGGGGGGGGAGTGCTGGGACGCCAGCTCGGACGGGCCATAACAATAAAAAAAAATGTAGAGAAGCGCCCAAAACGCCTATCCCACTCTTGGTCGTGTGGCACACAACCCTCCTGCCTGTGCCAGTGAGTTTACAATCTAAGGGGTACCTGGGCCAGTGAGCTTACAATCTAAGGGGGACCTGTGTCCGTGAGCTTACAATCTAAGGGGTACCTGTGCCAGTGATTTTACAATCTAAGGGGATCTGTGCCAGTGAGTTTACAATCTAAGGGGTACCTGTGCCAGTGAGTTTACAATCTAAGGGGTACCTGTGTCTGTGAGCTTCCAATCTAAGGGGTGCCAGTGAGTTTACAATCAAAGGGGGACCTGTGTCCGTGAGCTTACAATCTAAGGGGTAACAGTGAGTTTACAATCTAAGGGGGACTTGTGCCTGTGAGTTTACAATCTAAGGGGTACCTGTGCCCATGAGTTTACAATCTAAGGGGTACCTGTGCCAGTGAGTTTACAATCTAAGGGGTACCTGTGTCTGTGAGCTTCCAATCTAAGGGGTGCCAGTGAGTTTACAATCAAAGGGGGACCTGTGTCCGTGAGCTTACAATCTAAGGGGTAACAGTGAGTTTACAATCTAAGGGGGACTTGTGCCTGTGAGTTTACAATCTAAGGGGTACCTGTGCCCATGAGTTTACAATCTAAGGGGTACCTGTGCCAGTGAGTTTATAATCTAAGGGGGACCTGTGTCCGTGAGTTTACAATCTAAGGGTACCTGTGCCTGTGAGCATACAATCTAAGGGGATCTGTGCCCATGAGCATACAATCTAAGGGGGACCTGTGCCAGTGAGTTTACAATCTAAGATGGAAAAGAGGAGCCCGCTCCTGTGAGTTTACAATCTAAGAGGGGAAAGAGGAGCCTACTCCCATGAGTTTACAAACTAAGCGGGGAAAGAGGAGCCGCTGCCGTGAGTTTACAATCTAAGAGGGGAAAGAGGAGCTGCTCAGTCGTGAGTTTACAATCTAAGAGGGAAGAGAAGCCTGCTCTAATATATAAATGCGTTTGTAATGCGCTGTCAGCTACACGCGCACCCATCACAGCTGC
This sequence comes from Leptobrachium leishanense, assembly GCA_009667805.1. Taxonomy (NCBI): domain Eukaryota; kingdom Metazoa; phylum Chordata; class Amphibia; order Anura; family Megophryidae; genus Leptobrachium; species Leptobrachium leishanense. The sequence continues at coordinate 146,799,992 of CM019064.1, read as the reverse complement.
TTACTCGGCCCTCCCGTTGCGGACGGGACGGCGACGGGCGTGTTACAAACGCATTTATATATGGAGATACTCTTGGATAGGACATTGAAAAAAAAATTTGTGGACACGGATTCTGAGCTGGCGACAACAACAATAGACTGCCCTTCGGGCAGGCTTAACAACTAGTACTAAATAAAGATATTGCATATATTCATGATTGTGGTAATTTTTAAGGGGTTTCATGTATATATAGGAGTCTTGTGGAAAATTAAATATAGACAATACAATTTTTAATGTGTATATTTTAAACTGCATAGTTTTGTTTTCTGCAATCTGAGGTTTTGCTGACTCTCTGACATCCTACATGTGTTTTGTAACCTGATCTTTCAGACTGATATCTGGACACAGCAAACACGTATTATTAACTGGTTTTCTTCCGTTTGTTTACTAGTGCATGAATTTCACATACTTGCACATCTTGGAGCACTTCCACTCCATGACCCATTCTCCAAGCACTGTCTGGTTTTACTTCCCAACAAGACATACCTGCAACAGATATTGATAAATTACTGATAAATAATAATGGTTTAAAATATATTTTAAGCATAAAAGCATAACTAGTCATAAGTGCATTTAATAGGCAGACGTTACCTATGTGAAATAGTTCCATAATCTGTACATTATTTGCATTTGTAATGATGTCATAGGAAAATGGTATCACGTAAAATGTTACTAATTGATAATAATACCAGGGCTCAAAATTTCAAGTCCCAAGCTACTAACTAGGCCATAAGAGTTACTCGCCACCAGTTGCTGCACCTAACCCCTACGCAGCCCTTAACTCTGCCCCTAAACACACACCCTTAAATTATCTTATGAAATTACACTGTTAAATGTGTTTTTTTTTTAAAGTTACAAAAATAACATTACTACCCAGACATCAGACCCCAGATACATGTATACCCAGACATCAGATCCCAGATACATGTATACCCAGACATCAGACCCCAGTGTGAGCAGAGCGAGGAGGCAGGGAAGCTTCTCTCCACCCCCTGCCAGTGACAGAGATGAGCTTGGTCAGGTCAGGCAGCTGATTACTGCCACCGTGCAGCCTACCGAGGGGGGGGGCTACACGGTGGCATTGCCGGAATACACAGCATGAAATAATTTATTGTGCTGCCTGCGTGTGCATTTCCACTCGCACTCACTTAATTTCCACTCGCCAAATGCGAGTAGGCGAGTGGAAATTTTGAGCCCTGATAACACTATAATTGAAAATGTTATTTTAGTTTTATGTGTGGGGGCTGTGTGTCCAGGAGTGTTTGGGGCTATGGGTGTGTGATGAAAGTAAGGCTGGACATCTACTGGGACTGTATTTGTGCAATTGTCAGTCATCGTCAGACTAATCCCTCAACATGGAAGAGATTCAGCCCTCGTCCACCGCCTCCGACTTCTATCTGATGACTTCAGATGACTCTGTGTGATCTCTTTACACACTCTCAGTATTTGCTGCCTCCATGTTCTCCCTCCCTGCAGATCAGAAATGGATCTGCAGGTCTGAGGGAGAGAGCTGTCCATGGGGAGGGGAGCAACCAGCCTGTCACGGCTGCCTGATTTCTACCTCTCACAAGCAGCCTGGCTTGTGTGTGTGGTTGCCTTAGTTAAGAAAAAAATGCTCTGTGGTGAAGAACATACGTCTGCTGCACAGGCTGGCCCTGCTGCCTTACTCCCTCTTTTCACATAGCCTGGGACCGGATGCTCTGCAGGAGGATGGGGAGAAGCAGGCTGGGAGGTGTCTTGTGCAGGGCCAGCTCTTAGCAGATGGGAGGCAGGGTTTTTGCCCTGTGTTCCCTCCCTGCATTCAGCAATTGGTCCAGACTGCAAGGGGGCCCAGATCCAAGCTTCATCAGGAGGGAGACTGAGGGCGGTGTAACCTGTGAGTGTCACCAATAGGAGGGGAGGACGTGTGCCGAACAGCTGCTGTCTATGAGCAGGTAGACATGCAGTCAGTGAGGTGAGGTTGGGTGGATGGTGCTACACACATGGTAGGAGTGTAGCGCCGGCCTACATAGGGGGCTGGAATGCTTAAGTCGCCTAGTTGGATGCGCCGGCCTTGTGTGTGAAGGTTTATTTGTGGATGTAGTTAAGCCATTTCCCTCCTCCGATTGAATTAGACTGCTTGAATAATGTGAAGTAATCAGCTTCACATTACAGAGCAGCACCAGGGTGTAACCCTATTGTTCTGTTTACCCCGACGTGTGAACAGTTTAAGTGCATTGGGTTTTTCTAAAAAATAAAGCCAGTCTGCTTTTGAATTCTCAACCGTCTCCATCCTACTTTCAACCGTGGTTAAAGTTTGGGTGGGCTGTGAGACTACTTTAAGGGGAGAGACGTACTCAGAGTACAGACCCTCCCTTACACCGGTCACTAGTTAGATCGGCACACAGAAAGCGCGGCAACGTCACCCACGATAGCGAGCAGTCTCAGAGAGACAGCTGATGGATCGGATCTGCATATGCGTGCACAGCTCCGATGCATAATTTTTTGCATGTGCTACAGAACCTGTAGATGTAGAGTGTGCAAGTCCAATAGCGGTGCGCAATTTGTGGTTCCTATGCTATAGAAGTTTTTCTTTTAATAGAGTATCCCTTGAAGGGACTTTTAAACCTTCTCTGGACAACTACAAAATGATTTTTCGTTTGGATCATTTCATTAAATTTTTTTGTTTTGTTTCGGGTTGTTCGATATGTTATTGCTATACGTATTTTCAGACCGATGGGGTGCACAAAGTACAGTAAGCGCACACAAGTTAGCGCAATCACTGATGCGGTTACAGATTACAAATGTGTTTACTGTTAGATATGTAATATGTGAGGCATGCACTATACTCAATTAACCGAGTGTTAATGCTTACATATCAGAGCATTAACATTAGCGTTAAGATTGTAATAGGGCCCTTAGTTTATGTTTAATCAACTGGAAATGTCTTTCTATTAGCAAGTTTCCTGGTTAGAAAGCAAGTATCATCACAATTAGGCTTGCAAAGCATATAAATTAACCCTTTCGTGGCAGATGGCGTGTGGGGGACGTCCTCGGGTCCACACGCTGTGTGTGGAGGATGTTCCCCACACGTCATGGGGTCTCTCCAGCGAAAGGGATGGTCTGACTCCCTTTATATCCCCTCCTGCAGCACTGACATCATCGCAACGGGCAGTATGATGTCAGTTTCCTGCCCCCGACAGTGGTACCCTTCTTCCTCCCAATTGGTAAGTAGACAAGAGAGGCGTTGCTGGAAAGGTCACAGTCTGACCTTTCCAGTAATGCCTCTCTTTAACCCCTTAGTTACCAGTCCATGATCCAAAGCCTAGCATGGCCTTTCCAATGATACCAAATATTACCAGGTTGAGTGTAACATTTAAAAAAAATATATAAATAATATAAAATGTCTATTTTTTTATTAATGCAGCACTATTGTTCACTTTTCAATTATAATATGAACAATGATGCTGCACTAACAAAAATTTTTGTTTATTCAGTTTTAGCAAAAATCCCGTATTTTCTCAGAAAAATAAAGTGACGGATTCCCATTTCTATTTTTTTAACAAGCCTACCTCATAGAATATATAACCGCAAAGGCTCGGATGATAAAATGTAAATTTATTTTACATGCTGTGGATGATTGACATTTTTAGGCTAGGGTCAGAAGGCAGTCGAACGCGCGTTCTGGCGCACTTAATCACTGCTAGCAGCAGATGCGGGCAATGACGGCCATATACGAAGTACGGTCGAAAAGTCCGGCTGCGCAACGCAAGTTGAACGCATTTTTCGAGAACGTTAAACCACTAGTACTGACTACAGAGTGCGCTGCGTCGCTAGCGGGTGTGTGCATGATTAGGAGACGTCAGACACTGCTAATCCGGCCAACATAACGTCCAGATGCAAAAGTGTTTTATTGATGATCCGTACAAAATCACGGATGAACTGCGCATAGTATGACCGCATTGCGTATTCGTGAAAAAATACGTCCATTCTTCGAACGCATTTTCACGGACAACGTGAAAAATGCGTTAGTCTGACCCTAGCCTAATGGAAATTCACATTTTTTTACATAGCATTCTGGCAGAATAATAATAATAATAATAATAAATTATGAATCTGCCAACTCTGCAGAAAAAAAGGATATATAACTTGTCTGGGTCCTAAAATGCAACATGACTTCAAATCACGTTTAAGCATGATGATGAGCACAAAACTGTAAAAATGAGTTCAGCACACAGAGTTGAAATGGCTCCGCAGTAAAAGGGTTAATTGGTACGCACAAACTCACCCAGTAACGCAAAAGTAGCGAACTGTTGCACTGGATTGATCATCTGTCATTTCGAAATGTCCATTGCTGATGAATGGGGGCAACCCACACGTTATACCTTGAAATTAACCAAAAAAATAACGATTACAAAGTATTTTAGATCAATCTAAAAGAGATTCCATGTGGCGTCACTTCTACGTTTAAAGGGACACTACCACTTACATAAGCTGTAACACCACTTACATAAGATGTAACTAGATTACTTGTGCATTACAAACAAAACCTCTTAATAAAACACATGCTGTTGCTTTTTTCTTTTCCTGAAGTATTTGCATGCAAAAAGGAAAAATAAAATTTGTTTTTTTTCTCTTGTATTTGTACTTTTCCTATAATGAAACATTTACTGAAATCTTATGTTAAGCTTTACTTTGTGGCTGTGTTGTATCATTTACAGTATTTAACAGGTAAAGGACGGAATGTTTAGATGAGGATATTGTCCTGCTTCTGCTACCCGAGATAAGAGGTGGCAGCAGAATGAGATATGACAGGGAGCTTAAAAGACTTTTATCTACCCCCGGTGCTGTTCTTTGAATACATATCACACACTACAATGATTTGAGTCAGTGATTTACCCATACAGGGTTATTCAGAGAGAGGTGAAAAGTGGGAGAATGTCTGGAGAATGGAAAATTCTAGGTCAAAATAGCCAATTTGGAAAGTGAGATAAATGGGAGAATTTTTCTGGTTTGGCTATTTTGACCTAGAATTTTCCATTCTCCATCCATTCTCCTGCTTTTCACCTCTCTCTGAATAACCCTGTATGATTCCATTCTATGGCCATTGCCACAGAGCGAAGAGCAAGTGATGGAAAGATACTGCGATGGAAAATTTACAACACAAAAGATCACAAATTGGATGCACCGAGTGACATACATACTGTAGAGTAAAATATTTTCTTAACTATACATACAAGAGAAAAATAAAGCACGTGTAAGATATCAGCAACATAAAATAAACACAATAACAATAAGGACATTTCATTTTTGGTGGTAGTGTCCCGTTAATATCATTTTAAAAGGTATAAAAGAAAAGGTTAGAATTTACAAGTCAGGGAAATAAACAGTGCTAATAAATGTTGGAACATAAAAAAGAAACACCTCACGGTGCATAGGAGCGCATATAGTATTAAACAGAAACAGAAATAAAAAACAAAAAACAATTCTTATTATTCTTGGTAGTCCCAAATTTCAGTCTCTGAAAAGGCAGAAAAAAAGCCTCATTGCGCAGCATTCAATTACACCAAGAAAAACAGTAAAAAATATAGGGAGGTTCCACTCACAAACGAGGAGTCTACAAGACTCTAGGTGTATGCCTTTAAGCCTCTTCAGGGGGGCTCCTACCTTCAATGGAGACGAAGACTTTGATGGCGTCAAAAGCTGGATGTATACTTCGGACCAGAGGGTATGTTACGATCTCAAAGGTAAAAGGAAAACATTGTATAATTCTGTATGGTGTTCAGAAAAAGAGATCAAGAAAAATGCACTCACGTTTTTGGGATCCTCCAATAATGGTGGCTCTGTACAGGCACTTAGGACCTCTTATCTGAGGGGGTCCCACCTCTTCTTTTCACTGGTCACTGAATTCTATCTTCATTCGGAGAGTATTGATCAGATATACCAAGGTGGCATAAAAAATAAATTTATTAAAAATAAAAATAAATACAAAGATGCAAAATAAGCACCAACATTAATAACAAGTGTATAAGACCGAGACGCGTTTTGCCTACTACTGTAGGCTTTATCAATCTTAGGGCCTGTACAGAGCCACCATTATTGGAGGCTCCCAAAAACGTGAGTGCATTTTTCTTGATCTCTTTTTCTGAACACCATACAGAATTATACTATGTTTTCCTTTTACCTTTGAGATTGTAACATACCCTCTGGTCCGAAGTATACATCCAGCTTTTGACGCCATCAAAGTCTTCGTCGCCATTGAAGGGAGGAGCCCCCCTGAAGAGGCTTAAAGGCATACACCTAGAGTCTTGTAGACTCCTCGTTTGTGAGTGGAACCTCCCTATATTTTTTACTGTTTTTCTTGGTGTAATTGAATGCTGCGCAATGAGGCTTTTTTCTGCCTTTTCAGAGACTGATGTTTTAAAGCAAGAAATTTGGGACTACCAAGAATAATAAGAATTGTTTTTTGCTTTTTATTTCTGTTTCTGTTTAACTCTATATGCGCTCCTATGCACCGTGAGGTGTCTCTTTTTTATGTTCCATTCTTGAAGTGAAGGATACACTTCTTTAGTGAGCTGCTTTGAGGTATACCATCCTTCGCACCAATTTCTGTAGCGCCTTTCACACTAAACCCCTTTGGGTTTTTCCTAATAAATGTTGGGTTATAGAGAAAGGATGAACACATAAGATAGTGTGATAATGCAATCCTAAGAAAAGATGGATAAGTAATCTACAAAGAAGATATGTGTGAAATAAATACTGAAGTAAGTAATAATGACAAGTGACAAGAGTTTTTCATAAAAGATACCAGGGCTTTCTATTAAATAATTTTATATCATAATTAATTTTTATTTTATTTTATAAAATATCAATTGTTATTGTGATTATATTGTATATGAGTTGTCTACTGTGTGGCTCACTTCTTGTACCAAAATTTTAAAAGTGGCCCAAAGGTTGAACACGCCTGTTTTAATACAGTAAGGGCAGTATTACAAAGCAGGTGCTAACTTAACCAGAGCTGTTGTAAACTTACCAGAGCCATTATTGTTTATGGGGTTGCTGTGTTTACAACAGCTCTGGCTAAGTTAGCACCAGCTTTGTAATACTGCCCTAAATCTTTTAGACGAGGGGTCAGCAGCCTGGGCCCTCCAGATCTTTTGGTAGTAGAATACCTATAAGGCCCGATCAACCTAATGTGTGGCTTGGCATCAAGGAAGTTCGAAAACATATTTAAACGTCAAAGAGCCTTCATCTCTCTATTCTTTAACCCTTTCACTACCAAAATCGAGTTAACTTGATTTTCATTTGTAAGGCCATCAGGTTTTGAGCCAGTGGACACGTTGGTGCCACCATAGAGCCTTTGACCAAGTTAGTGTTGCTACCACCTGAATATTGATAGCAAGTTTAATACCACGTTTTCCTTTCAAGTTCTATTCTCCACTACGAGTTTCCAAGATCCCATCCCTGGTGTTACCATCTAACACAGGGAGGCCATGTGGGCCTACCTTGGATATCCAACTTCCTTTGAAAGGGAGCACATAGCTTCTGCATTATGTAAGCAATCGTCAACAGTGGTGTAATCTCAGCTACTCTCTCAACCTACGGGGTTATTCAGAGAGAGGTGAAAACCAGCAGAATGACTGGCGAAGTGAAAATTCTAGGTCAAAATAGCCAAACCAGAAAAATTCTCCCATTTATCTCACTCTCCAAATCGGCTATTTTGGCCTAGAATTTTCACTTCTCCGGTCATTCTCCTGGTTTTCATCTTTCTCTGAATAACCCTGCTAGTGTCCTGAGTCTCCAACCTGTCATCCCTCCCCTATTCCTGTCTCGCCTTGTGTCCAGCCCTATTCCTCTCTTGCCTTGTATCCAGCCCTATTCCTGTTCCATCTACTGTACCTGCTTGTGCCCAGTCCTATTCCTGGTCCATTTGCCTGCTTCTGCCTCAGTCTTGCCTCCTTTACATATATACCTTGTGTTTACATAATTGTATTGTTCACATTGTATTTACATATATACAAATGATGGTCAGCACTCCAGGGTCTCCGTAACACATGTGTGTCCTGACAAAAGCTCCTCTGTGGAGCTGAAGCAATCGTTGACTATGTTTTTACTTGTTTGACATAAATTAAGGAATTTTAACAAGACCCTGGAATGCTGGCCATCCCTTGGATATTGTGTTTCATACTTTAGGCTAAGCATACTTTAGGCAAGTAACTCATTAGGTTCAGGAGTACAAGAGTGCTGTGGATTATATACAGTGTACATATATATATATAAAAAGAATCCACACGGTTCAGCACTCGTCCTTATCCATAGATACTTATCTTCTGCCTCGGTACTGTATCCCAAATGGTGCATATGACGTTGCCAGAGACTAGGGCGCACTCGAGGTCTTCATTAAAACAAAAAAGTTTTTATTCAAAGATGCATTAAAAGAACCAACGTTTCGGCCTAAACATAGGCCTTTTTCAAGGTTGATGTTTAGGCCGAAACGTCGGTTCTTTTAATGCATCTTTGAATAAAAACTTTTTTGTTTTAATGAAGACCTCGAGTGCGCTCTAGTCTCTGGCAACTATATATATATATATACAGTATGTATATATATATTGTGATAAAGTACACGGTGTGGTCTGTGACGGTGTGTATATTCCCTCTAATCTTTTTAGGGAGGGATATGATGTTTAGCTCCAGGGGGAGCATTTGTGAACTACGTAAGGAAGCCCAAGAGGTTCTTTTACTCTCCACACCCTGGTCAGCTGGAAGTCATTTAGCAGCAGTTAAAAGGAATCTCTGCCTGCTTTTCAGTCTGAGGGAGGTGCCTGTTTGGAGAGGAGCAAAGTGTTTTGGGTCCAAGCAGAAACAACAGTTCTAAGGTTGGTGAAACCTATGTTTGTTTAGTTTTAAAAAAAGCCCCTGATAGTAAGGGATCTTTAAGTGAGTCAGTGCTCAAAGGAGCTAGGGTTTGTTTTTTAGGGTTGTGTTTGTTTTATTTTGAATGCTGAAACTGCTGCTTGCTGAACAGCAGTCAACTCAATAAAGAACTTGTTTATGAAAACCCAAGAGGACCGTGCTTTCCTAAGGACATAACACCCAAGGCGGGTACAAGGATTACAATATATATATGAGAAGGGCCCCCAACTTTAATAATAGCACAGGAGGGAATAACCAGAGGGTAGCCAAATAGGGAAGCGAAAATCAGTACACGAGTAATCAGTACAGGAAGCAAAACCAGAAAAAAAAGCACTGAGAAACAAGGAAGGGAAAAAGCAGGAGGAGAATAAACAAACTGAAATACAAGGGAGCCACACGATGAACATGGCAAACAAATCGTTAATCCCTTGCCGCCGAGGGATGTACTATGCCCTCCTCATGACGGGAGGGCTTTGAAGACGCAGGGCGTACATGTACGCCCCGCTCTTTTCGATGGGCTGCCTCGGCCCCTCCCTGCAGCTGGCGTGCGCCGCGAGCCATTGGGTGCAGTGGAAGGCCTGCTGCGAGGCTGGGCAAAATAGAGGCCTGCAGCAGCACCTGGCGGCGAGGCGTACCTTATGCCTTGCTGTCATTAACCTCTGCCCAACCGACGATGCCCACCCATCGTGAAGGGGATAAACCAGCAGAAGGAACAGAGAAGCAAATATACAAAACAATAATACTAAGAAGAGAACTATAGATATGAAAATGAGATGAGGAATGCACACTGAGAGTCTACAAAAGGACAAAAAAAGTAGAACGAGAATGGAGGTCGCTAAAATGTATAAAAATAGAGGGTAACCCTACAAACCTGATTAATGATGCTGGGCTTTTTGAAGAAGTGATAAAACATAACTTTTAATAGCAAACATAAACAAATAAAAAAGATCTGGTTATCTTATGCTGTGAAAGAGAAAGCAAAAAATAAGGAAAAAGAGGAGCAAAAACACACACTGAATTATGAATCTCGCAGTTCCCTTAGCAGCTAATCAAACTTGCTAAATACAGCACCCCAAACGAGAGGATAGTAGTTAACTGTAAAAGGTAGAACCGGACCTTTGTGGGTCCAGAGAGATAGGACAGGTAATGAGATCAAGCTAAGGCTAGGGTCAGACGAGCGCATTTTGTACGGACTGTGCGTCCGTGCAGTACGAACGTACTTTCTGACTGACAACAAGGTAGTGGCCACACATTCTGTTTTTTTCACTGACGTATTTTTTGACTGATGTAGCAGGGAAAATAAATTACAATGAAAAAAACATTTTGTCCGTCAAAAATGCTGGACGTATAAATGCAGTCTGTCTGACCACGTTCCATCACTCACACACCAAGCTATGCGGACGTGACGCACTCCGCACGTCCATTCTAGCGGTTTTACTTTCTTGCCTAAGGCTGGGGTCAGACCAGCGCACTTTTAACGTGCGTTCTGGCGCACTTAATTACAACCGCAGTAGCAGCAAATGACGGGCAATGGCGACTAATATACGAAGTAGGGCCGCACAAAAGTCTGGCCGTGCAACGCAAGTGGAATTTGAACGCATTATTTCGGGAACGCAGAACCGCTAGTACTGACGTACAGAGTGCGCTGCGTCCGCTAGCGGCGTGTGTGCGTGATTAGGAGACGTCAGACGCTGCTCATGGCCGTCCAATATAACGTCCAGACACCCAAAGTTTCCTGATTTGGGTCTGTACAAAATCACGCACAAAAATTGCGCATCGTATGACCGTTTTCGCGCATTCCGTGAAAAAATACGTCAATGCATTCGGACGCACTTTTTGACGTTCGCGTGTAAAAATGCTTTCGTTTGACCCTAGCCTAACTTGCGTCCTTTTGCCATGTCCGTTGTGTGTCCGTACTTCTGTGCGGACGTACTTCATGTGTGGGTCTCCATTGATCATAATTTTATGCTACCACGGACGTTGAAATGTGCGGCAACACGGACGTGAACACTGCGCTCGTCTGACCCCAGTCTTAAGCAGTGTTTCCCAACGGGGCGGTACAGCCCCCAGTAGGCGCTGAAGCCTTCCAGGGGGCGGTAATGGGATCAGAGGCAAATGGGGGCGGTAGCGTATTAAAGAATTTAATAATATTTATTTTTAATTTCTAGGCTTGAAATTTTTCATCTTATTGTTATCACATAAAGAAGCATTTCAAAATTTAATTTAGCATTTATAATTCAAAAAGAAGGACCAGCAAGGGTAGGAGACGCCTGAGCCGTGCCAATCCACCAAAGCTAATAGGACCCGCATTTAAGACAGACAGTGACCACATATAATGTACAACAGTCAAAAAACATGTAACCTAAAACAGCACTTTATTGTGATGGCGGCGCTATTGACCAATAAAACCAATAAAATAAGTCATAAAATCCTTTATCACCAATAACAGGAGAAATATGCCACTCATTCCTGAGTACAGTAAAAATAGATTAAAGGTATAAGAGTCCTAGGTATTAACTGTAATGTTAATGATCGCTAAGGGTTAACATCCTTGTTTCAGATAGCCTCCGCTCCTTGAAGTGGGCGGGAATAGTGTTGGCAATCTGATCAACCGTCAGTTTTATAGCATATGATTTGTAAGGTGTAATCAATAATTCAAATCCTCTGCTCCTTTATAGGAGCAGAGAAAAAACTGCTTGTTCGCACCTGTGCATGTACAATTGGTCTCTATCAATCAGGCAAAAAGTATTGAGCCAACAGTAATTATTATTGCCCTGTGTAAAAATGCACCATAGAGGCAGTGTAATATGGAAAACCCTTCAAAGACCAAGAACGCTTAGAAAAGCAGGAAAAAAAACACACACACACCGGTAATCGCTGAGATTGGTATAAGGAGCTTGGTAAATGTAGAAAGGTACCTAACTTAGTGACAGCTGCGAATTTTGTACGTAACCAGTCATCAGGGAGTTAATAAAAAAAATGAACCCCTTAGGGTGTAAAACAAATGTTGCAGCTCAGCTGTAGATAATTGCTAAAAGGGGTTACTTTTTATAGTTCTAAAAGTGAAAATATATATTTTTATTTACTTTTTCTGACACTTGTAATTCTCTCTCTGCCAGGTAGTTCTTGTAATGTATTGTGTTTTGCCTATGTTTCTTTTTGTGTCATCCTGACTACCGTAGCTAGTCTGCTTGAGCCCTCCCTCCTGTTATGCGGGTCACAGTGCCGGTGTCAGGCGCTAGCACTCGTTATCATCAGCTCCAGTAAGGGCTATTTATGCCAGGGTTACGTCCTCAGTTGGTGGAGAGAAGAAAAAAGAAGAAAAAAAGGGGTTTTGTGTAGACTGTAATATCCCAATTGTGGTAATTGCAGGACAGGAGATGTACTCACATTTTATGGTGCCAATTTGAACAAACAGGCACCAAACAGGAGGCAGATTGGTGAATTTAAACAGGGGGCACCGATTCCCCTACCGGAGATCCAAGGAGCAGGAGTCCCGATCCGTGAGGATGTCTTTCCAGGATACCAGAGGATTAATTCACCAAGAGTCGTTCAAGGTGAAAAATTCACAATTGGTTTATTTAACCAATAATAAAATCCACCTCAAACGCGTTTCGCTGTACGCAGCTTCATCAGTGGGTGCCAGTGGTGTGGAGATCCACAACATAAGTGGAACCAAGGAAAATGTCCAGCAAAAGGTTCTGTCTGCTCGTACTGTCACAAATTAAACCACTGGGTGGCAGTATGTCGCAAAAGGTCAGTAAACACAGTTAGTGTGCAGCTGCAACCAGAAACAGAGGATGAGGAGGTGCTGAACATAAATCTCACACAAACGGATGAGCATGATGATAAGTGGACAGCAGACATTGAAATCCTGTCTCGGCAAGTACCAGTCAGAATTGATACTGGTGCAAAGTGTAACATATTGACTTTAAGTAATTATCAGGCACTTCTACTTGTGGGTGAGCTTAAACGCTCTAATCGGGTGCTAAAGTCCTACTCCAACCACAAGCTGAAGCCAATAGCTACAGTTGACCTTCCGACTAAATTCAAGAATACAGAGATACAAGCAGAATTTGAGATTGTGGACATTATGCAAGAAAATGTGCTCAGTGGTGCAACGGCGGAAGCCTTAGGTTTAGTGATGCGGCTCAATGCACTGCAGCCCGCTACAAAAAACGACACAACATACTCTGTGCCAGTTGGGCTAGATGATTATCCAGAGCTGACTCGCACTACTGGAACCTTGCCAGGCGAGTACACAATCAAAATTGATCCTGAAGCACAAGGTGTGGTTCATCCTATTCGTCGTCAACCAGCTGCGCTGTGAAAGAAAATACTAGAAAAACTAAAAGAGATGGTTAAAGATGGCTACATCACTAAAGTTAACCAACCAACTGAGTGGGTGAGTTCTATGGTGGCAGCTGTGCGTAATGGCAAGATAAGGATCTGTATTGACCCAAGCGACTTAAATAAAGTCATCAAGAGGGAACATTACCCAATGCGCACCATCGAGGAGATAGTCTCTTCAATACCTGGTGCTATAGTTTTCTCAGTTTTGGATGCAAAATCTGGGTTTCTACAAATAGAACTGGATGAATCATCATCATTTCTGACACCTTCAACACACCCATTGGCAGATTTAGGTGGCGTAGGCTTCCTTTCCGTCTAAAATGTGCACCCGAAATATTCCAGCGTATTATGGATGAAATGCTTGAGGGCATTAGCGGCGACATCAGTGTCATGGACGACATTCTCTTTGCGGCTCCTTCAGTAACGGAACACGATGAGATTCTCCACAGGGTGGTTCAGAGAGCCACAAGCTATAACCTGAGTCTCAACTTTGATAAATGCCACGTCAAGCAATCGTCCGTGCCCTATGTAGGACACCTGATAACAGCAGATGGCCTGAAAGCATACCCTGCAAAAATAGAGGCTGTGAAATCCATGCCTGCACCAAAAGACAAGGATGGAGTTCGTCACTTCCTAGGGTTCATCACCTACCTCTCGAAATTCCTGCCCAACCTCAGTGAAGAAGACGCACCTCTAAGACAGCTTCTGAAAACGGATGTGGAATTTGCATGGCAACCAGCACAAGAACAAGCCTTTGACAGACTCAAAGACCTGTGCACTAAGTCTCCTGTGCTACAATTTTTTGATCCATCCAAGCCTGTCGAAATTTTCTGCGATGCCAGCAGCAACGACCTCGGTGCTGTATTACTGCCGGACGGTCACCCCGTTGCCTTTTCGTCTAGGTCGCTAACAGACACAGAAAGCATTACGCGCAAATCGAGAAGGAGACACTGTCAATTGTTCACGCATGTGTCAAGTTTCATAATTACATATTTGGAAACCACGTTACTGTGTATAATGACCATAAACCTCTGGAGGATATTTTTAGGAAACCATTGCTCTCTACTCCCATGCACATTCAGAGGATGTGCCTTCGCTTGCAGTGGTATGATCTCACCGTTAAGTACAGGCGAGGCAAAGATATGGAACTGCCTGATACGCTGTCAAGAGCTCAGTTACCTGTACACAAGCCTGAGATGGAAGGCTTAGAGTGCGTCTCCATGCTTAACTTTGTTTCAATCAGTGAACAGAAATATTCAGAGCTCCAGAACTGTACAAGAAAAGAGCTCAGCTGTCTTCAACGGACAATCCAAGAAGTCTGGCCAGACTACAGGCATGATCTGCCTGTGCCTAATGAAATACAACCATACTGGGACTCACGAAGCCAGCTTGTTGTCTCCAATGGTGTTGTGTACAAAGGCCTGCGTATAGTAGTACCCCCTTCTATGCAAGCTCACATGTTGAAACTCATACATCAGTCCCACCTGGAAATAGTGAAGAGCAAGCAAAGAGCCTGTGAGGTTCTATACTGGCCAGGTATGAGTTCTGTCATTGAACAAATGGTGAAAAACTGCGGCAAGTGTGCAGACTTCCAGAATAAACTGCCAAGACAACCCCTTCAGCCTACAGAAACGCCCGATCTTCCCTTTGAAGAAGTAGCCTCGGACCTGTTTGAGTTCGAAGGGACCCATTACATTCTGCTGGTGGATTACTACTCGAAGTTCATTGAAGTGGACGTGCTGAAAGATCTACATTGCCGCACTGTCATAGAAAAGCTGAAGGCCCAATTCAGTAGGCATGGGATCCCTGTCATCCTCCAAACAGACAATGGTCCTCAATATGCAGCAGAGGAATTTAAGATTTTCTGCCAAAGGTATGGAGTTACTCACAAAACTTCATCACCCCACACACCACATTCCAATGGCGAAGCAGAGCGTGCAGTCCAGACTGTGGAAAAACTTTGGGCCAAAGCGCCAGACAAACACCTTGCACTGCTTGACCACAGAACAACACCACTGGATTCTGTAGGCTTTTCGCCTGCTCAACTGCTGATGGGCAGGCGGCCCCGCAACTGCCTGCCTACTGCTCATCTGCTGCTCGCACCTGCAGCGTAGGATCCCGTCAACGTCAAACGGCACCTAGACAGAAACCAATGCATTGAGAAGTTCTACTATGACTGCAAAAGAGCAAGTGGCCCTCGTGCTGAATTGAAGCCTGGAGATGAAGTTAGGATGCAGCCCCATCCAGGCAGTAACAGATAGTCGCCTGGAGTAGTAGTGAAGTCTCACAATGCCCCAAGATCCTATATTGTAAACTGTGGGAATAGAGAATACCGTCGCAACATCCAGCATCTTCGTAAGAGCACACCAGCTGCCAATGACTCCCGTCACAGACTTGTTGATGATCATTGGGCAGAGTCGTTGGAACCAGTGAGTGGCGAAGAGCCCGAGTCTGTGGACCATGCTAGCTCTCCACAAGAATCTTCTCCAGCAATACAACCTGCTGAGGAAATGCTGCCGACCGGGCAGTACACCACCAGACTTGGCAGAGTCGTGAAGCCTCCAGACAGGCTTTGCTTGTAGTCAGAGACATGCGCGGCGACAGCGCTTTGTGAAAGCAGTATACCAATAACCTTTCCTTGGCAGTTACACATGTTTATGTTCAATAGTTCACTGTTCTTAATGACATGTCATCGAATGATTCTCATCTGAAGTGTGCTAACCTTTTCTTTTAAGGCATGCAAGTTTTTATGTAAATTGCAAAGTTTAAAGAACTAGCAACAATTAATATTTTCTATATCTATACATCTATTTAAAGTGACTATGCTAATGTAGGGTTTGTTTTATACTTAGGAAGGGAGATGTAATGTATTGTGTTTTGCTTATGTTTCTTTTTGTGTCATCCTGACCACCGTAGCTAGTCTGCTTGAGCCCTCCCTCCTGTTATGTTTGTGTGCAATAACAGATTAAACATAAAATAGAGGAGCTCAGCTCAGTTTTGAAGCTCTGTGTCTGTCACATTATTTTACAGTTCTGACGAGGAGAGAAAGGGAATTGGCAAGCCAATGTATTTTAATACTGGCTTGCCATTCATATCAATGAAATCCCAGCATATACAGTACTTTTACTGATAGGAGTTTGATTGTTGACAGCAATCAAAAACTCCTATCATTTTCAGGCAGCCTGCACATGCTGGGATCACTGAGAATGTGACTGATAGTGCTTGACATTTACAGCAATTCCAGCATGTGCAGTGCTGTTACCAATAGGAGTGATTGCTGTTAACAATCACACTCCTATCTCTCTCAGTCAACCAATACATACTGGTATCACTGAGACACACACACACACAAGGTTATTCAAAGAGAATCGAAAAGCCACCGCATGTTCGGTGACTTTTCGTTCTCTTCAATTCGGTTCGATTTGGCGATCCCATTTTGACCACCCTGCGGTGTATTCAGCAAGCACCACAGGGCTGCCGAAATGCAGGGAAAAGTCACCGAAAAGTCACCACAAAACGAGTGTGAACCCACACCGAACCCGCAAAAACATCTGAATTAACCTGCCGAAAACTCCAGAAAAACCCGAGCAGGAGCCGATCACACGCAGTGCAGCTGCTGGAAAAAGCCGACACCGCAGACGAATGGAGTGAATAAATTAAAAAAAACAGTTCGCTTGAATGTTTGAAAAGTGAAACGGTGTTTGCAAAGAAACTACTGAGTGAAAATGTCTGAAATTTACATATGAGTTCCAATGAATGATAATAAAAAGGGCTGTTACAGAAAAAATAAGTAAAGTTAAAAAAAAAAAAAAATCCCAAAAAATGCTTAAAATATCGTAACAAAATCTATAAATAAAGAGACTCTTTACTGCAGAATATTATAATCAACTGTTTATTAGATATTGCATTAAAACGGGAATATGTTTATCATTGGGATTTGCCTGAATAAATCTGCCGCATGAAACCAACGAATGGCAGGGCAATTCGGCAACTTTTCACTGCTGGTTTTTGCTCTCTGAATAGAAGAAGCATTGTCTCTGTATGGGGATTCACTGCCCTCGAACAGGCACCGAACAGGCACCGTATGTACAGGCAATTCGCCAGGATTTGGCAAATTGCCTGCTCTCTGGATAGCCAAATGGCCAAGAAAGGTAACCGAACGCTGAATTTCAGCATTTGGATCCCTTTCGGCAGCCATTCGGATCTCTTTGAATAACCCCGAAACTGATAAACAGTGTTTGGCATTCATTGGAACTGGCTGGAGAAGTGAGAGACAGGCATAGTTTGGAAAGGAGGATGCAAGGAGGAGATATGGGCACAAACTAGGGGGATGTGCAGGGCACAGAGATGGGCACAGGCTTGGGGAATACAGGGAAGATAGATGGGCACAGGCTGGGGGAATACAGGGAAGAGAGATGGGCACAGGCTGGGGGAATACAGGGAAGAGAGATGGGCACAGGCTGGGGGGATACAGGGAAGAGAGATGGGCACAGCCTGGAGAGGGAATACAGGGAAGAGATGGGCAAAGGCTGGAGGGAACACTGGGAAGAGATGGGCCCAGGCTGGGGGAAATACTGGGAAGAGATGGGCACAGGCTGGGGGAATAATGGAAAGAGATTGGCACAGGCTGGGGGGATACAGGGAAGATAGATTGGCACCGGCTGCGGGGATACAGGGAAGAGATGGGCACAGGCTGGGGGGTACTGGGAAGAGATGGGCACAGGCTGGGGGTATAAAAAAAATAGACTTGAAACGAGTACATGTTTCCATCCCCGATAATTTAACAATACGTGAAATAAAAGCTTGGAAAGAACTAGCTGACATCAAAAATCTGGTCATAAAAAGATCAGACAAAGGAGGCAATATTGTCTTTATGAATACCGAAGTATATCGATCAATGACTTTATCGATTTTACAGGACACTAAGACCTATACTATTCTACCTAGTGATCCAAACTTAAATTACTCCAAAAAACTGGAGAATTTATTGTTTAGAGGGTTAAAAGATGCTCTAATCTCCAAAGAGGAATTTGAATTAATGCGACCAAAATCCCCTACTATTGCTACTTTTTATACATTACCAAAAGTCCATAAAGGAAAGATGCCACCTCCAGGTAGACCAATAGTATAGGGAAACGACAGCCTCACACAAAGCATCAGTGTCTTCGTTGATAAAATCTTACGTCCATTTGTTTCTAACCTACCCTCATTTCTCCAGGATTCAAAAGACACTTTAGCCCTTCTAGACGAGTTTCATCTTCCACCTCAATCACTGCTGTGTACATTGGACGTTGAATCCTTGTACAGCAGTATCCCTCATGAGCTGGGTTTAAGACACGTTGAGATGTACCTTCAAAGAAATATTGAATTCTCCAAAGAATTTATCTACTTTGTCTTGGATCTTCTAAAATTTATACTTACCCACAACTATTTTCTTTTTGAAGGTAAATATTATTTGCAGTGCCAAGGCTCAGCGATGGGTACACCTTGTGCCCCTACGTATGCAAATCTGTACTTAGGATACTGGGAAGAATCAATAGTCTTCCATAAAAATAGCGTAAATTTTAATCAACATATCTGCTGTTGGAAGAGATACATCGACGATGTGATGATCATCTGGACCTCTACTAGTGAAAAATTTCAAGACTTCATTCAATATCTTAATTCAAATAATTTGAATTTATTTTTCACTAGTGAAATTAATACCGATACCCTTAACTTCCTCGACATAACAATTAACAAAACAGATGACAATAAAATTACTACTACCCTTTACAGAAAACCTACAGCTATGAACAGTTTCCTGACATGGTCAAGCTACCACCCACTACCCCTAAAAAAGGGTATACCAACTGGACAGTATTTGAGACTAAGACGGACATGTACTTCTATAGATGAATTCAAAGACAAAGCTAAAATGTTAAAACTCCGGTTTAAGCAAAAAGGCTATCCTAATTGAACTTTGAAACGAGTATATCAATATGCATTAAAATCCAATCGAACTAACCTTCTTTCAAAAAATAAACAGAAAGACGATGAAAAAGTGATCCGTATCATAGGTAACTATGACACAGGATGGAATTCAATTAGGGACATTCTGGAACGTTTCTGGCCAATTTTAACTGAAGATACTCATCTTAAAGAAGTCCTGAAACCCAAACCAACAATGACAGCGAGAAGAAACATAAATATCGGCGATAAACTGATACATAGCCATTTTAGTATTTCTAAAAAGCAGCCTAACACCTGGCTATCTACGAATGTTAAAGGCGGCACCTATCGCTGTGGAAACTGTAAAGCCTGTCCACACGTCATGAAAGAGTCAAAAATAGTTCAAAACTATAATGGATCATCAAACTTCCCAATTAAACAATTTTTTAATTGCAAATCACAAGGAGTAGTATACCAACTCATATGTGAATGTGGACTAAAATATGTCGGTAAGACTATTCGCCCACTAAAAACACGTATCCTAGAACACTTAAGATCAGTTAAATATCCTAAAGATACTCCTGTTGCACGACATTTAAAGGCATCACATGCTGGTTCTGTTACCAATCTCAAGTTCCTTGCAATTGAGCAAGTTAAATTAGGTCCCCGAAAAGGCGACCTTGACAAAATTTAGAAAAAAAGAGAAACTTTTTGGATTTATAAGTTAAACACATTATACCCAAATGGCCTTAATGAAGGCCTTTACTTTTTCCTCATTTATTTAAACAACCACACCGATCCAATGTATGTCTTGTTAATTTTGTAATTTTGTATTTTTCTTTTTTCTCCCCTTCCTTTTTTTTTTTTTCCTATTTATTTGTTCCTCTAATTTAATTTTGGTCATTTTTCCCGGTCTCACTATTTCATCTGTAGATCATTAATATCATATTCCCTTGTCTTGCATTATGATACAGTTGTTAAAATATCCAAATTGGCATTTAATATGTTGACCAGTTGACATAGGATTCTGGAGGTACTAGTAATTAAACTGATGTACATGTCCCTCTTTTTTCCTTCTCCGGTATTTTAATTGCAAATTTTTTCTTATACTGATGCTTCAGTCTCAGTCCTTTACTAATGTTAATCCCTATAGATCACATTATAACGTATCTGCTAAAAATAACGTTGATTTTCTGATTAATTGATATGTCAGTCTATATCCTTTTATCAACTAGCTGACACCATTATTTTGCTCGCATTTAACTTACTGATACATATATTTTTTCATGTATCTTAAATCGGGTATCATAGCAACAGTCGATAAATAACTCAACGTGCTTGACGAGCATAACAAACGGCTGCGCACGCAATTCCGGAACTAAGAATTTACAAATCATTTTGCACAGGTGTACATCAATTTACTTTAAGTGAAGACCACTATTTATAGAGGCATAGGAAGGGGGGACTTCTCACTCCTGATGAAGCTGTGTTAAACAGCGAAACGCGTTGAGAGTTATGTTTATTTTTTAACAGTTTGTCAAAACTCTTTACTGTCTTTTCCTGCTCCAACTCCCTTGGTAGTTACAAATTGCGGTAACGTAGGTGGCTCGAACCACCGAGGTACAGATCAGTTATCCATCTAGCTTGTGGTTTCCTATCTTTTGACAATTTTTTTCTGGAGCCTAACTAGACTGTGCCTAAGCGATGGGCTTTACAATTGTATGTTAGATAATCATTGGTTAATAAGCGGCATGACAGAGGCTTGTTCTAATGACCAAAGATAATCTGCTAATATGCATCATGTTTGTTATCGCTTTTATGAGCGTTCTAACTGATTTTCCTAAATCCTCTTGAGATTCATCCGTCGGCATGGCTAATATTATGCATTCCTAATATACCATGCTTACCTAACCGCTTTGTTGATCGGTTTACCAATTGACTGATTGTGTTTTATGGGTTCTTCCTCTGTGAACTCCTTTTTTGGTATTTGAGTCGTTTTCTACGGAGGTTTAATTGCCTATTATCCTGTTATTGTCAACCCCATATATAGCTAAAATTTACCTCTGATTCAACCTTATTGCCTTATTCTGCATAGCCAATACAAGCGGCATTGATCATCGGAGGTCGGATTAGGCAATCAGTTAATCACTTTCCCCTCTCATTAATGGTGGTTCTTGATATATCTACCTCCATTCGATCATTCTGTGATAGATAATTTTTTAGCACGTCAATTAAGACATTTTTCAGAACTACACCAACTTTAGGGAGTATATATCAATATACTGTACCCATCTGACTGTTCCGCCGATCAGTTCATTAATTGCCAGACCGTTCACTACTGGTTCTTTCCTCTGCGAATAATTTAGGTGTTTTTACGGAGGTTAAATTGCTCATTGACCTGTTACAATTGCCAACTGTATTTTACAGCTAATAGAGACAAGTCCGCTGGATCAAACTGATAATGAATATATTGATACCTACTAGCTAGTTCGCCAACTTACCTATTTACGCCGGTTGTCCATTACGGACCTTTTTCCTTGGCAAATAACTTCCTAACAAATTGATTACTTTTAAGGAAGTTCAATTACGTATTAATTCTAGCTATAACTGGTAATTTTATCCAGGCAAAGGTGATAGATCTACTGCACGGTACCAAATCACCAAATCCTATTGCCTTTGCTTAGCTAATACAAGCGGCATATCCCACCGGAGGTCAAACTAGGCAATCGGTTATTCAATTATTTTCTTTATCACTGGTGGTTCCTGATATACCCTCTTTACTCCATTATTCTGCGATAACCAATTATTTTTGCATGTTATTTAAGGCATGTTGTAGTACTACACCAACTTATAGGGAGTTCACTTCATATATTCCTTATATTGATTCTCAGATCTTACATATCTTCAATTATTGGGAATCCAAAATATTTCTTATTAAGAGCAGGTCAATCTACACTTATATGTTTTTTATCAGTCAATATTGGTTTAGTGTTGTATCGATTTAATAAAATTATTGTCAATTTCCTAGCCCCGTGTGGGGTTTTCGTTCCTCCTTATACAAGAGATGGGCAAAGGCTGGGGGGAACACTGGGAAGAGATGGGCACAGGCTGGGGGAATAATGGAAAGAGATTGGCACAGGCTGGGGGGATACTGAGAAGAGATGGGCACAGGCTGGGGGAATACAGGGAAGAGAGATTGGCACCGGCTGCAGTGATACTGGGAAGAGATGGGCACAGGCTGGGGGGTACTGGGAAGAGATGGGCACAGGCTGGGGGTATACTGGGAAGACAGATGGGCACAGGCTGGGAGGATAGAGGTTTTCTGTTTTTCAAACAAGCAAATATAATATCAAACAAGCAAGTATTTGAACAGTTACTGTATCTGTTCAATAAATTTAAGAATGAGGGAACTTTACTATTTTCCACTAGTCAAGAAAAACTTAGGGCTCTATTACATTCTTTGCGCAAAAACGCTCGCGCAGCGCGTAATTTGTATGCGAAGCGTTAAACGTTAACGCGCGTAAATTAACGCTGGTATTACAATCCGAGCGCATTTTTTTCATCCGTCAAAAAATAACGCGCGTAAAAAAGATGCGCAAAAACACGCGGCATTAACGCTGCGTGCAGAAATCAATGTGCGGACTGTTTTTTCACACGATTCAGCCAATCAGAATAAAGAACCACAATTGTCTCCCGTTCAGTTTTTGCACCTGTCAAAATCAATCTGAGTATAAATGCTGCAGCAATAATAAAAACATGCACAACTTCTCCATTTTATTGTTTGGGTATGTGTAGAATGTGTAACTATACTGTGCTGTATTTTTTTTTTTGGGCTGGTGTATTTGGATTTGGCCAGGACGTTCAGATTTGCCATTAACACCAGCTTTTAAAAGACGTTAAACTTCTGCGCATAGATTGTAATACCATCCGCGTACCAGCGCACAAACGCATTTGCGCTCACAATGTTAAGTATAGGACGCGCAAAGTACAGTACGCTCGCAAAGGGTTCGCTCAGGTCCACCCGTGTAAGACGTTAACGTGCATTTTTTGCACGGACGTTGTAATACGACGTTCTGGGCAAAGGGTTTTGCCCCTCGCGTTAATGTGTTTTTGCGCACACGTTAACGTTTGCGCGAAGAATGTAACAGAGTCCTTAAATGGATATCACAGTTATAGCCCCTATTCTATTAACCCCCTGTGCAGCGGCATGGAGAGGAAAAGCTGGCACCTGATGTAGGATTGCAGAAATATGTAAATATAAAAATAAATGAAATCCCTGCCTACTGTTATGTATTTCTTTGAGCCTTTGGTAGGAGTTGAGGGGGGGCTCATTTGGGTGGCGATTTGCGACTGTTGTTGACAAAATTGGAACCCAACATTAACAAATTGTTAAAACTCCACCAGCCTCAACCATCTCATTAATTTTTTTTTATTACCTATTGATTTTTATATTACTTTCAAATTCCTAATAAACTAATTTTAATACATTTAGTAGTGTTTTAATTTTTCCTTTGAGATTATTACTAATGTGAAATAATATTTTAATATTAGGTATAACTATTATGGGGGACGGGGGGGCGATTTAATTTTTTGTTCTTGCAAAGGGGGCGGTGGTCCAGAAAATGTTGGGAAAAACTGAGCTAAAGGAAGTGCTGTATAAATTGTAAACAGTAAAGATGACGAGACAAAAGAATCCAAAGCAATTGGAAACAATGTTTCCCTATCTGTCCCTGCTGTGAGCCAGAGGAATAGACTGTACTTTGCAGGGAAGTGGCCCCACCTAGCCTGCTCAATCTTTACAACACATCAAAGGGTTCTTGCCTTCCTGAAGAAGCCGCTCTTTAACCCTTAAACAAGCAACAAAACGCTTTGAATGATTAACAGTGGCAGTGTGTAACTACTATTACTACCAGCCACATGGAATCCTTTGAGATTTAGTAACAGGGTTATTCAAAGAGATCTGAAAATCAGCGTTCGGTTACCTTTCTTGGCCATTCGGCTATCCAGAGAACAGGCAATTCGCCAAATGTTGGCGAATTGCCTGCACATATGGTGCCTGTTCGGTGCCTGTTCGAGGGCAGTGAAATCCCCATAGAGAAGCAATGCTTTGGCTATTCAGAGAACACAAACCAGCAGTGAAAGGTTCCCTAAATGCCCTGTCATTCGTTGGTTTAATTCGGCACGTTTATTCAGACGAGTCCCATAGGCTTCAATGTTAGAAATATTCCCGTTTTAATTCAATATCTAATAAACCGTTTATTATAATATTCTGCAGTAAAGAGTCTTTATTTATAGATTCTTTTAGGATATTTTAAGCATTTTTTGGGATTTTTTAAAAAAAATCAGATTTTAAAAAATGTTTTACTTATTTTTTCTGTAACAGTCCTTTTTATTATCATTCCCTGGACCTCATATGTAAATTTCAGACATTTTCGCTCAGTAGTTTGTTTGCAAACAGCGTTTCACTTTTCAAACATTCAAGCAAACTGATTTGCTAATATATTCACCTCCTTCATCTGCGGTGTCGGCTTTTTAGGGCGGCTGCACTGCGTGTGATCGGCTGCAGCTCGGGTTTTTCCGGCATTTTCGGCAGGTTAATCCAGATGTTTTTGCGGTTTCGGTGTGCGTTCGCCCTCGTTTTGCAGTGAGTTTTCGGCGGGTTTGCGGCGACCTTTCCCTGCAATTCAAGGACCCTGTGGTGCTTGCTGAATACACTGCAGGGTCGCCGACATGGGATCGCCAAATCGAACCGAATTGAAGAGAACGAAAAGTCACCGAACGTGCAGTGGCTTTTCGATTCTCTTTGAATTACCCTGTAAGTATTTGCACCTTTATGACTTGAAACAGTATCTAATCCTGATATTGATACGGTTTTACTTGACTCCCGCCTTGACCCCTCTATACTCCTTAGGGGTCACCTCTCCTGTGCTGTGCAGGGTAGGTGGCGGCATTTCCCTGCACAGTACACTCTGCAGTACACAAATAGTTAAACTTTATTGCTAAAACACAACAGCCAAGGAGAGGGCAGAATACAGGGAGAGCTCTGGTGTCACTAACTACTGTACAGGGATAAGATTCAGATGGTTAAGAATGCTGAAAATAATTCTTCAGATATGTGTTACAATAATTTTGATATGCAAGCAATATGCCGATATACAAAATATACCAAGAGGGCAGCACTAAACCATTGCTACGCATAACGGACGGGTGCTTCTCAAGACAAAAAATACAACAAACCAGGAGGAGAGCACTACAATTCATATATTCAACAACTTTAACAGTAGCTCACACATTTAAATAGCTTTCAAAGAGTCCAACAACTCTTAACCCTTTCAAGATTTTAACAATTATAAACCCATTGAAGAATTTTCACAAATGTGTAACCAGTTCTGTTTAAAAATGATGTGAATTTAGTTCCAAAATATGGTCACAAATGCCAATATACAGATATTTTTTTGGAAGCTGCATAGCCAACAATCTCAGTATGGTCAATACAGATGCTTATAACCATTTTTATTATCTATCTTTAACACAGTTATTGTATTTGACACATTGGCCATATCTACAATCCCCATTTGAAACAGTGCAATATAAGGGACACTATCTAGTGTTTAGAACTTTTCATCCTAGCAATATTTCTGTAAAGGTTAAAAGAATGCACATTTTTTTTAAAACAAAATCATATTTACATTACATTTTTTTAACCATCTGAGAATTACAATCTTTAGCATAACTCCTATTTTACCCTACATTTCAGTGTTAACCATGAATCCAATGTATCAAATACATGTTATGGTGCATTGCATAGGTTGGTTCCATTTTGCTTACTTTGACAAGAAGGAACCGTTCCACTCCATAGACCCCCTTCCAAACACTGTATGGAAGTAGTTCCAAGAAGTCGATACCTAGAGGTGACAGCAAGACTAGATGTGTTATTAAAAAACAAGAGCAACAATGACAACAGAAAACACTTGCATGTACAATTTGAGGATTGATAACATGGAAACTCACCCTGCTCGACATCGGAAAGTTGCTGTAGCTCCAGGTGAAAGACTAGAATATTCAACTTCTCCATTTTGAAAGTTAAGCAGCTGACAGGACTGAGCTAGTGGAAGTGACATAATCATCAGTTATCTATCAAATGGACCTTTCATACTGCCACAAGTAATGCAGGGCTATTCAGAGAAAGGTGAAACTCTGGAGAACTTTTGGAGAAGTGAAAACTCTAGGTCAAAATAGCCGATATGCAAAGTGAGATAAATGGGAGAATTTTTCTGGTTTGGATATTTTGACCTAGAATTTTCACTTCTCAAAAAGTTCTCCAGAGTTTCACCTTTCTCCGGATAACCCTGATGATGTTGAATTTAAAGACTTATCAATGCTGTTCGCTATCACACATGGATTTTTTTTACAAACTGATAAGATAAACTAAAAAAAAACATCTCTTTACGTTACTGTAACATTCAGAAACTGGCTCCACTAAATAATTCTAAAGAAATGTGTTACTAAGGTGGGGATTTCCTCAATGAATTTCTCCTGAGCCTAGACTTGTGTCTCTTGGCACCTACAACTGTAGTTGCAGTGAAAATAGAATGTTTAAAGGGACGCATAAAGTGTTAAGAAGATTTTTGTATTATTGACATGAGCTTGTTTATTAGAACCTTCATAAGTGACCTTCATCACAGTCCAATAAATTAAAAAAAACACATGAAAAATGATTCTCTAAATATTCTTTCAGCTACTTTATCTTATGTGCATTTAAGGCTAAGATCAGACGAAAGCAGTTTT
The DNA here is from genome assembly GCA_009667805.1 of Leptobrachium leishanense. Classification (NCBI taxonomy): domain Eukaryota; kingdom Metazoa; phylum Chordata; class Amphibia; order Anura; family Megophryidae; genus Leptobrachium; species Leptobrachium leishanense. Next base: position 146,772,989 of record CM019064.1, on the reverse strand, counting down.
AACGTGCGTTTAGCCGCACGAAATCACGGCCGTGCTAGCAGCAAATGACGTCCAATGCCGGGGGAACATACGACGAACGGCCGCACGAAAGTTCGTCTGTGCAACGCAAGTGGCAAACGAACGCATTTTTTCGAGAACGTCAAACCGCTACTACTGACGTACAGAGTGCGCTGCGGCCGCATAGCGGCGTGTTTGCGTGTTTTGCACACGTCCGGCCAACATAACGTCCAGACGCAAAAGGGTTTTATTGATGATCCGTAAAAATACGACGAAAATGCGCATCGTATGACTGCTATCGCGTATTCCGTGAAAAATACGTCCATTCGTTCGAACGCACTTTTTCACGGACAACGTGGAAAATGCGTTCGTCTGACCCTAGCCTAAATATGATTAAGTGTGAATACTTAGTGCCAAAAAAGCTACTTGGTTTGAGGCGTTATTTTTTTATATCCGAACGGTGTCTGGCAGGAATTTGAAAATATTAAAGAAAAGAAAATATTATTAAAAATACCAGATGTAAGAGAATATATATTTAAACATTTTTCTGTTATATTTGAAAAACAATTCTTCATCTCATCTGCTAATATTAATTTTGAACAATATTTAGCCTAGATAGTACCTAGGTATTAGACACTATCAGGGTTATTCAGAGAGAGGTGAAAAGCAGGAGAATGACTGGAGAATGGAAAATTCTAGGTCAAAATAGCCAAACCAAAAAAATTCTCCCCACTTTCCAAATCGGCTATTTTGACCTAGAATTTTCACTTCTCCAGTCATTCTCCTGGTTTTCACCACTCTCTGAATAACCCTGTACGTCTAAATATATTTGGATCGGTACGGATACTTTCATTACGGGTGCGTTTCAGTCTCAATTCAGACCATACCAAAGCATACATGTCTACTTGTTATGAAAAGGTTTCCCCCCTTTTTTAAAGTCTTTTGCTGAAGCAATTCACTATTCACAGAATGGTCACCGTAGTGCGCCGAAATGGTCACCAAAGCCCCACGAAAAAGTTGGAGAGTGTCGCTGAAGAGCACCGAAAAGTGCCAAAAAGCAACATAGTGCACCGAACTGGCCTTGGCAAATTCCACCGAACTGCAAATAAGAAATTCCAAAAAATGGAAGTCTCCAATTCTCTTAATAGTTGTTTAAACCAATAAAAATCTATTAAAATGTGTCTAAATAGTAAAATCTATAAAATAATAAAAAGATCTGCTACAGAATAAAAAAACACCTTTTCAAAAAAACTGGGAAACAAAAATTTTGTCTACAAAATACAAAAAGGTGTGCTAAAATATAAAAAGGCTTTTTGATGAAAATGAAAAGCTTTTTTCAAAAATTTAAAAATGATATTACTATATTTATTATATTTTACATGGAAACCTATGGAATTCGCCTGTTTAAACCTGTCAAACTGATACACTGAAAATCAGGGCTTTTCACCAACACTACACTCCGGTTCGGCATTCTGTGAATAGACAAACCATTAGTTCCCTATGAGACTTTTTCTGAACTACAGTGATCTGCAGCGAACTAGGGATGTGCGTTTCGGGTTTCGGAATTTCGGAATTTTCCCGAAATTTCCCGATTCGTGTTTTCGGATGTGGCCGATTTTCGGAAAATTTTTAGATCCGAAAATGGCAGATCCGAAAAGTTTTCCAAGCCGAAGCGAAATATTTTCGGAATTTTAGAATGGACTTGAAATGTGTCAAATCGAAATTTATTTTTGCTCTATTCAGGATTTGATCTTTATTTAATTAAAAAAAACACGATAGAATCGCCAGAATTATCGTAGACACTTTGAAACGAGGAGAACAGAAGTTCCGAAAAAACGAAAATTTCCGAAATTTCCGAAAAGTCGATACAAAAAACGAGCAAAGTGACACGAAAATACGAAAAATGGTCAATATTCCGAAAAAAACATGTACACGAAAAACGAACCGAACCGAATCGAAACAGAAATCGGTCGAAACGAGCCGAATCGAAAAGTTTACACATCCGAACAAATCGAACCGAATCGAACCGAAAAAAAAATCGGTGCACAAGCCTACAGCGAACTACACCATATTTCGCAGTCAACTCGCCTGTATTTGGCAAATTGAATGGACGAACTGCCCTGAAATTGCACCGAATGTTGAAATTCACTGTTCGGTGCAAATTGGTGTTAATTTTGCTGCTTAGTGAATAGACCCTACAAGTTATAAAACTAGGCTTACCACCAGTGCCCACCACAAGATGACACAAAAACACAATTCTGAAGATGTTGGTCCATTTCATATAAAACATTGTAGCTTGAAGGGGAATTTGCTTCCAGACACCAACCAACTATCCTGTTGATGAAAAATGTGGAATATTAAAATATTAATAAAGAAGCTTGAGAAAGTTCTTAAAGCAAATTTGTAATATGAAAAGAGCAGACCTTGCTCTCAAAGCAGTACAATTAAAATCTTAAACATAAGAGCACTGTTAATGAAAATCTGTGTAATATCACTAAAGCATGATTTACGTTTTAAATCCTGCATCATTAGCGGTATGGAAACATGTTAAATTTAAAGATAATGGGGTTATTCAAAGAGCACCAAAATGTCACTGACATGTCAGTGCTCTCGCATTCCCTGCACTTCGGGGAATCAAATCTCCCCACCATGCTGGTGAATTCAGCATTCACTGCAGGGTCCCCGAAGTGCAGGGAATCGGCTGCCGAATGCTGCCGCAAACCCACCGGTATCTGCCGCAAACCCACCGGAGGGCCGCCAAACGCAGTTGATAAGATACCAAGCACAGCGCCGACCAGCCACAAAAAAAAAAAGCTGACAAGCCGTCGGATGGGTAAAGTAAAAAGTAAAAAAAAACAATATGATTGAAAGTTTCAAAATTGAAACGCTCTTTGCAAAACAACTACTGAACAAAAATGTCTGGAATTAACATATAAGGTCCTATGAATGATAATAAAAATGTCTGCTAGAGACAAAAGAAAATACTGCTATTTAAAAAAAAAGGGGAAAAACTAATTGCCAAAACAATCCCGAAAAATGACTAAAAGATCCTAGAAGAAAATAAATAAATAAAGAGACTTTTTACTGCAGATCAAAATATAAAACGGTTTATTAGATATTGTATAAAAGCGGGAGTAGTTTTAACATTGACGCCTATGGGGTTTGCCTGAATAAATCTGCCGAATGAGCAGGGCATTTCGGCAACTTTTCTGAATAGATTAACCATTGCTTCTCTATGGGGGATTTCACTGCCCTCGAACAGGCATCGTACTTGCTGGCAGATCAACAAAATTTGGCAAATTTGTCTCTCTGACTAGCTGAATGGCCCTGAAATGGCACCGTATGGGGAAATTCCCTGTTCGGTGACATTTCGGGGCCAGATCGGCTCTCTCTGAATAACCCCTATAGTGTTGGGAAGTGTGTACAATAATAATTTGGACCTAATTTATATTCACTGCAGAAATTCAAACTGTGTCTGCATTATCAGTATACAAGCAGAAATGGCCTTTGAGTCAAATACAGTAAATATACATTTAAAAAATGGTCAGATCTCCTGCTTATGGGGATCTGTAGTGATCACTGAGATTAATAGCAATGCAGCTTCCAATAAATACCAACAGAATATAAACATAATATTGTCTGTGGCGTAATGCTTACATGTGGAAAGTACAGTAACCCCTTTGTATCTGTACTGTACAGCAATTGTCAGCTATTTTTAACCACTGAATCTTATTCTTGTACAGCAGGGATGTCCAAACTCCGGCACCCAGATGTTCCTGAACTTCAACTCCCAGAAATCTCTGACTGCATTAGATGGATGGAAAAGCATGGGAGTTGTAGTTCATGGACATCTGGGGGACTGCCGTTTGGACATCCCTGCTGTACAGCAATGTGTGACCCCAGAGCTGTCTTTCTGTTCAGTCCCCTCTTTGGCTGTAGTAATACAGCAATAAAATTTGTTCAATTTCTTAATTTCATTGTGGGTGGGGGCTCATTTTTCTAGCTCCTTTGCAGTCATGCAGGAGGACAGGAGTGAGAATTTTCTATGACCACAAGGAAAATTTTAATCTTGTTTTTAAATGGTGTGTTTGTAGGATTTCATTTTTAAAGGTTTGCAATTTAAAATAAGAAAAAAGTTTATGAACCTATTTGGAGTTAATGCACACACATGGTAATAAGATATAAATGTACTACAGTAAACTGTATTTCTTGTAATATATACACCTTTTAAAATTTTAATATGACTATTTAGAAATAACAACTGCACTATGTGTCATATCTTGTGTTTGCTAGAATACATTTTGCACATTTCTGTGTAGATGTAGTGTATGCAGCTGCCCCGCAAACGCACCTTCATAAACTTACTACATTGTATAACTCTTTTTGCTGCTTTGTGCTACAATGTAACTACATGACCCACCATTGTGACATGTTAAAAGAGTTAAACTGGCCATCGCTGGAATCTAGACACACTCTTCATCTTTCCAACCTGGTGTTTAAGAGATTTTCTGGGAAGCTACCACCCTACCTGAATAGGCTGCTTCCCCCAGCAGCTCCCTCATCCTTTAACCTCCGATCCAGGACTTGCACCTTACTTGCAATAACACAATACAAAAAGAAAGTGGCTCGATCGTCATTTTCCTACAGAGCACCGCAATTATGGAATAGCCTCCCAGACGCCATCAAATCTTCCCTCAGTATTAAGTCACTCAAAAGCTCCCTATTAACATACCTCAATACAGAATGCACCTGTAAACATGTAACATAATGACTATTTCCAACATATTTATTTTCTGTGTTAATCTGTATATTTGTGTTGTTTTTAATAACTTGCATTTTATTACTTTGTATTTTTGTAACGACTGTCACAATTCAATGTTCTTGAACCCAGGACATACTTGAAAACGAGAGAAATCTCAATGTATCCTTCCTGGTAAAATACTTTGCAAATAAATAAATAAATAATTTCTGAATGATTGAAACTATAAAGTATATAACATAAATCTAGTCGCTTTTTTCTTAGCTACAGCAATATGTAAAACTCAAAACTGTGCTTGAAAGAGATATTTTTAATCTTTTTGTTTATTTCCTTCCTGTAGGGAGCCCTACAAACTGCTATTTGTAAATGATTGGTTAGGATACTGTTTAACATGCTTCCAGGATGGATCAGCCTTTGTTAGTCCTCTCGGTTGACGCTGAAAAAGCGTTTGACCGAGTGGACTGGTCTTATCTTTTTCGGATGTTGGAGAGGATGGGTTTTGGTGATCGATGGTGTTCGTGGTTGCGGGCGCTGTATGACTGCCCTCAGGCACGAGTGCGGGTTAATGGCAGACAATCGACTCCGTTGCGATACATAATGGGACTCGACAGGGGTGCCCTCTGTCCCCTCTCCTGTTCCTGCTGTATCTGGAACCCCTATTGCAAGCGATTAGAGATAATCCGGTGATTCGAGGAGTAACTGTTCCGGGACAGGAGCTCAAGGTGGCCGCATTTGCGGATGACCTGTTGTTCACCTTGACGGATCCCCTTTCATCGGTGTCGGCTTTGATGACGGAATTAGATGCGTTCGCAGCTTTCTCGGGATACAAAATTAACGTGCTGAAGAGTGAGTTTTTAGGGGTAAACCTTTCACGAGTCGTGACTGAGAGTATTCGTCATACCTATGGAATGCGGTGGGTTCCGGAGGGACTTAAATATTTAGGAATACGCTTATCGTCGGACGTAGACAAATTATTTCAGTTGAATTACGTTTCTCTGTTGCAACAGATCAAGGGGGACTTACGTAACTGGAACTTACCCCATATTTCATGGTTGGGAAGGATCAATGTCTTACGGATGAATATATTACCTCGACTGTTATATTTGTTCCAAACCCTCCCTATTACTGTACCTCAGACATTTTTCTCTGATTTGCGACAGACATTTACAGGCTATGTTTGGAGGGGGAAGAGGGCGAGGATATCTTACAGTGAATTGACAAGACCGGTGGGAAGGGGTGGTCTGGGCCTGCCCCATGCTTATTTTTACTATCTAGCAGCGTTTTTTTCTATACTATACGGCTTGGCCAAAGGAACGATGGGTAAGCTTTTTTGAGATCGTCTGTACCGATAAGAATAGATATGGACATATTGTCTCGAATCTTTATTCATACATAATGAGAGGGGCCTATAAAATTGATTCTCCGTTGCTACTTAAGTGGGAAACAGATTTAGGAGTAGATATTTCGGCTGAGGAATGGTCCAGGGCTTTCGAACTTACATACTTTGTGTCCAGGAGTCAGGCGCTTCGTGAATCGAATTGTAAATTGTTTATGAGATGGTATCTTACCCCGTCTGTTTTACATGCTATGGATCCATTGTTGCCTGATATCTGTTGGAGGTGTAAAGTGGCCAGAGGTAACTATGTCCACATATGGTGGACTTGCCCGAAAATTCAAAACTTCTGGTCAGACGTTGCACACGAGATATCGCGTTTAGGGGGCCTGGAAGTGGAATTTACTCCCTCTGCCTATTTGCTTAATGTACTGCCCTTTTCGATGCTCTCCTTTAAAAACTCGCTTCTGGCAATTCTGTTAACCGCAGCGAGGGCACTGATTCCGTTATATTGGAGGAGGGAATGTGCACCCACCGTCAGGGATTGGGTTCTGAGGGTGGAGGGGGTCAGAGCTTTAGAAGAAGCGCACTACAATAGTTTGGGTAAATATGAGGAATTTTATGCGATCTGGCGTCCATGGTCCTCGAACCTTTCGCTCAATAACGGTCTCAGACAGGCCACCGGTGGGGGAACAAGAGGTCTCGTAAAGATAATCGACCGGTTATGGAGGGGCAGAGGTGAATTTAGATCCGAGCCTGGGCTGTGTTGTCTTGACATACCATTCTGGTACTAGCTTTACTGCTGTTTATTTAAGGATACGATGATCACCTTCTTAGTTAGAGTTAATTTAGAATTTGTTATATTATAAAATTTCGGCACTGTTTATGACCAAGAGGCACTTTGATTGTATTCTAAATTATTGTGACAATATTGTCTCTTATGCGACTTGTATTTTATACTTTGCCAATAAAAATATTTTACACAAAAAGAAAAGGATACCGTTTAATGACCTTGCTATGTTACCACAATATATTTGGAATTTATCTGTTTCATATTTTTATATTTCTGTCTTTCTCTGTAACTCTTTTCCTTTTATGTTTTAACATATTCTTCTTTCATTTTCATCACTAATTAACTTTAACAATAGATACAGTACATTTGATGTAACTTAGTATACAAAGAACTACAGGTGAGCATTATCTACATATCAGTTAAATGTCCTTACCTCCTCCAGAGCCCAGGAGATTTGGTATGTTATACTGTCAGCAGTTGAATTTAATTTCACCTCTCACTTAAATAATCATGTATAATGTCCCCTCCCAGAACTGAATGTTATGACCCAAAGGAAACTCAAATAAATCCACCACCCTGTAGCTTTATTGGTTCTTGTTAATTTCTCTCACGTGGTCGGGATGTTAGAAACCGAAGTTGCCCAAGCAGAACAAACAAAACAAAACAAGGTACAGAAGGGAAATACAATAAGAAAGGTCGATAACAGTCCGGGTCGCGGCTTGCGTCCGTTTGCTGCGTCCGCACTTCTGTGTGGTCTCTATTGATCATAATTGTATGCTACCGGGGACGTTAAATTTTTTTAACTTACAATGTGCGGCAACACGGTCGTGAACACTGCGCTTGTCTGACCCGAGCCTGAATGTCAGGGAGCTACTAGGAACACACTGAAAGGAAGTGTATACAACGCTGTAGCAAAGGTGAAGTGACCTTTGAGCCACATAGACTATATTGCCAAAAGTATTCGCTCACCTGCCCAGCTCCTGATTTGGATGGGTGAGCGAATACTTTTGGCAATATAGTGTATATAGGAAAGTGAGCTGGCCATACCTGCAGCCAGGCACACCGTTGCTCTCCATTGGCTGCTACCAGAAGGGAGGAAGCTCTCCCCTCAGCTAGCCCCCGAGAGAATCCCCAACGAGTGCAAGCCACAACCCTGATGCATCATAATGGATCCCGAGCCCCCGACGCCATCTTGGCTTCACATCCCCCAGTCAAGCAGGGACACGCCATGGCCAGGAAGCCTGGCCCCCAGGGAAAGACCCAGTGATCAGGTCCACAGTGTGTCACCACCACTGGGAGGGAGGACCCAAGCAATGGCAGAGGGAGGACCCAAGCAATGGCAGAACCCGCAGACTAGGTCAGGTTAGAATGGTCGACGCCATCTTGGGGGGCACCCAGGGCCGCAGGCAGCACACTGTAAACGCTGGAGGCGGCGGAGCTCAGCCAGAAGCCAAGTCAAATTTCAATATAAATTATTATTCAGTTTACAACTATAAAGTGAAGAGCGATGCTGCGTTAACTCACCTTCTCATTGCTAACACTGCCAGCAAGTGTTGAGCTGATGACGCAACGCATTGTTCCATCAGCGACCTAGACCGTGGCACTGCAGTGAGGAGAGACAGTGGGACTTTGGAACCCGCATCTCTGAATTGTGCACCGCACAAGGTTATGTAAGGTGTCATTGGAAAGGTCAGAGTCTTGACATTACAATAATACCAAACATGACCATGTAATGAGTAAAATTAAAAAAAGTAAAGGCTAAATCTATTTTTTTTTCTCTGTTCTGCGGCAGAGACTATATATGGTTTTACATTTAAAAAAATAATGCCACGGGGGCGGAGCCGAGCCGGCGATGTGAGAGGACGTGTGCTGCTGGAGCTCCCGAGTAGCCGCTGATTGAATTGAGACAACCACCACTTTAGCCTTCTTTATTTCGCTCTGGAGGTACCAGGGAAGATAGCAGGTGCCATGAAGTCCTCCAAAAAAACGAAAAAGCCTGACAGCGCGCTTGTAGCGCCGATTTTTACACCGCGGACCCGCACAGTGACTAGGCCCCAAGATGGCGGCGCTTCCTCCAGAGATGGAGGGAGAAGCCCATCCCCAGGCTCAGACACCTCAGAGATGGAGCAGGACTCGGGCCCGGCGACTCGTCAGGACTACCGTCGCCTGCAAGACTTCATAGCGGAGGAGCTGGCACGCAACCCGAGGGCGCTAACGGCGGAGGTCCAGGTAATTGGGACACGCACAGCGCGTCTCGAGGAACGGGCAGAGGCATTCACGGACACGTGCAACACACTTGCTCACCATGCTGAGACACTGGCAACACGGGTGGAGACACTAGAGGAGGCTTTGGAAGATTTGTCAAACAGGTCCAGACGCAACAACATCAGACTCCGAGGACTGCCTGAATCGGTGACATCGGATGCGCTGGACGCTACGCTTACTGGCATTATGAAAAAGTTATTACCTGCGCTGCCACCGGCTAGATATCTGATCGACCGGATACACCGTACTCTGGGGGTGCGGAAAGGCCAGAACGCACCACCGCGCGACGTAGTCGCTAGATTACATTATTACTCGACAAGGGAGGCTTTACTACGCACAGCTCGCGACCAACAAGTGGAGTACGAGGATGGCCAGTTGCTTTTTTACCAGGACCTTGCCCCATCAACGCTGGCTAAACGCAGGGAATGGCGGGTAGTCACGGAACTGCTGCGCTCTCACGAGGTGCGCTACTCGTGGGGGTTCCCTTTTCGTATTTTGGTCCACAAAGATGGTCGCACGTATTCTTGCACACACCTGTATAGGGCTCAGGACTTCCTACGCCAGCTGGGATTGGAGGTCCCAGACACAATTGCTCAGCTCACTCCTCTGAGTTCCCTGCCACGGCTCTCTCGGGACTGGTCTCCGGCTGGAGATTGAATATGGACAGCCGTGGGTGCCCTACATGAGGGCATGTATATCCCTCAGTCCAGGTTTTGCGGGGCCTAGGCCCTTCGATGGCTCTTTGATGTTTTCCTAGGTTATTTGTTTCTTTGGTTTTTCTCTGTACCTCTGATTTACATGTTACGGTGGTTGTAGTTTTAGCATAACGTTTAATGTGGCGGTTGCTCGGGGGGACAGTGGCCGAGGGTTTTTTCCCCATGGCTTGCTGGTTTCCCCGAGAATACCTCCTCCTCCAAGGTTCCGTTCCTTTGGTTTACCCATCCGTTCGGGACGTTTTGTTTTTTTGTTTTTTCCTCTTTCTCCTTGTTTCCCCTTCCCACCCTATCCCCCCGGCCCGGCCCGGCCATACTTTCTCTCTTCTGACCTCTCGGCTATATGATTATGTGGATGTATTTCATACTGTTGATTCCCATGTAGGTGGCTCCCATCCTGTCACCTCCCCCCTCAGTGAGAGGCTGGGAGCTGACGGAACGGGACAGGGGTGGAGACGTGGGGAGGATGGTGGCCATGCATTCCCCTTCCTAGTCCCATAATGGTTTCAGATCTTAAATTCCTCTCCTTGAATGTCAAGGGACTAAATTCCCCTCGCAAGCGTCGTCTCCTGTTTCGGGACCTTAAGCGGAAATCTGCGAACATCGCATTCCTCCAAGAGACTAGGATCTCTACCACTGCCGCCTTTCGCTTAGCGGACCCATCCTACTCCCGTGTCTTCACCTCATGTGCCATCCCTAAACGGAATGGAGCCGCTATTCTGTTGCATAATTCCTGCCCGCTGCAAATTGTTGATGTCTATTCTGACTCCGCTGGGAGGTATGTCTTGGCGAGGGGTACTTGTTCGTCTAAATGGTATACATTGATGTCGGTATATGCACCAAATGGGTCTGACGCGGGATTTTGGGCGGACCTCTCCTCCTTTCTCAGGTTGCATGCTAAGGGTAAAATTATATTGGGAGGGGACTTTAATGCTACCCTCTGCTCTCCTCAGGATCGATCCGGCCATCCCCCTCACGCAGGTTTGACTCCATCCTCTTCCCAGGATAGGCAGTTTCATGCGTTTGTGCGTAATCATACTCTGGTAGACATTTGGAGAGTACAGCACCCCACAATGAGGGATTTCACCTTTTACTCCCCGGTCCATTCCTCATACTCCAGATTAGATTATTTTCTGATTTCCCCGGACTGTATTCCCCTGAATGCGAAATCAGGCATTGGCTCCATAACTTGGTCCGATCATGCAGATGTGTTTATACATGTCCGCCCACTGGCGTCTGGCAGCAGTGGCCAATGGCGACTCGATCCCTTGCTTCTTTTGAAAAGGGGGTTAGGGAAGCGGTTGGATCCGCGCTGGATTCATACTTTTTGTTAAATGACACTCCTGACGTGTCCATACATACATTATGGAATGCTCATAAAGCAGTGATTAGGGGTGTACTACTTAGCCAGGCTGCCTACCACAAACGCATGAGGCTGCAGGCCATAGTCACGTTACAGACTGACCTACGGAGACTGGAACTCAGGCATAAACGTGTCCCGACTGACGACACCCTTGCGCAGCTTAATCGAGTTCGTGCAGACCTTAATGGCTTATTTTTAGATGATGTGGGGAGATCGTTGCTATGGTCCAAACGGCGCTATTATGAACGAGCGAATAAAGCAGATACACCCCTGGCCAGGATGCTGCGCCCTAGACACCACACTGTCCTTTTCCCGTTGATCCGAGATAAAAAAGGGCAGGTTCATAAATCTCCTGAGGATATCCGGGATGCCTTCACAGCGTACTTTACGGATATATACAATCATTCCCCCACCCACAAATTAGGTAACCGAGACTTGATAGATAATATAGAAACTTACTTGAGGCGTCAGAACCTCCCTACTCTTGATAAGGTTCAGTCCCTATTACTGGGCTCCCCTATAACGGAAGAGGAGATAGGGAGGGCTTTGGGCTTGATGAAGCCATTAAAGGCCCCTGGGCCAGATGGCTTCACATACCGGTATTATAAAGCGTTCTGCCCTAAATTAAAGCCCATTCTTTGCCGTTTATTTAATGCCGCACGGGAGGGTGCCCCTTTCCCTGCAGAGTCACTGTTGGCGGCCATAGTTCTCCTCCCCAAACCTGGGAAAGACCCTGAGAACATTGACAGTTACAGGCCCATATCCCTCTTAAATACGGACATTAAACTACTAGCAAAAATTTTGACCCTGCGCCTAGACCCTCTTCTCCCCTTTCTGGTATCACCGGACCAGGTGGGGTTCATCCCAGGTCGGCAAGCGTACGATAATACGAGACGCGCGGCGGACCTTATTTGGTTCGCTGAGACCTATCAGAAGCCTTCCTTATTTTTGTCCTTAGACGCTGAGAAGGCCTTTGATAGGGCGGAGTGGCCGTTCTTATTTACGCTACTTAAACAACTGGGGTTCCCCCTCACTTTTCTCCGCATGATCTCGGCTTTGTATGCTTCTCCAGGAGCGCAAATTTTGATACCGGGAGCTGATAGGATCCCCTTTGTAATCCGGAACGGTACCAGGCAGGGCTGCCCCTTGTCCCTGGCTTTATTTGCCCTTTTTTTGGAACCTCTATTGCTTGCTATTAAATCAGACGCGGGAATCTCGGGACTTACGGTGGGTGACTTGGAATTTAAACTATCGGCTTATGCCGATGATGTCCTTCTCTCCCTGACAGACCCCTCCACCTCCTTGCCCCGGGTTCTGGACCTGCTCAATGCCTTTTCTGCTCTTTCAGGATATAAAATTAATGTTACTAAATCAGAGGCACTCCCGGTGGCGATGACAGCAGAGGCGATTGCAAATCTCTCTTCTTCCTGCCCCATAAGGTTCACCCACTCTGAGCTGGTTTACCTGGGGGTCCGTTTGACCTCATGCTCGGCAGACCTTTATTCGGCTAATTACCCCCGCCTATTTGCGACTCTCAAAGCGGAGTTAGAATGTTGGACTAAATATGCGATATCATGGCTCGGTAGGCTTAACTGCATTAAGATGAATGTATTGCCCAGATTATTGTATATGTTTCAGGCATTACCGGTCCCTCTCGTTGCTTCAGAGGTCATCGCTTTGCAGCGCTCCATTGATTGTTTTATATGGGCAGGGAAACGATGCCGCATAGCTAGACACACTCTCTATCGCCCACGGTCTCTGGGCGGCCTGGGCCTCCCGTCTCTCTTCACCTACTACTATGCAACTCAATTGGCACAAGTGGTAGCCTGGCATGCTCCAGCGGGGTCTCGCAGGTGGGTCGACCTGGAAGCGTCCCTTATGCGGCCGAATAAGATACAATATTGGATATGGCTGGCTCGAGAACATCGTCCTTTGATTACCACCACCTGCCCAGCCATATTAAATTCTCTGCGCCTTTGGCATAGGCTAGCAGTAAAATGCGAATTGACATCGACACCATCACCTATGACTCCGATTCTTGGGAACAGAGACTTCCGTCCCGGTCTACTCATGAGGCCTTGGCGGGACCTATTGGACTCAGGTGTGTGCAGAATACATAATTTATATCACAACGGAACTTTGATTCCCCTTCGAGATATTTCGGGACTGTCTTTTTTCCACATTTTTCAATTGACATCCTACGCCACCCAGGCTCACATCAAGCAAGCTGCACTGGCGCCGCTGATTCGCTTTGAGCGATTATGCCTGGCCGGCACATACCCGAGAGGCCTTATATCTTCATTATACCGGGATCTAACATCTCTGTTGGACTGGAAAGACCTGTCCTATCTTCATGCTTGGGAAAGAGATATCGGGGAAACCCTGGACTCAGAGGACTGGCTGGACATATGGGAGATGTCTCGCTCCGTGTCGGTGTGCGCCTCTTTGCAGGAACAGTCCATTAAAATGATTATGCGGTGGTACGTTACACCTTCCCAATTAGCGCACATAAACAGAAATCTACCGGATGTATGCTGGAGATTATGCACTTCCAAGGGCTCCTTTTTCCACATGTGGTGGACATGTCCACGAATTGTACCTTTATGGAAGGAAGTTCAAGATCTACTGATTCTAGTTCTATCTAAACCTATCCCGTTGGATCCCTGGGCATTTTTGCTCTCCAGGCCGCTCCCTGAACTTACTTTCCATGAAAATAAACTATTAGCCAAAATTACACTGGCAACGCGACGGGCTATAGCGGAAGTCTGGAGACAACCCCTTCCGCCCTGTATGGCTAAAGTCTATGGCAAAATCAGAGACACTCAGGTTATGGACGAACTGACCGCTATAGAACGTTTTACAATGCCATCATATAGTAAAACGTGGGGGCCCTGGCTGGATGCTGGGTTATAACCTATGGCGGGACTATGGGCTATGGTCGCGTATATAGGGCTTCTTGGCCCCTTTTGCATACTTTTTCCTTTTCTGGCGCTCTCTACTCCCTCACCCTTCTGCATTTACCTCTATAATACTCGACAGGGTTGGATTAACATTCCTGTTTTAGGATTTTGGCCTGGGTCGGGCCACTCATTCTCCTCATTCCCCCCCCTTTTTTCTTTTCCTTTTTTCCTCACCTCCCCTACCTTCATTTCATAATATGGACGAGACTATGGTTTACTAAGATGCATAAAATTGTTGATAGTACCTTTTTGGCGCTGTGACGCCGCTTTTGCACCTATGTTGCTTATATTGTCTTATCGTCCAATAAAATTATGTTTAAAAAAAAAAAAAAAACAATGCCACTGCGCTAATTCAACTAAGGCAACAGATTCTGTCCCTTTTTTTGATTTGAGCGCAGACAAAAACAGTTTTTCAGTTTTTTAAAATGGTTTTAATTTTTTTAGTTTGCCTCACAACAAAAATGAAAAAGTAATTATGGTATGTTTCTTTTTTTTGTTTGGGGGGGTGATCCACATTTCTGTGCCTACAGGCTATTGAGATGCAAATCCGGCCCTGGGTGTTTTGGCATTTGCTTGTATGAGTAAAATATATTTAGAGCACGCTGTTACCTTACAGAATTTAAAATAGATTTAACCTGAGAAAATGTAGAGCATTTGGCATTTTTCATACTATGCTTATTGGAATCAGAGTATTTTTCGATTTGATCAACCCGGATATTTGACTGTATACTCATCCTCTCACTGTGAGCTCATCCTAGCAGTTCTTACACAGTCAAAAACTTATTTTACTAAAAGAAAAGTGGTTAGTGAATTGCCCTTATTGTCTCTTCCCATTTAGTAAAGCACACACTCAGTTCCATCTCATCCACAATAGCAGCAATTGTAATCGGCCGCACACACTATTGGATCTGTAAATTAAGATGCTTTTG
This sequence comes from Leptobrachium leishanense, assembly GCA_009667805.1. Lineage (NCBI taxonomy): Eukaryota > Metazoa > Chordata > Amphibia > Anura > Megophryidae > Leptobrachium > Leptobrachium leishanense. The sequence continues at coordinate 146,757,877 of CM019064.1, read as the reverse complement.
CTTTACACTTGGTGCCCAGGATGACTGACTACCTACCAGCATCCCTCACCCTTTGCACACCATGTGTCATCACACAGGATGCACACCTCAAAGGCAGAGCCCTGGTGTTACCCAACCGAAAACAAAGAATTGTGTTATTGCTCATATTATTGACTTTAGGTACATAAAACTTTTTATGGACATGCAACTGCCATTTCAGATTGAGATATTGAGTTGCTGGTTTAGATTTTATTACAGGAAGTAAACAGCCAAGATTGTGTACCAAATGTTCTAGGATTCAAATTTGTGCAATCACTTCAAAGGCACAAAAGGGTTGATGTACACGTTAGGATGTCACGTTCCCTTGTGAAATAAAATATGCAAAAGTTTGTCTTCAGCTAACTATGGATTTGATCAAATCTAAAAATGACTCTGTGTAACTCCTGTTACAGCTTATAACAATCAATTTATTGGAAGATACATTTTGTTTATGCTGCGCCAGCACATTCATCAGTTCTGTACATGGCTACAATCTGTACAAGTAAGACATTGATATAATATTTTCTTACGAGACGGAATTTGACAAACAGATACAGGCAAAATCGAGGGCCCTACACCATCTAGATCTGAGAAACAGGAAGAGATGACTGTAAGGGTGAGAATGATATTATTCAGACATGGGTGATGACAATACTTGGGTAAGTGGGTTGGGTAGTAGGCTTAAGAACGATCAAAATCTAACAGGGTTATTCAAAGAGAATCGAAAAGTCACCGCACGTTCGGTGACTTTTTGTTCTCTTCAATTCGGCTTGATTTGGCGATCCCATTTCGGCGACCCTGCGGTGTATTCAGCAAGCACCACAGGGCCGTCGTAGTGCAGGGAAAAGCCGCTGAAAACCCGCCGAACACTTACTGCAAAACCCAGGCGAATGCACACCGAAACCTGCAAAAACATCTGGCTTAACCCCGCCGAAGACGCCGTAAAAACCCGAGCAGGAGCCGATCAGAGTGCAGAGCAGCCACCGGAAAAACCCGACACCAAAGACGAATGGAGTGAAAAAACCCAAAAACAGTACACTTGAATGTTTGAAAAGTGAAACGCTGTTTGCAAACAAACTACTGAGCGAAAATGTCTGAAATTTACATATGAGGTCCAAAGAATGATAATAAAAAGGGCTGTTACAGAAAAAGAAAAAACCTTAAATAAAATTAAAAAAAAAAAAAAAGAAATTTGTTTGAAAAAAATCCCGAAAAATGCTTAAGAGATCCTAAAAAATCTATCAATAAAGAGACTTTTTACTGCAGAATATTATAATTAAAACGGGAATATTTTTAACATTGAAGCCTATGGGATTCGCCTGAATGAGGCTAGGGTCAGACTGAGGCAGTGCGAACGCGCGTTCTGGCGCACATAATCACGGCCGCACTAGCAGCAGATGCCATGCAATGACGGCCAATATACGACGTACGGTCGCACAAAAGTCCGGCCGCGCAACGCAAATGGAAAATGAACGCATTTTTTCGAGAACGTTAAACCGCTGGTACTGACGTACAGAGTGCGCTGCGGCCGCATAGCAGCGTGTGTGCGTGATTAGGAGACGTCAGACGCTGCTAGTGTGCGGCCAACATAACGTTCAAACAGCCGGGTTTCCCTAGACTTCTTTTTACCCCATCGTCATGAAATACGTCCAGAATTGCGCATCGTCTGACCACTTAAGCGTATTCCGTGAAAAAATGCGTGCGCACGCATCGACGTACATTTTGACGGTGGCCGCAGAAAATGCGCTCATCTGTCCCTAGCCTAAACCTGTCGAATGAAGCAACTGAATGGCAGTGCATTTAGGAAACTTCTCACTGCTGGTTTTTGTTCTCTGAATAGACGAAGTTATGGGGATTTCACTGCCCTCGAACAGGCACCGAACAGGCACCGTATGTGCAGGCAATTCGCCAACATTTGGCAAACTGCCTGCCTGATTTTCAGCGTTCGGTTACCTTTCATCAGCCATTCGGATCTCTTTGAATAGCCCTTTAAGCATTGCTTAAGCACTGCTCAGCCATTTCGCCCCAACGTGTGCTGAGCTCATTTTGATCGTTTGTGCTCATCATGTTTAAATGAGATTTGAAGTCTTGCTTTATTGTAGAACAAAGACAAGTTATATATCCTTATTTTCAGCAGACTCGGTAGATTCAAAATATATCATTATTATAGGCCCTATTACAATCTTCACGCAAACGTTTGCGCCGGCGCAAAAACGCATTAACGCAAGGGGTAAAACCCTTTGCGCTGAATGACAAACGTCGTATTACAATGACAGCGCAACAAATGCACGTATTCGTCTACCGCGGGTGAAACTTCGCCAACCCTTTGCGAGCGTACTGTACTGCGCGCGTCCTATACTTAACATTGTGAGCGCACACACGAATGAACGCCGGTATGCAGGTGGAATTTGTCAGGACCCCTGTCTGGAGCCCTCCAGCACCCCATGTAAAGCCCGCCGTAAACGGAAGAAAGGCAAACCTGGTGCTGCGTTGTCCTGAATGCAGGGCAGCACTTCTACAAGACGGCGTATTCTATGTCCCACCTTGCTCTCAGCACTGCAGGCCTAACAGGTGCCTCTAATCTACGCAGAGACTATTTCTCTATTTAACCCTTTCACTGCTGAAGACGTGTGGGACACGTCCTCATTGATGCACGTTGCATGCTGAGGACGTGCCCCACACGTCATCAGCTGTGCGGGACCCCCGGCGGAGATACTCACCTCTCTGTCCGGGGTCCCACGGCGTTCTGACTTCAGCGTCCTCAGACGCTGAAGTCAAGCTCCTCCCGGCGTAAATGACGTCATTGCGCCATGCGCGATGACGTCATTTCCAGGCGACCCCCCCCGGCAATGCCGGGAGATAGCCTGGAAGGGAGGGGGGGGATCCATTCAGCAGACACAGTGGTGAAATGCCTCAGCAGTGAAGGGGTTAAGGGTGGAGCACCCAGAAGGCAAGGCTTCAACATTATGGTTCCTGAGCCAGCAAGCGAAGTACACTGATCCAGACTCTATCCTGTGCTGCTCTCTGCATCAAGTCTCCTGAGCCATCCAGAGACTTCATCCTAGACCCCTGCATCCTGGTTTCCCGCTGATCATCTGTCTCCTGATTCCTCAGCAATCAAGAAACCATTCAGCCCTTTTCCTGTCCTGTCTTGTATCCCCAGTAAGTCTCCTACGTGTGTCTACCCTCTGTGTCTCCTTGTATTGTGTCTCCTGCATCCCTTTGTGTCCACCAAAGATTGCATATTCCATTGGTCCCTCTCAAGTGCTGCTCTTCATCCTGCATAACCTGGACATATTATTTATCTGAAACCTGACAATAAACCTCTGTTTTCCCTAACCTGGTCTCCGTGTGTCACTGCATCCTGGGTTCGGAACCTTGTCTGTCACGCTGGTGCCTTACAGTATTACAATCTATGCGCAGTTTGTAACGCACAGCCTTTGCGCGCATAATTTTAGCAACTCCTAAAAGCTGGAGTTAATGGCAAATCTGAACAACCTGCCCGAACCCAAATACACCAGCCCATAAAAAAAAAAAAACGCTGCAAAGTATAGCTACACATTCTACTCATACCAAACATCTGGGTTCCACCTAAGCTTTCTCATATGCGCGTTGTACGTGCGTTTTTGTCGGGCATTTTCGACAATTAGAAACGCGCGTCGTACGCGCGTTTTTTGATTGACTACGGAGGCGTCCAATGAAAAATACTCCCTCTTTTAACGGAGGCGTCCAATGAAAAAGACTTCTTCTGAGATGCACCATTTAGGTTTCATGTGTCTTTGTTTAACCCCTTCGCTGCTGAGCCATTTCACGCCTGTGTGCTGAGCTCGTTTTTACCGCTTTTGCACGTCATGTTTAAACGCGTTTTTAAGCCACGTTTTATTATATGACCCAGACATATTACATATCGTTCTTTAAGGCAGACTCTGTAGATTCATAATATATCACTATTATATGTATACGTCATGTCCTGCCTGTATATTTTATAACAAAAAAAAGAGAATTTGAATTTTCAATAATTAACAGCACGTAAAGTGTTTTTTTCCCTCTTTTTATCATGTGAGCGTTTGCGATTTATATTTTTTATGGGTTGCGCTTGTTAAAAAAAAATTAGAAATGGGGACTCGTTACTTTTGTTTTGGGGTGAAATTACTTGCTTTTTAGCAAACGCCCCCCATAGAAAAAAAAACTGTTAGTGCAGCATCATTGTTCACATTATAATTGAAATGGGAACAATATTGCTGCATTAACAAAACCTAAAAATATATTTTTTTAAATTTTCTATTTTTTTTTTACACTTAACATGCTCTGGCTGTTCCAACCAAACCAAACATTAACCCCTTGCTGCCACGGATTGGGAGATAGGGGGTTCATTGGAACCCCCTATCTCCATCATAGGTGGCAGCTAGGGGTTAACTCCAGAACTCACATCATCAAGGGGAGATCCCGGAAGCTCCGGGAGGGGACCGCGATACGGCGCCTGTTGGCACAGAATTGCAATCCAACACCCTAGGGGTTAAAGGCAGCCACCGCTTGGAAGGGCAGGCTGCCTGCCTTTTCCCTGTGGCCCGCGTGGTTGGGGAGGGAGCGAGGTCCAAAGGACCTCCCCCTTCCCCTTCAGGCACTTTCCTTGCACTCGCGGGGGGCACCTGCAATAGACATCATCACGCTAGCGCAATGACGTCTATTATGCCCGGCGGTGTCCCGGATGCTGGTCTGACATCCAAGATGTCAGCCCACACAGGGGGGCCGCAACGATCGGCCAGAATACAAGGTCGATCGCTGCCCCGTGGAAGGACGCGCTCGGAGCATCCTCTGCACAGGGGAACCACTTGACTGGACGCGCTGAGCATGTCCTTAGCAGCCAAGTGGTTAATAAAAGACACACCAAAAATAAAACACATTTTATTTTTTTTTTAAAAACTTTTCAAACCTGAAACCAAACAGACACACAAACTCATAGTTAAATAGTAATAGAAAATTATAATTAATTAAAAAATATAATAAAATCAAACTTAGAAGTTTACACACCAAATGCATAAAATACACAAATTGCACAAGGTGATAAAAAAAACAGGAAACGGGCAAGGGATTACAAAGCAGCCAATGGGCAAGGCATTTCCCCTCCTCAACAAAGATAAAAACACAGGAAAAATTAAAAAGGTGTCTAGAGTGACGGAACGACGCAACTCGTATGGCCGAATCTAAGTTTTGATAAAAAGGCTCGTCCACCTGCATCTCCTCCCTCATTCCACGTGTGGAAAAGCCAACTGGCATTCGGCTGGTGGAGGTGCTTTGTGCCAGGCTGGTTGAGGGGTATACATATGGGGAATGTGGGTGTGGGTGCCATGTTTCGGGGTGGTATTGATGGTGCATGGGTGTTTGAGGGCATGCATGTGAAGTGTGTGGAATGTTGAGGTGGTTGGGGTATAGGGACAGTAGTTTGCTGTGAGGAGCCATCAGGTGGAATTAGAGATGTGTATTCGTTTCAGAAAAATTCGGAATTTGTAACGAAATTTGATAATTCGTAGTTCGGAAGTACTTCCGAATAACGAATCGATACGATACGGATTCGAAACGAAATGGTATATAATGAATTTATTTCGTTTTACACTTCATCATAAAAGAAAAAATTTGAATAATTATCAACTATCGGATTTGGAATGAACTATCAAATACATATCAACTATTGAATGTGAAACGATCGAATTGCTATCAACTATCGAATTGATATAAACTATCGACTTGATCTTAACTTAAAATACAAGTAATAGTCAGCAAAGGACTTTATGAAACAAATTAATTTGTTTCACTGTTTAATTTGACTCAAATACAAAATCTGTGACACAGCTTAAAAGTTAACCCTAGCTTTTCTTATAACAGCAAAATTTGATTAATTAGGGTTGTAGTTAGTGATCCAAAATTCGAATTGATATCAACTATCGAATTGATATATGAAATTCGGATCGGTACGAAATCGATACGAGAAATGAAATACAAAACGAAATTAGTTACGAAATTCCAAAAATGAAATTATTTAAAAATGTAACGAAACTAAGATAAACTAAACAAATTTTTCAGCCATGCACATCCCTAGGTGTAATGAAGGAGTCGATACAGTGTGTTACGGCCTAACGTACCTCTGTCTGTCGACTTCTAGGCACCTTTTTCATTTTGTCCTCCAAGCTGAGCAGGAATAAGGCCTCACATGACAGCTTGGGCACAGGATGCACCATGGCTTCAGGGGCATCCTCTTCTCGCCTCTGCCTACGGGGCCTGAGGATGGTACGTCGTCAAGGTACAGGGGCCAGGGCTGTTGGGGCAGATGGTGTCGCTGTTGGGCTCCACTGCGATACTCTGTCTCCTTTCGCCTGTGTCGAATGAAGGCGTCATTGAGGCTTTTCCATTTGCTCTTCATTATGTTGACTGTTAAAACAAAATATAAACATGAACTAATTAATTTTTTTTAAATTTTCAGATTTTAGGTATTTGGCAACTGGACAGTCATTGGTCAGTCTGCATTATGCCCAACAATGAGTGGGAAATGTTTTACCAACAATGAGTGGGAAATGTTTTACCAATACACAGGACATGGTATACCTGAAATAGGCCAGACGGTATACAAGGATGTATTCTAACACAACCTACTTTACAATTAATATAAATATGTAGTTGTTAGGAGGTCAACCAGTACATTTCTCCATTCAGAAACATTGATGATCAACTCATGCGGAACTACAAATCACAGAATACCCAAGTCTGGCTTTATGAGCCTGCAGCATGCGACTGCTGTGTATATAGTCAAACACAACATACAGTTTGCAGACATGTACACACGTAGATGTATATAATGAACCTACAAATAACTGCATACATGTACCTTTTGCTTCTTTCACTTGCTTGTTGAAAGTCTCCCACTCAGGTCATAACTTCACACCAATGTTGTCCCATGCACGCTGTCTGGTTTGCCGGTTCTTATACGCAGCATTCTGCAGGTCATAAATGCACGGTTGTTCGTGAACCATGCGGATGAAGGCTCAGGCCACCAGCTCCAGATTCCTCCATGCTTCCAGCCGGATTCTGCAGAAACATTTGCGTTCAGCACATGTCCCCAGGGTGTGGTCTTTTGTGTGTGTTGCCACGTGCTGAACACGTGTTCATACGCGTGTTTTTGAAGACAAAAATGCGCAAATGCCAATTTCAGCGCGTTCGCGTTGAAGTCTATGGCCGAAAAAAACGCTCTGTAATATGCTCCAAAGAAGCTCCTGAACTTCTTTGGGCGTAGGGCATTTTACAGCGCGGCCGCTTGCAGACGCCGGGACCACGCGGCTTGAAGGAGCGCGGACTCCATAGGCCTCCTGCTCACAAACACCAGGGTCTCCTGCGACAGCTGGCCTCCCACGCCCCGGCGCTCGCTGGACAGTGCGCCGAATCGGTGCTGTGGGCCTCCCTGGGGCCTCCTACAGACACCGGGAACTCCCAGCAGGCAAGAGCGCAGGCTGCACAGGCCTCATCCTTGCTCACAACAGGGTCTCCTGCTGCATACGCAATGGGGGATACTGACCGGCGACCCTGACTGGGCAACCCTTTTGGCTCGCCTGCCTACTAAGGACGACCTAAGGGACGCGAATGCCACCATCATGGCTGAGCTCCAACAGGTCAGAAGCGATCTGCAAGGCCTACACACCAAAATTCATAACGTGGAGGCTGACTGTGATACTCTTCGACTGAAACAAGCAACCACCACCTCTATGCTGGAATTGCAAGCTGAACAACTTCGAGGTATGGCACTTCACATAGAAGATCTCGATAACCGAGGCAGGCGAAATAACTTGAGAATTCGTGGTCTTCCTGACATGGAGGAGTCTCCCACTTCCCTCATCCCGATCCTCACTTCTATCTTTAATACGTTACTTGAGAGGCCCGATCCCACTCCTATTGCATTTGTCCGTGCCCACCGGGCCTTGCGCCCATGCAGCGACGGACCTCCACGTAATGTTATATGCTGTTTGGAGAGCTTTTCCCTTAAAGAAGAAATTCTACGGGCTGCACGATCCCCCTCTCAAGTCACGTACGAAGGAGCGGAGCTTCAACTATTCCCTGACCTATCCCCCGCGACTCTGGCCTTGCGCAGGGCACCCTCTTACAATGACTTTGAAATCACAGAGGATCAAATATCGCTGGCACTTCCCCACTGGCCTGCTGGTCTTTACTTCCAGAGGCACGTTCCTCGACGGACGTGGCCACTTTAGTATTCGACCTTCAACTCCCTCCTGTGGATATCCCGTGGCCAGATCCAGCTTCATTCTATTCCACTGATCGCCGCCGCCCACGCTCAGAAGCTTTGCCTCAACGCCCTGCGAAGATCCGGTCATCTGCCGGCAGACAGCGTGGCTCGCCATCGTAAGATTTACGGGCAAATCTATTACACCTTCTTGCTCCTTCTCAAGGATTTACAGACTTTCTGCCTCTTCATTTTTTCTGATTTGACACCTTTACAACTTTATTGTGTATAGAAATTTATTGTGTATACATGTTTTCTGTTTTTTACTGCACATCATTCCCTGATGAAGTCGTCATAGGACGAAACGCATTGGAATGTGTGAATAGAAACATAGAAAAATGTCGGCAGATAAGAACCTTTCGGCCCATCTAGTCTGCCCAATTACATGGATACTTTACCTGGATTTATCTTTTGTTTAGGATAGCCTTATGCCTATCCCATGCTTGCTTAAATTCAATTACTGTTTTGGCCTCTACCAATTCTACTGGAAGACTGTTCCATGTATCCACCACCCTCTCAGTAAAATAATGCTTCCTGATGTTACTTTTAAACCTTTGCCCCTCTAATCTAAGACTATGTCCTCTTGTTTTGCTATTTTGTTTCCTTTTAAATATACTCCCTTCCTCTACCTTGTGGATTCCCTTTACGTATTTAAATGTTTCTATCATATCTCCTCTGTCTCGTCTTTTTTCCAAGCTGTACATGTTAAGATCATTAAGCCTTTCCTGGTAACTTTTCTCCTTCAAGCCATACACCATTTTAGTAGCCCTTCTCTGAACTCTCTCTAAGATGTCTATATCCTTCTGGAGATACGGTCTCCAGTACTGCACACAGTACTCCAAGTGAGGTCTCACCAGTGCTCTGTACAGTGGCATGAGCACTTCCCTTTTCCTACTGCTAATACCTCTCCCTACACAACCCAGCATTCTGCTAGCATTTCCTGCTGCTCTATTACATTGACTACTTACCCTTAGATCCTCTGAAATAATGACCCCTAAATCCCTTTCCTCAGATGTTGAGGTTAGGACTGTATCAAATATTCTATATTCAGCCCTTGGGTTTTTACGTCCCAGGTGCATTATCTTGCACTTATCCTCATTAAAACTCAATTGCCACAACTCCGACCATTTTTTTAGTTTACCTAAATCATTTGTCATTTGGCTGATCCCTCCAGGAACGTCAACCCTGTTGCAAATCTTTGTGTCATCAGCAAAAATACATACTTTTCCATTAATACCTTCTGCAATATCACTAATAAAAATATTAAAGAGAATGGGTCCAGGTACTGACCCCTGAGGTACCCCACTGGTAACAAGACCTTGCGCCGAATAAACTCCATTTACCACAACCCTCTGTTGTCTGTCACTCAGCCACTGCCTAATCCATTCAACAATATTGGAATCCAAGATCAAAGATTGCAATTTATTGAGAAGCCTTCTATGCGGAACAGTATCAAAAGCCTTACTGAAATCTAAATAAGCAATGTCTACTGCACCACCTGTGTCTATTATTTTTGTCACCCAATCAAAAAAATCAATAAGATTAGTTTGGCATGATCTCCCTGAGGTAAACCCATGTTGTTTCTGATCCTGTAATCTATGTGTTTAAACCAACTTTTTACTGAACAAACTGATTTTTGGTGATCCTTCTGGAACTCTTTGGTCTTGGGATACCTGGTCACCTGAATGGTTCGCTGGATACTTACTTGATGTGCCTTATATACTCTACTATTCAGTGAGTGAGGTCCTAGGGGGCCTATTTTATACATGGTTGTTAATATACTGCACCATTACGTTCTCATTGTTATTGCAGATCCACCCCTCCATATATATATTTCACCTTTACAATTTGTCATGATGCTTGGGCTTTCAAACGACCATCCCTCTCACAATATGCTGCACTAACTTTGCCAGTCCTGAAGCTACTCACCATACAATTGTGAAGAGGCACTAAGATGGGTAACTATGGTTCTGGACTGTGTCTGGAACAACGGGGACTTTTACCCACTGCATTAATTTTAAGGCCATTACGATTTTTCATTCACATTCTTGTTTGATCTCAACTTTGATCTCTCCATGTTTTTTTTTTATACGGTTCACGACATCTGCCCTTTTATGTTTACGCTTCATTTAATTGCGCTTTTCTACTGCTGTTTTAAGTTATCATAACAGACGGGGGGTTATGGGATTGTATCTCCCTTGTTGAGGATTGCTCTCAGTAGGTTGTGGATTAGTGTTGTACACCTCCCGCGTGGTGCGTACTGAACACGTTTCCCCACCCGAGGATAGGGCAATGAGACGCTGGATGGGTACTGGTCTCCCCTCTGGATCCCTGGTCTCCCTACCCGGCCTTGCCCACACCACCTTTTTTGGCCCAAGGGTTTTTTTCTCCCCCCCCCCTTTTTGGGCTTGTTTTTCCTCCCAATTTTTCTTCCGCCGTTACCTAGTTTAGACCCTCCCTTACCTCTACTGCCCGACCCTTTCCCACTTGGTAACTGGTAGTTTACACACCCTACTGCTAGACCTTAGACTTTGGTGACAACATATGGCACCTAAGAACTCAGCCAACCTTAATCTACTCTCCATTAAGGCTCGAGGCCACAACACCCCCGAAAAAAGGTCTTTTGCCCTTCGCGAGTTCCGCAGGGCTTTCACCTCGGTAGTATACATTCAAGAGACACACTTCCGTACTGGATCTGCCCCCTCATTGACAGATTCCCGGTTCCCACTGGGTTACTTTAGCCATAATGCTCAGGCTAAATCTGAAGGTACAGCAATACTGTTTTCAAAAATCTGTTCCCTTCCTACATGTGGCTAATCTACCCTAACTGACGACTGTGGCCGTTACATTGTAGTAAAAAGTACGATATCTGATCGCATGTACACCATCGCTAACGTTTATGGTCCTAACACAGGTCAACACAAATTCTTGGCTAAATTCCTCACTACTATAACTGAATTCACGGAAGGTTGCTTAATTTAAGGCTAGGGTCAGACTAACGCATTTTTATGTTGTCTGTGAAAAAGTGCGTTCGAACGAATGGACGTATTTTTTCACAGAATACGTGATAGTGGTCATACTATGCGCATTTTCGTCCGTGATTTTGTACGGATCATCAATAAAACCCTTTTTGTGTCTGGACGTTATGTTGGCCGGACATTAGCAGCGTCTGACGTCTCCTAATCACACAAACACACCGCTAGCGGACGCAGCGCATTCTGTACGTCAGTACCTGCGGTTTCACGTTCTCGAAAAAATGCGTTCATTTTCCACTTGCGTTGCAGGGCCAGACTTTTGTGCGACCGTACTTCGTATATTGGCCGTCATTGCCCGTCATCTGCTGCTAGTGCGGCCGTAATTATGTGCGCCAGAACGCGCGTTCGCACTGCCTCAGTCTGACCCTAGCCTTAGGGGGAGATTTTAATATACAGTCAGGTCCAGAAATATAGGGACATCGACACAATTCTAACATCTTTGGCTCTATACACCACCACAATAGGGTTGGAATGCAACAAACACAATGTGCTTTAACTGCAGACTGTCAGCTTTAATTTGAGCGTATGTACATCCAACTCAGGTGAACGGTGTAGGACTTACAGCAGTTTGCAGATGTGCCTCCCACTTGTTAAGGGACCAAAGGTAATGGGACAATTGGCTTCTCAGCTGTTCCATGGCCAGGTGCGTGATATTCCCTCATTACCCCAATTACAATGTGCAGATAAAAGGCCCAGAGTTCATTTCAAGTGTGCTATTTGCATTTGGAATCTGTTGCTGTCAACTCTCAAGATGAGATCCAAAGAGCTGTCACTATCAGTGAAGCAAGCCATCATTAGGCTGAAGAAACAAAACAAACCCATCAGAGAGATAGCAAGAACATTAGGCGTGGCCAAAACAGCTGTTTGGAACATTATCAAAAAGAAGGAACGCACCGGTGAGCTCAGCAGCACCAAAAGACCCGGGAGACCACGGAAAACGACTGTGGTGGATGACCGAAGAATTCTTTCCCTGGTGAAGAAAACACCCTTCACAGCAGTTGGCCAGATCAAGAACACTCTCTAGGAGGTAGGTGTATGTGTGTCAAAGTCAACAATCAAGAGAAGACTTCACCAGAGTGAATACAGAGGGTTCACCACAAGATGTAAACCATTGGTGAGCCTCAAAAATAGGAAGGCCAGATTAGAGTTTGCCAAACAACACCTAACAAAGCCTTCACAGTTCTGGAACAAGATCCTATGGACAGATGAGACCACGATCAACTTGTACCAGAGTGATGGGAAGAGAAGAATATGGAGAAGGAAAGGAACTGCTCGTGATCCTAAGCATACCACCTCATCAGTGAAGCATGGTGGTGGTAGTGTCATGGCGTGGGCATGTATGGCTGCCAATGGGAACTGGTTCTCTTGTATTTATTGATGATGTGACTGCTGACAAAAGCAGCAGGATAAATTCTGAAGTGTTTCGGGCAATATTATCTGCTCACATTCAGCCAAATGCTGCAGAACTCATTGGACGGCGCTTCACAGTGCAGATGGACAATGACCCAAAGCATACTGCAAAAGCAACCAAAGAGTTTTTGAAGGGACAGAAGTGGAATGTTATGCAATGGCCAAGTCAATCACCTGACCTGAATCCCATTGAGTATGCATTTCACTTGCTGAAGACAAAACTGAAGGGAAAATGCCCCAAGAACAAGCAGGAACTGAAGACAATTGCAGTAGAGGCCTGGCAGAGCATCACCAGGGATGAAACCCAGCGTCTGGTGATGTCTATGCGTTCCAGACTTTAGGCTGTGATTGACTGCAAAGGATTTGCAACCAAGTATTAAGAAGGGAAAGTTTGATTTATGATTATTATTCTGTCCCATTACCTTTGGTCCCTTCACAAGTGGGAGGCACATCTGCAAACTGCTGTAGGTCCTACACCGTTCACCTGAGTTGGATGTACATACCCTCAAATTAAAGCTCACAGTCTGCAGTTAAATCACATTGTGTTTGTTTCATTCCAACCCCATTGTAGTGGTGTATAGAGCCAAAGATGTTAGAATTGTGTCGATGTCCCAATATTTCTGGACCTGACTGTATATATATTCAGAAAGCTTCTGAGTTTAAACGCCAGAGGACTGCTGATCTCTCAGATGCTCTGACCCGTATCGCGACAATAGAAGCTAAACATAAAGAATCCCTAGACCCAGAATATCTTTTACAATTAACAGCCGCACGAAGAGTCCTGACGACTCTGTTAAACTCCTCTTATCACCGGCAATACCAACATTCTAAAATGTTCTTCTTCGCTCACGGTGACAAGAGTGGTCGCCGGTTAGCGCGCATGCAACTAAACGTAGGGCCACCTTTTACATTGCTAAGATAAGAGACTCCAGCCAGGGACTACAACATCTTCCCCGTCAAATTCAATCTACAATTCGAGTTTACTATGAATCGCTGTATAATCTTCCAGACCCTGTCCAAGGTCGAGACAGACTAACACTAAGGGATGAAATCCAAGGATATTTCTCAACACACCTGAAACGTAAATTATTGTATCGGTAGCCCACAAGGGCAAAGAGTGAATAGTCGGCGCTAAGTCACTATAAACAGGTAGTATTATACTTTTGTGCTGCTACAAACACCCACGTGCACCCCATACACGGAATAAAAGCCAGAATACATTTGGACGTCAGTCCTGTGTGAGCGCACGCTTTTAGCTTAATAGTGTTAATCACCTCTTATTTGTTTATATAAAACAGTTATCTTATAATGTTGTTCTCGAAGGGTAGACCTATCATGGGTTCAAACCCTACAGTATAAATGGATAAAATAGAAACATATGGTGCAATATTGTTTGTACATAAGCAATAGTCAAAAATGTTTTCACACGTTTTCACTCACAAAGGAGGAGCCTCAGTGTGGCTCAAGTAGTGGACCTTCTGACCTCTTATGGGGGGGGGGGTCACGCCCAACTCCTGGAGTCTTCTAGTGCTTTTAGTCTCACCAGTCAATCAACTTCTTACTTTAAAGAGAAAGAGAGGAAAAAACCTCCATTTCCTCTCTTTCTCTTTAAAGTAAGAAGTTGATTGACTGGTGAGACTAAAAGCACTAGAAGACTCCAGGAGTTGGGCGTGACCCCCCCATAAGAGGTCAGAAGGTCCACTACTTGAGCCACACTGAGGCTCCTCCTTTGTGAGTGAAAACTTGTGAAAACATTTTTGACTATTGCTTATGTACAAACAATATTGCACCATATGCTTCTATTTTATCCATTTATACTGTAGGGTTTGAACCCATGATAGGTCTACCCTTCGAGAACAACATTATAAGATAAGTGTTTTATATAAACAAATAAGAGGTGATTAACACTATTAAGCTAAAAGCGTGCGCTCACACAGGACTGACGTCCAACTGTATTCTGAAACGTAAATTACCCTTGAGTACTGCGCAGCTCCTAGAATCACCCCTCAGGGCCGAGGAACTAGCTGGGGCTCTAAAATCTTCCAAAGCTGGTCGATGTCCAGGCCCTGATGGTTTACCCTTACCCTATTATAAACGTTATCTTAAGATCCTATCCCCTCATTTTCTATCTGCTTTCAACTCCATCCCGAAAGGACATCTTATCCGACCCCAGACTGCGGCAGCCAATATCACCCTGATACCTAAGGAGAGGAAAGACGTAGAGCGGTGTGAAAGCTATTGCTCTGTGACCCCAAACTATTCGCCAAAATTCTAGCGACCCGCCTGCTCCCGTATTTCCCCGACCTTATCCATTCTGATCTGGCTGGTTTTGTCCCAGGTCGTGAAGCTTGGGATAATACCATCAGGACCTTGACGTTGACACATTGGGCCAAACGTACCAAGGAGGGGCTATTGTTACTTTCCACCAATGCCGAAAAAGGCTTTTGATTGGGTGCATTGGGACTTTTTATTTGCCACGTTATCCCATCTAGGCCTTGGTCCACATTTTTGTGCTTGGAATCGAGACCTATATGTTAATCCCACGGCCCGTATCTGTGTAAATGACATGTACACTGCCCTGTTTCGGATTCGTAATGGGACTCGACAGGGCTGACCACTCTCGCCTCTTTTGTTCTCGTTAGCACTGGAACCATTTCTAAATGCCGTACGGAACTCATCTGACATTCAGGGTGTGAAAGTAGGCCCTACTGAACATAAGATCGAGGCTTACGCCGATGATCTATTATTTTATGTTTCTTGCCCCGAAAACACTCTTCCTAATATTTTATGTGCATTTCACTGTTATGGCCAATTATCAGATTTAAAAATAAATTTTTCTAAATCACACATTCTTAATGTATCCATAGCTCCACCCCGAGCGCGCTCCCTTATGCTTCATTTCCCCTTCCAGTGGGACCCCACGCATATTAAGTACCTTGGCATCTGAATTACTCCATCCCCCACTCACATGTTTAAAGAAAACTTCTTTCCCATTTTGGACACATTCACCAAAGATCTAAAACAATGGGACTACCCACATATTTCATGGTTGGGTCGAGTCCAATACTCAAGATGAACCTTCTCCCGTGCCCAATGCATACTTTCGCTCCCTTCATTCCCTGACTACTAACTACATATGGCGTGGTGCCCGACAACGGTATTCCTGCTTGACTTTACCTAAACTGGAGTGGGGCTGGCAGTCCCGGATTTCTCCCTTTACTATAAGACTTGCCATCTAGTGAGGGTGGCGGAATGGACAAGAATGGGTCCCACCAAAACCTGGGGAGAAATTGAGGAGGTAGAGGTGGGAATCAAGATCTCAGCGCTACCATGGCTGCCTAGACATCATGGTAGTCGCTTAGTATGATCACTGTTTTATACCTCTACATCTATGCAGATCTGGCAGCAACTAAGGCAACCTCTAGGACTTTCCTCTGACTCTTCACCCCGTTTATCCATCACCCTGATTTCAATCCCGGACAGCACACAAGGGCATACCGAGATTTAATACACCATCCGGTGCCAGGTGTCTACCATGTCTTTCCGGGCGGCCAGTTTGTTGCCTTGGTAACTTGCTGGGCGACGTGGCTATGTCTCTTACACAGTACCTCCTATATCAACAGACATTAAGTGTCACGTTTCCATGTTCCAGCCCTGTCCCCGTCCTCAGTATTCCTTATGTTTGTGGTTCCTATGTATTTTCTCTATGTTGCTTTCCCTGGGATGCAGCTCAGGGGTTAAGTCTGGTTAGCTCATTTAGCTTTCCTGCTGGTGATCTGGGCTGATCACCTCCCTATATTAAGCAAAGGGCCCATATCCCATTGCTCTTGCATTGGTTCACTTCAGTTGCTGAGTTTGGTTCATTTTCAGTTCCTGTTTTCCTGCTGTATAGATGTTCCTGAGAGCTCCCTGCTATTCATTCTGGTCTAGTTTATGTTTTCATGTTTTCCCTTATTTCTTTGGTCTGTCTGTTGTTTCTTTAGTCAGTTCAGTTTCTAGTTCATGTCAAGTGTTTCTCCTCGTGTCTGATTATATGTTCTGACTTCGATCTATTTGAGTCCTGCCCTGATGGTTGCTGAGTAATATTACACTTCAAGCATCTGTGTTCATCATAGAACTCTGCACGGCTACTAAGGGAACTTTTCTATTAGAGCAGATTCGACCACTCTAAGGACCGATCAATCAGTGCAGGGTTGTTATGGTAAGCCGTGCAGAGGTCTCCAGTTTCTCCTGTGTTGTTTATATTTTCGCATATATCGTGGTTGTGTTGTATCTCTGCATATAGGGGCTTTTACTAGTACTAGGGCCTTACTCGGCGCAAGCCTGGTACCGCCACCGTGACTGACTGTGACATTAAGCTTTATAAGATCTATTCCACAACAACCACACTTGAAACACCTCCTCACTGAATTTGAAGCCCTATGTAATCACCAAGGCCCACTTTCACATGGAGTATCCCACCTCTACTCTCTCCTCTTACATGCCTCAAAAATCCAAACCCCAAACTTTATGGGGAGATGAGAGACAGAGTTGGGTATCAATTTGTCTGAGGAACAGTGGAGCCGTATATGTGATTTCACTCACCACTGCTCCATTTCCACTAGAGCTCAAGAGTCAGCATACAAACTTCTTTCAATGTGGTATAGGACTCCCCAAGTTCTTCACCGGATCTATCCAGGGGTGGTGGACACATGCTGGCGATGCGGTAAGGCTCCTAGGTCCCTGTTACACATATGTTGGGATTGTCCCCGAATTCAACCTTATTGGATCAAGATACATGGTTTCCTGGGTCTCTTTGTCAAGCCCCTCCCAGATTTCCTACCTGCCCCAATGCTGTTACATCATGTACCGTACTCTAGATCCGCATACAAAAATTCTATTGGCTTACGAATTCTCAACACAGCTAAGAGTCTGATTCAATTGTTCTGGCGCAGTACTTCCTGCCCCCCTTTGGAACTATGGTTAACCAAAATGGAGTAGCTTCACTCTATAGAACACCTATACTTTTAGGCCAACCAAATGCTCCCTAAATATACGGCTATATGGTCCAGATGGTTTCTTCTTTCCTCGAGCGCAGAATTCTGCACTTTGCTTACCAACACACCCACGTCCCCCTAAGGGTGATATACCTCTCTTACTGATTATTTACCTCATATCATTTGGTATGCTTTTGATTTGAGTATGTAATTGCTGTCGACATATGTCCATTGTCTTGACCTGACCAAAACTTCAATAAACATATTCACAAAAAAATTTAAAGCTTTTTGAGACAAGTCCATAATGAATGTGTTTTTTGGTTTATTTTAGGATCTTGTGGGTGGAGAGTAAAATTATGCGGTGGCCAGGCTTTGGGGGGGCCCAAGAAATTGTTTGCCCAGGGTCCAATCTATATTAAAGACGGGCCTGAATGGAACACTGCCAGGACCATGACTACTGTTCACATTTGCTTTGTTGCACTTATTGGGTGAGAGTGCAGTTTCTCTTTTTGCCAAAGCCAGTATATGGTAAACCTATAAAACACTAGTCAGGCACTTACTGAAAATGTGCAATGATGATACAAAGGTCTTTCTCAATCCATTAAATATTGTGCAAGGTTTGTATTATGCAAAGCATGAAACATGCAGTCCTCACCTGCGGACTGAGACATGCCTCCATCTTTAAGGAGGAAGCAGAAAATGGGTGTTACTGGATGTCCATTTCTTTTTATGTCACTTGTGGCTCATTGTGTAATAATCTATGTGGGCAGGGATATTATATTGGAACAAAGATCATGCTTGAAGTAAATTAACAAATGCCCCAGTGCCAGACATCCAGGAAAAATATACAAAATAGCAAAAGGTAGACACACTCTGGGACTTCGAATAAAAGGTTTGAGGTTTTTATAGTGTCATTTTAAAAATATTTGCGTCAGGATTTGGCTCCAAGTTGGATAAAAGGTTTATGCTAAACTTTCGTGTGCATCCACCGTGTCCTAGTTTTAAAATAAACACATACATGCTTTTGTGTCACGACCAGTGCTCAAGGACATGGGTCAACTTCTCTTGCTATAACCTGAACCCCGGCAGCACCTTTTCTGCCTCTGCCCTTGTTCATCCAGTGCCTGTTTTCCTTCTGCCCTGCCTAAAGGAAGCCACAGGTGCTTTATAATTCAGTTCTGTTAAGCATCCATAGACTTCTGATTTAACCTCCCTGGCAGTATTCCCGAGTGTGGCCCGGGGTTAAATTTAAATGCCGAAAACGGTAACCCTGAGCCACACTCGAGCTGATACATACCTGTCCCTATGCAGTAGGAAAAGGAAAGTGCTCATACCACTGTACAGAGCACTGGTGAGACCTCACTTGGAGTAGTGGGTGCAGTACTGGAGACCGTATCTCCAGAAGGATATAGACATCTTAGAGAGAGTTCAGAGAAGGGCTACTAAAATGGTGTACGGCTTGAAGGAGAAAAGTTACCAGGAAAGGCTTAATGATCTTAACATGTACAGCTTGGAAAAAAGACGAGACAGAGGAGATATGATAGAAACATTTAAATACGTAAAGGGAATCCACAAGGTAGAGGAAGGGAGTATATTTAAAAGGAAACAAAGTAGCAAAACAAGAGGACATAGTCTTAGATTAGAGGGGCAAAGGTTTAAAAGTAACATCAGGAAGCATTATTTTACTGAGCGGGTGGTGGATACATGGAACAGACTTCCAGTAGAAGTGGTAGAGGCCAAAACAGTAATTGAATTTAAGCAGGCATGGGATAGACGCAAGGCTATCCTAAACAAAAGATAAATCCAGGTAACGTATCCATGTAATTGGGCAGACTAGATGGGCCGAAAGGTTCTTATCTGCCGACATTTTCTATGTTTCTAGGTTTCCCTCGATGTCCTCCCGCAGTCACCTCCGGCCGATCGCAGCGTCCTGCTTCCCTTCCCACGAGAAAGGGAACCTGGAAGCAGGATGCCGCGATTGGAGGTAACTGCGGGAGGACATCGAGGGAACGCAGGGACAGGTATGTTTCAGCCCGAGTGTGGCTCCGGGTTACCGTTTTAGGCATTGAAATTTAAACCCCGAGCCACACATGGGAATACTGCCAAGGGGGTGAAAAAATGTACAGATTTTGACATAAAAAGGTCAAATGTGACCGCCAGGGAGGTTAAGGGAGAATATCCAAAGCAAAAATGAGGAACAGCATTCGCCTACCAAATGTCCAAGTACCTGGGGTCACACAGACAAAGATGGCTCAAAGCTCCACATCACACATAAAACAAAAAGAGGGCACTCGGGACGGATCATGAAGGAGCTTTATTGCGTGGATGCCATCACAAACCTTTGTCTCAGGCACAAGCCTATTTCAAGTAAAGCAACAAAAACATAAAAATTGATGTGTGTTTTACTTGAAACTGGCTCATGCCTGAGCCAAAATGTTGTGATGGCATCCATGCAATAAAGCTTCTTCATGGTCCATACTGAGGTCTGGCTCATTTCTCTGCACACAGCTTGTCTGTAGGTCAAACTCTATACTCCTGATTACGCCAATCTTAACGGCGAAATGCGTAGAGTGATTGAGTGAAACATTTTGCATTTTTAATCATTATTTAGCTTATCTCTGGTAGCCTGTCTTCCGAACTGCTGCAGCCCTGCAAATGCTGGTTTGGAGCACTCCCAGCGCTGGCTAACTGCAGATCTACTTTCTCTACCCTAACTTATGAAGATATACTTGATGTTGCAATTACAAGTCTTTCTCTCGCTTTCCTATTATTATGGACCTACGTAGGCCCGTTTCTCTGCTCTATTAGCTTCAGTAGGTTAGAAGTGTGTGGGTACCCAGGAGCTTTCTACAGTGTCACCTGCTTGCATATATGGGTCTATATAGATAGAATGCAGACACATGGAGTCAGCCACTTGTGTTCACTAGGGTACCAAATTTGTTGACAAAGGTTACCGAGACTTTTAATATTGTCGTCCTGGTTGTTTTTTGCTTTATGCATGAATAAGAGTTAAGTTTTATTTCATTTTTCTCTCAGCAGCACAGTATCCCTCTACATGTATTCATGTTCCAGGGTTACCCTCTTATTTTCCACACTTGATACTGTCTGCAAATCTACTGTCGAGGGGTTATCACCGGTTGTCTGACTTACTTGATTAGCACATACCATATATTTTCTACCATGCCTGTGTTACTCTTGTGCATGGTGCGTTCTGGACACTCTGGTTGTACTAAATGTTCCCGTTTATCAAAGTCTTTCCTTGCTATGTTCCTGTCAAAACACTCTAGATTCCTGTCATTGCTGTTTGTCCTTCATATGAGTTTCTACTATTCCTGCCTTGTTTATATATCCTGTGCATGCCGGTTGTGAAACCTGGATCCTGATCGTGAGTAAAAACCCCTTGTCTGAACCAAAACCTGCCTGATTTTGTTGCTTGCCTCCTGCACTTGGACTCTTGACATTTTGGATGTTGCAGTCCAGGAAAAGCAATCTGATCATTCAATTATAACTTAATTTTTGCTTTCAATCATATTCTGTTTAAATCTTAATAAATCTAAATGATATTTCAAGAGAATCGAGGTACAATTGGTAGTATTTAGGGTATAAACCAGAGATCCTGGATCCAGACAATCTTTTTCACATTTTGTAGAGTCCAGACAATTAGTCTACCACACTTTTAACATCTTATCTGTTTTCATCAGGTATACATGTGTTCTTCGAAGTTTTTAAATCTTACTGCTTGATTTTAAACTTTTGATTCAGTTTAATTTTATTTTTTTATTAGTTTCCCCTTTTTATTACCATTTCAAGATCTAAGGATATTTTTTTTTTTGTCCTTTACATTATGAAAATAATTAACAAATATAGATAAATCCATTATAAATTAACAGTTTAAAACAATTTTTTGGTAATGTTAAAAATAAAATGTAGTTAAAACAGTGAATAAGCCAAATCACATCAGAAGAACATTTTGATTCTTTATCTGCACTTTGTATGAGGCTTATACTTCTTTCCATGGCATTTATTCTCACAGGGACAGAGTCCTCAGTACCAGTTATTTTTGTGTACACTTTAACTTCACACATTGTATTTGTGTATTTTGTCTCCCTCTACCCTGTTCCCCTGCATTCACTCATTTTCTACTTGTATATAGTTTAAGACATCCATGCAACTAAATAAATGTCTCCATTTTTCTTTAGTTTCATGTACTTCCGATGCTGTATTAGCTTTACAATTTGTACACTTTACATTTGCATTTCCAGTCACAAGTCACTCATTGTTCTTGGCATCCTAGCAAGTGGAGCAATTGTTAGGTTATTTTTTTAACATTAATTATACATGTGCATGGCGGTATTTTCGTTTCGAGTCATTTCGGACAGATTTCCTTTTGTATCGGATCAGACTGCGATTCGTTATTTTGTATCAATTCGAAATTTCAGACCGCCTATTTTCGTATCGAAAATGCTTCCGAAATAACAAAAATGGAAATGTCAGGTGAAAATGAATTTCTAACGAAACGGAATGCACGTCTAATTTTAATTACTTGGATTGGGGTAAAGAAAAAAAGATACCTTGTTTTAAAATAATTAGGAATCTGAAAATTTCACTCGAAAAATGCCAAAAAAAAAAAAAAGTTTTCGCTGCAAGTGCAAAAAAATAATAAATGGTTCAATAAATATTTAATAAAAACTGGAATACTTTTTACATTGAAACCTATTGGGATTATTTTGGTACTGGCTGGTATTTTTATTATAATACCGACTTTTTTTTTGAGGCAATGCAAGGCAGAAACTGGTCAGTCTAATAAAGCAACGTATGTTCGTCTTCTTCGGCTGGGGTCAGACGAGCGTGATTTCTACGGGCTGTACGTCCGTGCAGTACGGACATCGTCAGTACGGATGACGCAGTAGTGGTCACACAGTCCGTTTTTTCACTGAAGTTATTTTTGACGGATGTAGGAGGGAAAAATAAATTACAATGAAAAAACATTCTGTCCGTCAAAAATGCTGGACGTATAAATGCAGTCCGTCTGACCATGCTCCATCACTCACACACAAAGCTATGCAGACGTTGTGGACGCAGCGCACTCCGCACGTCCGTTCTAGCAGTATTACGTTCTTGCCTAACCTGCGTCCGTTTGCCGCGGCCGTTGTGCGTCCGCAGTTCAGTGCGGACGTACTTCATGTGTCAGGCTCCAATGGACTTTCTTTCATGCTATCACGGACGTACTTTTAGGCGCAATCACGGACGTGAACACTACGCTCGTCTGACACCAGCCTTCAAATCCACGTGTGCGCTTCACTTCTCTTTTCTTGTAGGATTCCAACGGTGCATTAATTATACCGCAGAGAGGTGCTTCCCTGCAGTGTGCAGATTCATATGCTGCATTAAAACTTTGTTTTGGATAATTTCGTTCCGGTTTGTTTTAGATCATTTAGTTACGTTTTTTTTTTTTTCCGTTTCGGATCATTTCAGCCCGATATATTTTAGTATTGGATCATTTCTGACCAGACCACAATTCATTATTTCGGATCGATTTAGGATTTCGGACCACCGATTTTCGTATCGAAAATGCATCCGAAATAATGAAAATGGAGACATCGGAAAAAAACTAATTTTGGACGAAACGTAATGCACATACCTACCCATATTTCCAAATTGCAAATAGCCAAAGGGGTTTAACCCCTTCACTGCTGAGCCATTTCACGTCTTAAAAAAACAAACAGTTTCTTTTTATTATTATTTTTGGTCTCTACTTTAAACATGGTCATGTTTGGTATCATTGGAAAGGCCATGATCTGCTAGCTGCCAACAGTCTGGAGATATCGGGGTTCAAAAGGAACCCCTATCTTTCCATAGGAGTCAATGAGGACGTTCCCCACACGTCCTTAGTAGTGAAAGGGTTAATACTTAGAGGACAGATTTCAATTCTGTCTTCAACAGAAGAGAGAAGCACCGTTAAACGTTTCCACTGCCAAGTCTATCCTCAGTTATACCCAAAGCATAGATTTGTACACTGAAATATTGAATGAAGAAGACTGATGAACTTAAAACAGTTTGTGTTAATCTACTTTTATTGAGGGTATTTGTAGACAAGAACACATGAAAATAAACATATCACACATCATAGTAAAGAACTGCTATGCGAGATCTTTCATTGTGCGTATTTCAGCTTCAAGACAGATAATAGATAAGACATTGACATATTGCAGAGAAGTAATTTTGGGTGGTGAAATTGGCACTTCAGATACAGCACATGCAACAGTTTACATCACAGTTGATCAACAAGCTACAGTCAAGACTTAATTTGCCTTTTGAAGAGATTATTGCAATACAAGAAGCAGCTTTTGAATAACTGGTCTCTAGTTAACAATAAGCAAAGGGTAAACTCAATTGTACCCCACAAGTATAGAATGCAATTTCTTTAGATCGTATTCGAACACCGCTTAAAGAGATTATTCATTTTCTCCCCAGAGATAGGCAAGGGAAGTAAGAAAAGAAAAAAAAGACTACAGATGGATACCTTCGAACACCCCTGGTCCTAGCACGACACCACATTGTGGACACTTTATGATGCAATAATTAAATTGCCAACCCCCCCCCCAAAAAAAAACACCTTCAACTGGAACACCTCCAAATTCAGGGTCTGGTCTTGTTTTTGGAGGCAACTGAATCAACGAGTTTTTCGGAAAGCATTGAATTTTTAATTTGGCCGTAAAATTTACAAAACATTTAATTTTTAAATCCTTTTTATTTTAGGTTTACTTGATCACCACAGTTGTGTTTTAGGATTATTGTTACTTTAAGGCAGTGTTTCCCAAACCTGTCCTCGGGACCCTCTGCCTCGCCAGGTTTGCCAGATATCTGAAGCACAGCACAGGTGATACGATTTGTTGCTCATTGATTGCAGGACTCTGTCTGCTTTTACCCAAAGTGATCTGCAAAATCTGGCCTGGTTGAGGGTCCCAAGGACAGGTTAGGGAAACACTGCTTTAAGGGTCTGGGTTAACTCCAACATTCTGTGCCATTTTTGGCATCAGAAGCTGCTCCTTTTGCCGTTAACTTTAGAAGAAACATAATCTGTTGCCTAAAAATGAAGCAAAAATTAAACAACTGTTTGTGTTAGTGTTGACCCTAAAGAGAACACTAGGACAAATTGCAACTAAATTTAATTACAAACCCTAGCCCTAAAATCCGTCTGCATCAATAAAAACGCTCCAATTCGATAGCCATCAAGGCATCAAATTCAGAAGTGTCCAATTTAGAGGTTTTTTTCTATTTCACATTGTTTTTATTGAGTTGCTTGTAGAAGCATCCACAAGGTTTGCAACTCGACCACAGGATACCACCAATCAAATAACGTTCCGGATGTGCAGCATTAGGCTTTCAGATTGCAATCTATTTCTGTAACAAGGACTTCTAGAGGACACTAACAAACATAACCAACTTTATGGAAATATACAGCTCATCTAACGCACCCTAATTACAGCAAGGTTATTAAAAATCTAGTAAATCACACAAATTCTCTTCCACTAACTGGAAAAAAAACCCATCAATATCTGTACAGCACTGACTGAATTATTATGATGCAAAATTTATGATCGTTCAACGATGCCCTTAGTTTGTCTTCACTCAAATCTTTTTTTCTATAAAATGTATAAACCAGACACAGACCCCACTCACTTTTCACTTTTTTTTAAAATTTCTTTTGATTGTCCAGAAATAAATCTTCGCACCTCATCTGATTTTTAAGATCGGGGTGAACCTGCACCAAAAATGATTGTGCAAACAAACTCACAACCTGCTTTGCACCAAAGATTTATTCATAAAGTTTGAAAATCTACCCTAAACTATTTTCAAACGCCATTGCACTACAGAATACTACATATTGTTTTTTTCAATTCTGAACAGTAATCTAAAATTATACTCATTGTGCACAGTTCTCTGACAATGCCCAATGTACGTCTCAAGCAGAAGGGGCTTGTTCCTTAATTCTGGTTCTTCACTGTCCGTAAGGAGGAAATGAAATAAACACACGGTATAGGTGTCCTCTGAGGCAAACCGTCTGTAAGAACTAAATGGATATTAGATATATGTATATTTTTATCCAAAAACAATTAACATCAGCAATGCAATCCTGGCAAACTACGACATATAAAGTTAGAAGCACGTCTGACCTCAATAATAGATATATAGTAGTATAAAATAATTTACAAAGACATATAGGTGGAGCCTCCTCTATCTGGAATGCCAAACATTGCAAATATTGTAATTTTCCATTTTTTTGGAATCCGGTCAGATTTCCATACAGCCAGAGGGGATGGGGAGGTGGGGGTTGCTGGCAAGTCAGGATGCACATGCTGTGCAACACCAGTAAGAGACACACTGGAGTACGCTGTGCAGCGCCAGCAAGGTACCTACTGAGCAGTGCCAGCATGTTCCACACTACATCCACGCTGGCACTGCTCACAATCCCTGAGTGTGTCCCTCACTGCTGCAGAACAGGCTGTACAAAAGCAGCAGGAAGGTGAGTCACAATTCTCAGGGTTATTCAGAGAGCGGTGAAAAGCAGGAGAATGACTGGAGAATGGAAAATTCTAGGTCAAAATAGCCGATTTGGAAAATGAGATGAAGAGAATTTTTCTAGTTCGGCTATTT
Organism: Leptobrachium leishanense; assembly: GCA_009667805.1. Classification (NCBI taxonomy): domain Eukaryota; kingdom Metazoa; phylum Chordata; class Amphibia; order Anura; family Megophryidae; genus Leptobrachium; species Leptobrachium leishanense. Next base: position 146,731,496 of record CM019064.1, on the reverse strand, counting down.
TGACCTAGAATTTTCCATTCTCCAGTCATTCTCCTGCTTTTCACCGCTCTCTGAATAACCATGTGTCTTCCGCTGGTAACAGGTTAAAAATTCCTAAATACAGACATACTTGCTGAGATGTATGGGATGGAGTCAAATAGTTTAAAATCGATCTTCCTTCTCATATGGAATTACCCAACTTGGTAAAATTTTGTGATGATCTAGTGCCTTTACAATTTTTAGTAGCATTATTCGTTCAATGGTAAACATTTTTTTTTTTAAAAATCAGTGTCTTAACACAGTCCAGAAACAGTCTGGACAAATGAACTTGGTATTGACCTTTTTATTTTTAAACTTGCCCTAAAAAGGGTCCAAATTCAAACATATGCTGCATCTATGACACATATTGAACATATTTGGGTGTTAAACAATAATAAAAAAAAATAAAAAAATCAGATACAGGTGAAGAGATTTATTTATGACCTAAAATAGTGTAATTTTCACCATCACACTATGCCCCTACAAGCATCATTTAAAAAAAAAAACCTGACACACACCGGGTTGCAATAGACAGACCATCTGATAATAAACTTCCACAAACAGAGAGGGAACACAAGTTTTCCATCTTATTCAAGTTAAAAGAAATAATTAAATATGTGCGTGATTTTGTTTACCAGAAAACAAGTTCAAATATACATAATTTAACAGTTCTGAACTATGATTTAGACATTCGTTAACATTGTATTACAGTTTACAGAACGAACATAATTAAAACCTGTAGAAACAATATTTCTATTACTTACATCTAAAAATAAATACGGTCTAAAAGGAAATACGAATGGAAAAATAAAAGAAAAGCAAATCTGTTTAATATACCAAAGGCCACTGATTGGCATTAAGAATAAAAATATAAAACCTAAAGAGATTTTGTGCAATATTAAGTAAACAGCATGAAACGACCAAGACTACCATAAATGTATGCATATATTTTATGAATATAACATTGCAGTGTATGGAAAACACATTGGGCACTATTTTCTGGTGAACACTAACGTTAGTGTTCGGATATGTAAGCGTTATCGCCAGGATCCCCATTTAATGCATGCATCCCATATTACGTTCCTAACGCTAAACCCGTTAGTGCATCGGTTTTAGTGCTAGTTTCCGCAATCTTGCTGTACTTTGCACTCCCCATGTTAAGTATAGAATGTGCAGTCATTAGTGTTTCGATACACAAGAAATTACAAAGTCCTAGCGTTAATTACCATCGGGACACACAAGGCAAAATTTTAGCTATTCCTAAAAACTGGTGCTAAAGGATTTGCATTTGCAAAATCATTTAGCACCCCTAAAAAACCCCCCTAATAAATCCAATACTCGCATCTCATCCTGCGGCGAGAACAGTGGCCAGATCCGCCTCTTTGAATGCGAGCAGAGTGAGACTGGGAACAAATAGTTCCTAGTCTCCCTCTGCAATCACGCACGGCTTGCGACGTGGAAGCGCAAACCTCCATGGAGTCCTATGATCTCCAGGAGGTGATACTCGTTGTGGCGCGAAAGCGCTACCGCGAGTATCCCAGGGCGAGGTGCTGAGACAGCCCCTGCCCCGGAATATCGCGGTAAAATCTGGACACTACAGAGAAATCTGCAGGCGCAGATATTGCCCCTTAGCATCACCATTTTAGCCTTCACCAGGGAATACGGCCCATTATTTTAAAATCTTCCACTTTCAAATGAAATAAATTTATATTTTTCCAAAATATCTAGAAACATCAACTGGGGATCTTTCTTTAACTTGCTCTAGAAAGTACCGTTACGAGGTGTACTCTTACATAACAAACAAACGCCCCACTCCCCCCCCTTAAATAAAATGGCAGACACGGCTGACCATTCGTCAGCTGCCGTCTCCTAAGACGCTCACTGCTGCGAGAGTTTGGCGACAAGATTATGTCAGCACGCAGAGCATTGTCCATTTAAGTCTGTTTAAAAAAATAATTGTCTTGATGTCCTCTGCAAACAGAGCCAGAACCTAGTAAAATACATTTCAGAAAAGGAACGTAAATAGTCAACAAGTAGCATTTTGGTAGGGAGACACATACTAAAACAAATTTATGATTTGAGATTTTCATACAGATTCAATATACAGATTGTGAAATCATTTCACTGCTATTAAACATTTATGGCTGCAGCACTGCCTTGTTGCTCAATTAGGCTTGAGTGACAGTAAATATTTTCCTTCAGTATATGCAAGAGGTCTCTGCAGCATCATCTCTCCGAGCGAGCCTAAGATAATCATTGGCATCTACTGAGGAAGCGGCTTCATACCGGGAAACGCGTTTAGATGCACTTTTTATATTGAAATTATATTTTTTACCTTAATAAATGAATTAATCTTACACCCCCTGTGTGCTGATCTTCACTTTTACTGATACAATCCTGGACTGCTGCTGAGGAGCGGAAAGAAGGCGCTGGAGTACTGTAAGGGGAATCCGGCATTCCTAAAGCTGCCGGTTGCCGTTACATCTAGTGTCTGATCTTGAGACACTGAAAAATGTGAGTCAATTCTCCCTAAAGGGGTTTATTCATATATCTACCTGACATACTGCGCAATATATTTGTTTCTGTTTTATTTGAGGGCTGGACCCCATCTAAATAGAGGGAACATCTTAAAGAACATCCCACTGGCTGGAAGAAGCGCCTGTCCCACCACACTGTTTTTTTTCATATGCTTCTCTTTGATGAATTGGGATATTTCCTCTAGTGAGTGGAGACGGGCTGCTGATCTAGCCCACCCTGGACTTCTGCATAGGTCCACAATAACATACTGAACTGTTTCATCACCACAATCCTTATCCCACTCACTATCACTATATTCAGTGAAATCCATTTGGAAGACATTCTCATAAGAAACCCCTAGGTGGCGCCTGATATTCAGACTTTTGTGTAAGATAATCATTGTGTGCTCGACCAGCCCACAACTATATATTCTTATGGCACTATTATAATCTTAATGCTACCGTTAACACTCACATATCTTAGCGCTAACGCTAGGATAAGTGCCTTTAGCGCATGCCCCCATATCACATCCCTAACCCTAAAGGATTAAAAAAATACATTACTGCATTGGTGATTGTGCTCGTTTGCGCGAGCTTACTGTACTTTGCACTCCCTATACATAACATGGGGATCTCAATCAGTAATTAGCGTTAGGATTACAAAGTCCCAAAGCTAACTACCGCACCAATGTGGTATCAAAATTTTTTGTATTCTGGCTTCTACAGAATCAGTTAGCACCAGCTAAAAAACACCCCAAAAAATCAGATACTCACCTCTCATCCTGCGGCACAAACGGTGGCCTGATCCGCCGCTTCTGGCTGCCGGAAGCAGAGTGAGACTGGGGGCAAATAGTCCCAAAGTCTCCCTCCGCGGCCCTGCACTATCTCGCGAGAGAGAGGTCAGGCAGGGCTCCTGGCCAAGCAGCACAACCCTCCATGGAGTCCTATTGTCTCCAGGAGATGATACGCACAGTGGGAAGGCTGCCGAATTAGCGCTTGCACCGTAATACGGTGCTAAAATGGGGTCACTATAAGGAAACCTGCAGGCGCAGGCTTTTCTCGTTAACGTCCCCATTTCAGCGCCCACAATGTAATATGGCCCTTAATCGGCACAAGAGTTTTAATGATACAGAGAATGTGTATTCCATTTACTTAAAAAATTATGTATTAGTATATTAATAGTTTCTACATTCCATTGAAAGAAGGAATTAACCTGTCACTGTGAAGAACTACTGCAGGGAGAGTTTTATTTGCTATTTTTGAGAAAAAAAGAGGCTAAGCCACAGATGTCAAATTCCCAGAGTCCTATCTGGTATGCAAATTCTTGTAACTTCTAATGTTTTTTTGTCAGCTCATCGGAAGAGAAAGAAAAGGGGCAATACTAAACTGCAAGAGGTTTGAGTATCAATTTGTAAGTTGTATTTATATTGCTTTTTCCATTCTACTATGGTGAAAAGAGGATGCTAGTGCCCCCTTACACACAAAATGCAGACACATTTATAACAGGGGAAAATTTTGCTGCATTAAAGGGACACTCCAGGGATAAAACTTGGGTGGTGGGCAGAGGGGGTCAAATAATAACCCCTCCTGACAACCCTCAAGATAAAACTTGACCTGTATCCAACAAAGCACTGGCCCTGACATGCTGCCAGATTCCTTGAGTAAGCATCCAGCCAATCCAAGAGCTGGGAGGGACAGAGGTGGGACCAAAATTGCTGGAAGATCAGCTCTTGCAGATCTGAGCTTCAGGTAGGTATTTAGCCCCGGCTCTCAGAGGACTGAATAAGCCCTCCAAGGGTCACCTGTAAAGAAGAGTTTGTGTCTTTTTAAGTAATGAATTATTATGATAACCAGGTTTTATTAAGGAGAGGCAACAACCGAACCAATAAATCAATAATAAAAACATTTTGGCAATAGGTCATGGTAGTGCCATATTTGCAGCTCAGTTCACATAATCTTTACTCTGTTAACAGATGAGAATTCCTGCTGTATCCAATATGTACACATTGCAAGAACGTATAGTTTACAGATTTATTAAGCAATATAATTGCCATCAGGTCACATTAGATAGTGAGAATGGCTTTTGAAGCATTCACCTAATACTTTATAAACATAAAAACAGTTGGGTTAACGATTTTTGCAGAAAGCATGGAATGTTGTGTGTTTTTTGTTTTGGAAGGAATGAAATATAAAATGCTGTAACACAAAGATGACAGCTCATGGGAAGGGTGGAAATCCTTAGATTAACAAAGAAAAATCATGTTTTCAGTATTGAACAGTCACATGGAGTGTATTGGCAAAATAGTTTTGCCATGGTTTACAATCATTATCATACCTCGTTAAACCTGAAAATAAAAAAGTAGCCGAGATCCCTGTTTAGACTGAACAAAAAAAAATTAAAATTTACATATGCAATACATTTCTGAAAAACACAAAAGGGCGCTATTCCCTAGTGAATGCCAACATTAGCGTCTGGATGTGTAAGAGCTATTGCTAGGATAAGGGAGTTTAACGCATGCCACCCAGTTTACATTCCTGACGCTAAACCGGTTTGTAATCCGTTTACACAAAACGATGCGCTAGCTTCCACGAGCTTACTGTACTTTGCGCAAACGTCCATTAGCGTTTCGATTCGCAAGGAATTACAAAGTCCTAGCACTAATTACCGGCGGGACGCACAAGGCAAAATTTAAGCTATTCCTAAAAGCTGGTGCTAAATGATTCTGCATTTATGGAAATGGTGGTCCCATCTGCTGCTTCTGGTCGCCTGGAGACAAATGGCTCCCAGTCTCCCTCCGCGATCACTCTGCTGCGTGGGGCGGAAGCACAAGCCTCCATGGAGTCCTATGGACTCCAGAAAGTGATACTCACGGTGGCACTACCAAGAGTATTCCAGCAGCAAGTATTGCGTTGCGGGTCGAGGTGCTGAGCTAGTGCCTGCCCTGGAATATCGCGTTAACATGAGGACGCTACAGGAAAAACTGCAGGCATGGATTTTCCCCGTCAGCGTCCCTATGTTAGCACAAAGAAGGTAATCGGGACCAAAATGTACTGCAGGTACATGCGTTGTGATGATCCTGGTCACATTTCTCTTTGTTTTCCATACACTGCAATTAAATTATGGTGGAATCAATAGAAAACACCTTATTCCCTTTCAGTTGCAAGTTAACAAGAAACAAAAATTATGTTAGAATTTTCTTCAATGAGAAAAAAAGCTTGTAACAAACGAGAACCAAGTATATGAAACCTCAATGTGTGTTTGAATGGAAGGAAAGATTAGCTTGGATCCCGATGATTGCAATCAGACAGCTCCAGATAGGGTCACAAAATTATCACAACCATTGGTGTCTGTTGATCCCCTGTGGAATAAAAACAAAAATTAGTATAGGATAATGATGGTTGTATTTCAACATAAAGGGCTAGAAACATGCACTGATTTTAGACTATTTTTAAAAGAATATTTTATAGTAATTTCCTTAATTTTACTAGTTATAATAGGATTACTATAGAATCAGAAATGCAAAAAAGTCACATCATAAAAAGACGTATTTTTATAAATGATTTCCAGTTGGCAGCAGACGAATTGGATATAGGTTTCCAAATTGGACACGGCTGATTTTGACTGCACAACATTTATCCACAGTGCAACTGGACGGCTCAGGTACAAAAAGAAGCATGATTTTTCCTAGCTAGGGTTAGAAATTAGTGTGAGGGTTAGAACTTCGGGTTAGGTTACCATTTGAGCTTCCTTTAGGGTTAGGTTTTAGGATTAGGGTTAAATCTAACATTCTGCTTAGTTTTTAGGCTGCACTCGTATAAAAAGAAGAGGCTGAATCTGTTACCTATAAATGAAGCAAAAAAAATGGAGCAGACTGTTAAGTTAAATTTGACCCTAAAAAGCTCAAATGATGACCCAAACCTAATCTATAACAATAATCCTATCTTCTAAACCTAACCCTTACCTCTAACCCTAAAACTGGAGCGCTGAATTTGAAACGCGCCTAATTCAGCTGCGTCATTTTTAAAGACACGTCTTTTTTTACGCATCCTCTCCAAAGCATACCCTTATAATTGGTGAAGCACAATACTTCATAACATTTTTTGTTACAGTTTTAGAATTCTCAAACCATTGAGTATCACAGAAACGCTTTCTATATTACAAATGGAAAAATATTTCTTTAAAAAAAAAAATTCTTGACATTACCTCATTCTCACCCCTCCAACATGCAGGTCAAACCATGTCCTTTCATCATCAGTAACCTATAAATAACTCCTTCCACACCTTTGCTAAGCTCTGCAGATAACATGATTTTCAAAACCATCATTAGGTGCCCGGAATCAAGTTAAAGGGACACTCTACATAGTGTGAGCGTTTAATATTATCTGAGTAGCCACAATACTGTGAGTTCCCGCCCCCCTCCCCCCCGAGGGGGATAAGAGAGCCAATTTAGCCTTAGAATTGCAGGGGCTTAGTCCTGCCCAGAACCTTAGGTTTCCTTAGCTTGGAGTACTTCGGATTCCAGCCCCAACCAAATGTATCAAAGCCTTCCTGCATTGAAAGCCACTAGAGCACCTAGCCCCTCTGTGGTCACATGACATGCTGAGCTGGAAGAACGTCCCATTTAGACAACTCCGGTCGGCAGGCGATATCCATCTGTCTACACGCACACAGCCAACTCACGCCTCCATGACGTCTCAAGGGCAGCACCGGTCCTTTGGAATGACTTGCCTAACCCTATCAAACTCTCCCCTGATCTTCAGGCCTTCAAGAAATCCCTCAAAACCCATCTCTTCAGATTAGCGTACCACATCACTGATGCAACTTGTACCTCTGCTCACCTACTCACACATGATTGAAGCTGCTTCTATGGCCCCACCATTCCCAAACCACTGGCACTAATGATCCTGCTATCTAGTAAAATTCCTCTCGTCTTCCTCAACCCCAATCCCTCTAGATTGTAAACTCCTATCAACAGGGGCCTCTACACCGCTGGTTTCCATCATATGTAGGTTTATCTGTATCTCTTTCCCTTTGGTTATTGTAAAGCGCTGTGGAAACGGTTGGCGCTATATAAATGATGACAATAATAATATCCTGCAGGGTTCAGAGGGGACCAGTGCTGGATTCAGGTGAGTTTTTTGAAAGGAACAGGAGGGCGAAGTGTATAGGGTGTCAGAAGGGGTTAATGTTTCACCCCTCTGGTCCCCACCCCTCTTGGTTTAACCCTATAGTACCGCTTCAACTGGAACTGGTCTCATATTAGACAATTGCAAAAAATATTTTGTTGCAAATGTGCTCCAGAATATATAGCTCATGTACTTTAAAGGAGTTGTAAATGCGGATTCAGACTCCCAGTGCTGATGTTGCCTGCTCAATTCTTACAGAGTACAGTTACTTCCTTTATATGACAAATTCAATGGAATCCACTGTAGTGACAAAGAAAGAGGAGAGAGGTAATGTTGCGTGTGTATGTAGGCATATGTGGTGGTTATGGGGCAATTGAAACTATTTTAATCAATGATCCTACAAACCACATTTCTTTCCAGTGGTTTTATGGAAAAGGGTTTTGTGGAAGTGTAAGGTTTGAGAAACTTGATCAGAATTTCACTCACATTGCGATCAGGATACCAAATATTTGAGGCTCATCCAATTTTGGATTAATATTGGTTTGTGATGATATGTGTCTGGAGTTTATGGGACTACAGCTCACCAGAAATGAGAGACAAAGTATAAAGGATTCTTTTCATCTTCAAATTCAGAGCTTCTGGTTGGGTGTACTGTACAAGAGCACTTCCCTAGCATCAGACATTTACTGACAATTTTTGACACCCAGCCAGCCCTACCTGGCAACTCCAAGTATGAGACAAATATGGGCACCAACACACATTTATTTAAGAAAAACGGATAAATGACTGAGGTGTGGGACTTCCATCATCTTGGCACTCAAAACAGCAAGGATATAGAGGAGAGAGTTGAATTCAAGACTTGACAGAAGATCAGTGTACTCACATGCAAGCATTCTCCAGGGAACGCTGTTTAGGAAAGATCATTTAAAAATTTATGAGAAAATACAATAGAACAGAGTGAAAAGAAAAAAAAGAAAGAAAAAGAAATCGTCAAAAAGATGATGTTGACATTCATGATTTTTTAAATTGCTAAAGGGTACCAGAGCTAGCAGAAGGCATGCACCTGGAGGGTTAGTAAAAAGACATGGTAGAGCAACTTCTGAATGGGTTATTTAAAGCAATAAAACACATTGGAAGGCTCATACGTGCAATAATTGGACGGACATGTGCGTCAGTGTCAAGCATACCAATCAATAGTATTTTTATTTATTTGCTGTTGTATTTGAAAAACAGCATCAAGGAAACAAATACAAAATAGAACTTGGGAAATTTGTCAAACTAAGCCTCAAGGTGTAGCAAATTGTAAGCAGGCAGAGAATAATTTTGCCATAACAAAGATGAGTAAAGCAGATGCATGCAAAGGAAATTGTTAATGGCGGAGTAAGGATAAGAGCAGTTGAAAAGAAAAACAAAAGCATTCAAAACCACTGACTTGTTTAAGAGGATGGTCCGACCCATCTGGAGCCATTCGGAATCTATCAGACCCCACCGAGTCAATAGGTCTGCTCCCAACGCTGTAGTTTCTGGGACGTCGGATGGTATCAGAACTGGAAAGAGGTGTGAAGCTATTTCTTCGCATCCGCATGGGAGTTTGGCTTTGATCAAAGACCCCCTAATGGGTTTAGAAAATGAGAAGAAACTATGTTAAATCAACCCCTCTAAACATTAGAGCACCCTTACTGACGGTATTAAGGCATTACGAAACATTTTTGGTTGCATACATATTTCTTTTAAACACAAACTTATTGTTAAAAATGGTTGTTTAAAAATATACAGTATATTGCAGAAATGTAGTGCAATAGTACTTATATTAAGAAAAATCTAGAGATGTTGGACCATGGTCCGACTGAGACGTTATGCTTAATGAGTGGTTTTGTATAACAGCCCGGATTATTGAGGACAACAGCTCCCATCCTATCGAAACGGAGTCTCAAACTTCCCCTGCAGTTTGGCTACTGTGCCAGGTTACAAACACCAAAAAGAGTGTATTATACATAAAAAAAAATTAAGAATAGTGTGTCAGCAAACCTCAACCACAATGTGAACGAAAAGTACTCACTGCTGGCTTGTCTCGGTGCGTGTCCACAGCATCCACACCCAGGTTTATCATTTCCACCTTACATCCTTAATGAAAGAAAGAACAAATTAAGTCCAGGCTTCAGCTTCACTTTAAAAGTCACTGCTGGAAACGACCCCAATTGTAACTTAAACACATGCGGTATCTCTGGAGTTCTACGGAAATGAAAGCAGATCATCGTATACTTTGCAAGCATGCCCGATTAATAATTAGAAAGGAAAAAAAAAAAAGGGGTTTTGAATAATGATAAAGGCATTAGAAATTTTTTTTATTCATGTTACAGTAACTCACGATCAAATGTTTCTAGTTCAAAAAAAAAAAATTTAAAACATGGCATGCATAGTTGACAGTTATGTATAGTTTAAATGGATGTGTAGAATATAAATTGTGCGTATAGATTGTTGTTCTAAGATCGTTAAAAGATTAAAATAATGTAAATTTCTGTATTCGTTTACTCCAAGAAAAATATTGCTGGGATATAAGGTCCTAAACTGTAGATGGTGTCTCTCACCTTTCCTTATTTTCAAACAGGGTTTGCATTATCAGCATACAAGCAGAAATGGCCTTTGTGTCAAATACAGTAAATGTGATAAAGATAGATAGTAAAATGATCAGATCTCCTGCTTACAGGGATTTGTAGTGATAAGATTAATAGCAATGCAGCTTCCAAAAAATACCAACAGAATAAAAAAAATATATATCTGTATGCGGCATAATGACTGTGTTTGGAAATTACAGTAACGACGTGTATCGGTACTAACAGGGAATTTCTGCCAATTTAACCCCATGATTCTTTTCCCTGTAGAGCAGTGAGTGACCCCATAGCTGTCCCTCTATTCTGCACCATCCCTGGCTGTTGTAATGCAGCAGCAAAGTTTGTAGAGCTTTTTGTTAGAGTGACAGTGGGAGCTGCTCCTTATAGCTCTCTTTACACGAACACATTGGCAGAAAATTCAGTTTATCCCAAAGAGATCACTAATCTTGCATTACAATGTTCTGCAAATGGATAAATTATTTGCTAGACTTCACTTTTCATTGTACTACATTGTGAAACTCTGTACATGTTTTGGTAGCAAAAGGTATAGAATAATAGTTATGGAAGTTGAAAAGATACGTCTTTTTTTTTTTATGTGGGACGTTATCCCTACCTAAATTACTAACTCTGAATAGTCTACCACTAGGATGAATGACTGTAACACAAGTTTAGAGGTTTTAACATCCTTGGTGAATATCAAACTCAGTTTTGTTTCATTAATTTTTGAACAAACAAAAAAATTGATACTATGGCAGATGCAACTGCAGGCATGCGCAGATGTGGAAACAGATTTATATGACAGCTGAAAATCCCCTTGAAAGCTGGAGATAAAAATAGTTGATTGGACGTAGGTAAGATTATTAAAGTTATAGCTATAGTTATACGACCAATGTTAATATAAACCAAGACAGTAGGTAAATAGGTCTTGTCAATTTATGTTGTATAGAAGAATTTTATGTACAAAAATTACAATAATGTACAACATATAAATACGGTTTGATTAAGCCAATACGACAAAACACACTTACAGGTTGAGACTCCCTCAACTGTAAGATCAAAAAACCTAAAAACCTTGAAAACCAAAGTTTCCAGTGCCGTAAGTCATCATCCTGCATCGAGGAAATGTTCCTCATGGTATCCCAGTGTGTTCCCCAGCACCAACGAGTGAAGGAGATGCTGCGTAGCGCCAGTGTGGAACACACATATTCCTTGCTGGTGCTGCACAGCGTATCCCTCGTGATACCCAAGCTTTGTCCCTTTTCCATTCCAGTTGTTTGGAATCCTGGCAGGATTTCAAAAGTTGGAATTTTCCAAATGCCTGCTGTCCCAAACATTTCGGGTAAGAGGTGCTCAACCTCTATATGTAATTTTAATACATCGACTCTGAAGCTCCTATTGCTTCTCTTTCTTGCTTTATTAAACATAGCAGCAAGTGGCAACTAGCAAGAACTTGAAAATATGAAGCATTTATATTGAATAAAAGAGAATACATGTATCATAACAAAAGTAACAGATATATATGGTATCTCCCGACACCCCTTCATTCCTTTGGACTGGTCCTCCTTCCTGTCAGTTCCCATCAAAACCAGGCAACGCCCTTTCTACTTCCTCTTTCTTAGATGCTCGGCGACTAGTTAAGTATTACATACTCTCTCTCATGTTATATTCCGTTTTAGAGTTATACATTGACTTTGGCATATACATTTATTATATATTTATTGCAGTTTCACTTGGTTATTTTGGCGGGCGCCTGGCTTTAACCGTGGCGTCAGCAAATTCCGTTAGTTTGACAGTGTGACCGCGGCTTATCTCCGTCTGCCTGCCTGTTCGAGACGCTGCACGCGCTCGCTGGCTGGGTGGACGGGATTAACCACTAGGTCAGAGCACGCGGGATTTACCGGCGCCATTACCAGCTCACCACTCCAGCGCCATGCCACGAGGCAAAACCCTGCAGCGTCCAGCTTCCCCCGCAGAGTCAGAGCATTCCTCGAAGGACAGCTCGGGTGAGCAGCAGCAGCCTAACACACCCGTTCTAGCCCAAGCTCAGATGGCTCCCTCCCAGCCCTCCACTCTAGACCCATATATGCAGGCGTCTATTGACTCTTTAAAGCAGTCTCAGTCCTGTCAGCAGATTTCACCCGCTCTTTAAAAGAAGTGATGGCTGAGACTCGCCACATTGATGATCCCCCGCCGCTAGCAGTTTATGACAAGGGCAACACACTCACCGCGGTGAGGCCCCCCGAGACCCCCCTGGCCACAACCATGGGGAAACAGTCCGTGAAACACGCACAACACGTAACTGGAGGGGCTGGCAACCCCGCAACACTGCCGGGACGCGTGCACCCATCCCCCGCTGCTGCACCCCGAAAACGTGCTCCTGCACATACGGTGTCAGCTCCCACTAAACAAGTTAGGGTCTCTACCGTAACCAATCCAGACACTGCTATTGTCCCTGCTCCGCTTCAAGACCCCAATCTTGACTCTGAGGAGGATGACACTAGCGACGTCATTGATGTTTTTTCCTCTGATGAGGAATTGTCTGAGGACCCCGTAGAGGTGGATTCTAAAGCCTGCCCGGGCATTATCTATGACCCTTTGGGAAATCCACTTTTCTGCCCGGAGGACCTCTCCCACCCTAGGTCTGCAGAATGGTCCCCATTACCCCACGTTGAGAAGTGGGTAGATGCACAGGCGCGAAAAGCCCTGGACAAAGCTACTCGTAACCGCATGAAAGCGGAAAGTCCACATCCCACCACGAGTGGTAAAACCTGTTTAACTCCCGAAGTGGATAAGGCTTTTGTTGACTTTGTCACCCCTAAAAGGCTGGACTCCCAGCAAAGGCATAGATCACGCCTTTAGGGTTTGCCAGGACAAATTCCTTGACACCATGGGACCCCTGGTTAAGTTGCTTGATACAGCAGAGCAGGCTAAATCGGGTGACCCCCTGGACCCCGTTCAAATTACTAACTGGGCCCAAAGGTCACCAAGCTTCCTGGGTAATACCAACACAGCATTAGCCTCTGAAAAGCGCAAATGCATCCTATTAAAGATGGATCGCCAACTGGCTGGTGTGGCAGATAATGAAGTGGGTGCTGCAGCTCATGGAGCTTTGTTCGGCAAAGGTTTCCTAAGAGACATGAACGAATATTCTTCTGCCTTCAACAAAATGGAACGAGTATCCAATTCACTTAAGAAAGTGTTCTCCGGGGTTTTTCCACGGGCCGGTGGATATCGGGGCCAAGCTACCGGCCGTGCAAAACCCATCACCTCAGGTCCCGCGGGAGACAACCCCTCCGCTGCAACAGCTCCTGCACCATCCCCGTTCTTCCCTTCCTGCTCTCGGCCGTGGCGTGGCAGGGGATTCCGGGGCGCTAGAGGCGGTCATTCTTCCTCGACCTTCAGACATACAGGTACCATTACACCTTCTACACCCGTCTACGACCAAAGTGGGGGGTCGTTTAGGATATTTTCACGCTGCATGGTGTCGCATTACGTCGGACCCTTGGGTCCTCAACACTGTGCAAGGATTTGTTTTGGAGTTCTCTTCTCCACCGTGCCAACTAACGTTTTCCCTTTTCGGGGGACAGGCGGACGTTGGTGGAAAGGGAGATTACGGAACTATGCCAGAAAGAGGCCATAGAACGGGTTCCACGGGAGAACGCAGGCTTCCTGAGCAACCTGTTTCTGGTCCCCAAACAGGGCGGAGGTGTTCGCCCGGTCATCAACCTCAGGGAGTTGCATGGGTCGGTGATTTATCGTCACTTTCGGATGGAAGGCATGCATATGCTCAAGGATCTGCTGAGACCACACGATTGGTTGGCAAAGGTGGATCTCAAGGATGCATACCTGACCATCCTACTTGCCAAGGGACCGCGGGATTTTCTCCCATTCCATTGGGGTCCCGACCTCTGGAGATTTCGTTGCCTACCTTTCGGCCAGTCTTTGGCCCCTTGGTGCTTCACCAAGGTACTGAAGCCGGTCGTGGCATGGCTACGCATCAAAGGGGTCTGTCTCATTGGCTACCTGGACGACGTGTTGCTGATAGCCTCGTCAGAGACTCGGCTACGTCTCCATGACAAATCGACCTTTTCCAAATCTCTGGGATTTCTGATCAATCAGGAGAAAGCAGTCCTCTCTCCATCTCAAACCCTGGAATTCATGGGATTCGGGGTGAACAGTGTTCTGATGTCTCTCGCTGTCCCTCTGCTCAAATGTCGATCGATTCTACGCGACATTCGGTCCCTTTTGGAAGCATATGCTCCATCCTTAAGGGATCATGCTCGCGTGATCGGCCTTTTGGCAGCCAAGGGGAAGGCAGTGAAGCCAGCACCCCTACATTATTGGGCCCTCCAACGCCTGAAGGCCCCCCTTTTACTCTGAAGGGGTCTCCCCTATTCTGCTCCGATCTCCCTCTCAGCGGAGGCCAGACTGGACTTGGACTGGTGGATCACTCCCCTCCACTCCTACAACGGCAAGCCTATCCTGGTGTTACCCCGATGCTTACAAATCGACTCCAACGCTTGTGGGTCAGGTTGGGGTGCTTATTGCGGCGGTTCCTCCACGGGAGGTCGCTGGTCCGTTCAGGAACGTCACCTACACATGAACGGCTTGGAGCTCTTGACAGGGCTCTTTGCTCTTCAGAGTTTCCTCAAGGATCGCACACATCGTTCGATCCTCCTCCGGAAGGAACAATTTCCCGGCGGTCAGATATATATCAACTCGCTGGGCGGCCCTCGCTCCCTGCTTCTGACGACCATGGCTTCCCACCTTTGGGAATGGTGCTTTCAGAGTGGGATCGAGGTCCAAGCACAATTTATTCCTGGAATCTCGAAACATTCCGCAGTTTGGAATGTGAGACGCTCAGAAGATTCCGGGGATTGGCGTTTACGCTCGTCAGTGTTCTCCGACGTGACGGCCCTATGGGGACCGTTTCACGCGGACCCATTCGCCTGCGGGCTCAACTGGCATCATTGGTGTCTGTGAAGGGATCAGGATCCCTTTCGGGCCCCTTTGAGCTTGGTGTCGGACTTCCTTATGGATGTTTTCGATCAGGGTAAGGCTTACCGCACGCTTAATGTCTATAGATCGGCCTTATCCGCTTCCCATATAGGTTTTCAAGGAACACCTTTAGGCTGGCACCAGCTGGTTTTCCGTCTCCTTAAGGGTATCAGGTCTGATCGTTCCCCGCTACCGCGATATACGGTAACTTGGGACGTCAACCTTTTACTTGATTTCCTGGCACAATGGCCCTCTAAATCAAGATTTAACTTTGCATCAACTTTCTGCTAAATTGTTAGCCCTTTATCTGCTTGATGTCATGCAAGCGGGTGGCTGATGTCAGGGCGTTGGACTTCCGGGCCTGTTCTTTCGTGCCTGGGGGTGTTCGTTTTGCCATCTCATGCCGTACTAAGACGTCCATTTCATCCGGCGTTTCCCTCATGCCCGGGTTTATGTCCGGTTCTGTGTCTCCAGGTGTATGAATTCCGTACCTCTACACTTGGGGATCCTGAACCTTCGCCTCTTTTCATCTCGTTTAAATCTCATTTCACCCCAGTGGGTGCGACTACGCTTGCGCGCTGGCTTCGCGGGCTGTTGGGTTTGTCAGGGGTTAATACCTCGGTATTTGGCGCGCATTCGGTTCGCAGTGCGATGGCGTCTTCCACGATCGCAGCAGGTTGTCGTTTGGGAGGACTTATTGCGATCAGCTGACTGGTCCAGGGAGTCCACCTTTCGATCTTTCTATTCAAGCCTGTTGTTCATTGGTCATCCGCAGTTATGGGTTAGCTTTGAACGAGGAATAGGAGCCTCAGAGTCGATGTATTAAAATTATTGAATTTAGCTAAGTATGACGATAAGTTCGAATTTTAATAATAAAGACTCTGAGGCGAGTATTGCCCGCCACTCCCGCCGCTGTTGTGGTTTGTTGTTTACTGGGTCTGCGGATCTCCCATCTTCCACTCTCACGTCTTCTTTTTCCTCAGCCTCGTGAAGGATTTCCTTGTTTCCTGTGGATTGCCCTTTGGGTTTACTACTCTCCTACATTGATCACCTCGTACAGCAAAGAAAGAGGGAGTAGGAAGGGTGTTGCCTGGTTTTGACAGGAAGGAGGACCGGTCCAAAGGAATGAAGGGGTGTCGGGAGATACCATATATATATGTTACTATTGTTATGATACAGGTTTTCTCTTTTATTAAATATAAATGCTTCATATTTTCAAGTTCTTGCTAGTTGCCACTTGCTGCCATGTTTAATAAAAGCAAGAAAGAGAAGCAATACTCGCCTCAGAGTCTTTATTATTAAATTCTAACTTATTGTCATACTTCGCTAAATTCTATAATTTTAACACTGATGTCTGGTAACAAAATGTCTATATGAAGACCCCACAAAAGAGAATACAGATACTAGAGCTACCAGCCAGTCTACAAGAAAATGTGAAGGCGCTTGACAATTAAAAATTAAAGACTCGTGCTCTAATCAATTCATGTATCAGAACTAAAAATGCACACTTTCAAATTCCTATCAAGTATTTTATGGGGTTTTTGAAGGTGTGTGTGTGTACAGGGGACAATGTGCTCAAAATAAAAGCCTACCATATGCTACTGGTGTCAGTTTCAGAACAGTATGAAGTGGACATCTCAGGTATGGCAGATCATCTGAAGAAAAAAAATACATTTAAGAACTGAATTAGTTTAGTACCAGTAAAATTTTAAATCATTAGAAACCAGGGATCTCAACCTCTGGCCCCCCAGATGTTTCTAAACTACAACTCCCATGGATTCTCTGGTCATCTACCGCATTCAAACAATTCTGGGAATTGTAGGTATGCAACACCTGGGGGCAGAGTTTGAGATCCCTGCATTAGATCCTAACATGGTGGAATACAATGGGAGGGGGCACAAGCTAATTATGTACCAATTTCTATAGACCCTATCATCTGGCCCTCGCTAAAACCAGAACGCAAAGGGGAAAAATTTGCATTTGTTAATTTACCCTTTGCGTCCCGGATTCACCATTAGATTATGGGGCAGGCGCTGAGTCCAGCAGCCTGCCCCGTAGTCCAAAGGACTCCATGGAGGCTTCTGCTGCCAGGTCACATGACCGGCAGCATCTTGCCTCTCGCGAGATTCTGCAGGTCGGCGGAGTGATCATGGAGGGAGACTGGGGACTTTTTTTCCCCCAGCCTTAATCTGTTCCCGGCAGCCAGAAGCGGGGGATCGGGCCAAAGTTCTTGCCGCGGGATGAGAGGTGAATATTTGGGGGGGGGGGGAGGTTTACAGCTGGTGATAACTGATTCCACAGCAGCGAAGTCAGTTACCCTTTTCCGTTGGCGATAGCTGTGAGTAGCTGGCGTTAGGACTTTGTGATCCTAACGCCAATAACTCTCTGCTTACACTTTTGCGCTCCATATGTTAAGCATAGGGAGCGCAGAGTATAGTAAGCTGGCGCTAAAAAGCGCCAATACCGATTCACTAATGGGTTTGTTAACCGGTAAGCGAATCGGAGGTGATGCAGGCGTAACGCTATCACCTCAATTAACCTAATGCCCATTTATGTGAACGCTAGCGTTAGCTTTAAGGAGGTGATTGCGCCCTATGTGTTTCATCATAAAACGATTATAAATTTACATACTGAAGGCTCATTTTTAAATTCTCCCCATCATTGTACAGCTAAAAGTACATGAAGTTCATGCTGATAAATCTGCTACTGAATTTATGGCACATTTCCTCTAGGCGGAGGATTGCATGATTATCCTTATTCTTTGTATAATGTAATGAGCCATATACAGTATCTGGTTCTCACGAGGTAATGGAAGATCTTGAATTATTTGTGCGGTTCGAATAATGAACCGATTAGCAGGCCATCCTGTGCACATCTGTACAATGCTTACACGTCATTTGATATTTTTTATTTTTCATAAAATCACTTCAACTTTTCTAAAGTTTATTTAAAATTAAGGGCCCTATTCCAAGGTTGGTGTTAACCTAACCAGAGCTGTTGTAAACTTACCGGAGTCGTTATAGAGCCTTACTCAATAGTTAATAAAATGGAAATGGTAAGCAGGAAAATCTTCGCTTACCTTCTCCATTTTACCGTTGTATTCCAAGGTAGGTGCTATGTTAGCACCTCGCTCCAAACGCAGCGCAAAGCTGCCAAATACCAGTAGCAGCACTCCACTGTGAGTATCGGCTCATGGAGTCCGTAGTACTCCATGGAGCTTTGCAGAGCTGCAGAGTGATTGTGGAGGGAGACTAGGAACTATTTGTTCCCAGTCTCACTCTGCTCTTGGAGAGACAAAGTAGTGGATCGCACCACCCTTTTCACAGTGGTTTGAGAGGAGAGTATAGGATTTACTGTGGGGTTAGAGAACGTTAAAATGATTTTGTAAATCAAAAATCATTTAACACCAGCTTTTAGAAGTCGGTATTGCACCCTGAAATACCATCTCCCATGTGGAAGCGCAGGCTACTTCGGAATAGTCTGGGATTCCACGCGTAGGATACAATAAGGCTGGGTTCACACCTAAGCGTTTTACAGCGCGTTCCTACGCACTGTAAAACGCTCAAACAGTGGAATCCCATGATTCCCTATGTGTGCATGTCACACCTGGCCGTTTCTCAGCGCGCATGAACGCGCTGATAAACGGCCGACGCACAAAGAAGTTCGGGAGCTTCTTTTCTGCAGATAGACGCGCGTTCGCGGCCATATCATAGCCGCGAACGAGCGCAACGTGCGCGTTTGTTTGTATGCGCGAACGCGCGTAAAAGAAACGCACGCATTGCGCGACGCTGCGCAACGCGTAGGTGTGAACCCAGCCTTAATGTCTCCTATAATAAATATAGGAGATGTTAATGTACAGTAACCTTGCACAGGGAAACAACTACATCTGAGATGTAAGCTCAACTTGCGACAAGAATGGAATCGCATTTCCTGTCGACAGGAGATGTTCTGTGTAATGTTTCCTGTAGCAAGCTTATCGGCAACTAAGGAATATAGCCCACAGTCTATGGAGTTGTTAAGTTTACAACAACCATGGAAGAGGGCCCTATGACTTTTATTTCTGTTTTGATTTTCCTCATTATGTCATTGATTTCATTAGAAAAAAATTAGTTCCCACAGCTGCACATAAAGGTAAGGTACTACTTCATGTCTAGTGTTTTCTTCTGAACCAGCCACCACGTTAGTCATGCCTAAACAACCAATCAATCCTGGATTAGTTTTTGTTACCTGCACTTTTGTCCAATAAATATGCCAAAAGACATCTCAGGACAGCCTGGTGACAAACAACTAAGATATTTCCCTGCCGCTCCAGCTCCATGATGACTGGCTCCAGACGCTGCACTAGATCCTGGTAGGACTAAAGGATAGAAACTGCGTGACTATAGGTGCTAAAAAGGTATTTAACTCAAAGTGTCATTTTTTTAGTAGTGTGGTAAGCCAAGAATAAAAGGCAAAAAAATTGATTTTTCATTCAATATTTACCTCTCCACCAGGGTAGCGATACAGATATTTATCCTGATCCCTCAGTGAAAACTCTTCTGGTACTTTTCTTCAATTTCTTTATAGGTCATCTCCTCACACACACCCTATGTGAAGAGGCACAAATCAAAGATGTTGAAAGGATCTCAAAAATTGTACAAAAAAGTGCAAGACCTGATCCACTGCAATCTGTCCACCTGACTCTTGAGCGTGAAAACCTGAGTCTCAAAAATCTGATTCAAGAGTAACTTCGCCAGAGATCATACGATTACATCCTATGTATAAAAACTACCTACATCTTTTAAGTTTTTAAATCACGAAAAAGAGGAGATCGGGGCTGTCAAACTATTCCCTCGGATGTTTCTGAACTACATTTTCCATGATTCTCTGAAGATTTATTACCTTCAAAGAATTCTGGGAATTGTAGGCAATCAACATTTGAGGGTTCAGGGTGCTTTTTTTTTTTTAGTTTTTCACAGATATTCATAGTTACTAAAAACTGAACTAATAAATCACATTAGCATGGCAGAGGTGATTTTAAAGAAAACATGTCATTTCAGACTCTTACAGCGTTATTCAGAGAAAGGTGAAACTCTGGAGAACTTTTGCAGAAGTGAAAATCCTAGGTCAACAATAGCCAAACCAGAAAAATTCTCCCATTTATCTCACTTTCCAAATCAGCTATTTTGACCTAGAATTTTCACTTCTCCAAAAGTTCTCCAGAGTTTCTCCTTTCTCTGAATAACCGTGTTAGCCTCCAGAATAAGTGCATCTGACAGGATGTATATCAACAGATCTATTTAGTCATCCTGTCAGCAGATGGGGAGCCAGAGATTTACATCTTTGGACTAGATGAATAATGTGCAAGATCTGTTCAGCCAGAATGATATTATAAAAGCTTCTTCCCTCCTGCAAGGGACAATGAACCCAAACATATTTATTGTGCTTTTCATTCACGACTAAATACAGCAAAATTTTTCAATCAAAAGTTACATGTGAATACAATTGTTTAAAGGCCTTTTGTAAATCTGCAAAGATACAGACATCTTTCTCCAATGTTGTGTAACCATATTAACCCGCGTTCCCAAAAGATATGCCAACCGTGAGAAGCAGAGAAAACACACAATCATTGATGGTCTTGCGAAATTGTTTTCACAAAAGGTTTGTAAAAGCGAACTGAAAAAATAGACTCGTGACATGGTGCATGAGCTGCTTTAGGGCCCCATCACCTCCTTAACGTTAGCGCTAGGTTAATGGAGATGATAGCGATCAGAACGTGATCTGTGCGGCACGCTATTGGGTTAAAAAAAAAAAACGTTGGCGCATCAGTATTAGCGACTTTTATCACAAGCTTACTGTACTTTGCGATCCCCATGTTAAGCATACGGAGAGCAGAGAGTAATTAGCGTTAGGATCACAAAGTCCCAACACTAGTTACTCACAGCTGTCAGCTGTCGCTAATACAAAAAAGTTTGTGACAGTTTAGAGGTGGTGCTAATTGATCGCATTGCTGTGGAATCAGTTATCACCAGCTGTAAGCCCCCCCCCCAAACAAATAGTCACCTCTCAGGATCACAAAATCAAACTGAGCCGTAGCAACTGCAGAATCAGTTAGCAGCAGCTGGACCCCCCCATCCCCCAAATTTTTTTTTCTAAAAAAAAAAAAAAAAAAAAAAAAAAAAATCACATACTCACCTCTCATCCCACGGAGAGATCAGGTGGCCTGATCTGCCGCTTCTGGCCGCTGGGAGCAGAGTGAGACTGAGGAAAAAAGTCCCCAGTCTCCCACTGCGGACCTGCAGGATCTCGCGGGAGGAAAGATCCTGCCAGTCATGTGACCCCGCGTTTAGCGTCTGTTACGGGGCAGGCTGCTAGATTCAGCGCCTGCCTCATAATTTGCTTGTAAAACAAGGACACGAATGGGAGATTAGCGAGCGCAAATCCTTCTCCTTGGCCTCCCCGTTTTAGTTTAGGGCACATGATAGTGCCCTTAGAAGGGAAGAATTCCAGTCTGAACTGAAAACTTGTTTGATAATCAGAATTCTAGCTTATTTGTAAGAACACACAAAAAGATTGCTAAAAAAAAAGAAAAGAAGAACTTTATGAAGGTGACATAAACGAAGACCAAAAATAAGTCTATGAGAACACTGAAAAGAGGAAGCAGCATCAGTGGCCGGCAGTACAGTGCCCACCTCCCCCCACTCAGATCTCAGTTTTAGCTCGACGGTGCATATACCAAGGAGATGTTACGATAAGTAAAGCAGACTGCCATCACCAAGAAGAGATGGTCAGAGATACTATCTCTGACCATCTCTTCTTGGTGATGGCAGTCTGCTTTAGACAAGAAAGTGTCCTCAGCATGAGAGTTAAGGCAACCTCTGAGGATTGTTTCTGCCTATTTTGTCCCCAGGAGGGTGTAGCTGATGCCTCTCTAGGTGCACCAAGCAAGGGGGTCCACATCGAGTTTACCCTCTATACTCCAAGTGAACAAAAACCGAGTTTATGTGAGCAGTGAGAACATACTTATTATAATGTCACACTGAAAGACCAGCAATAAGTTGACTTATGTTGTCATGCTCAGTAACATAATACACAGTCAGACAAATACACATACGAAATAGAGAAGAAACAATAAAACAATAAAACAAACCCAACACACACTGGATTGTATACTTACAGCATCAATTTCATTCAGGATTTTCCACTGTTCATAGTCCACACCCAGTGCTTCTGCTGTTTGGATTGTTCGCTTTAGTTGACTGGTCCAAACCTTAAGGTCACCAATTTCCTGCTCCTCGATAAATTTTCTGAGAGCCTGAGCAAACTAAACAGTAAAGCAAGCAAGATGAAGATGGTCTTTGCAACAATTCAACTTCTAAGTATAGCCTCCCCCCACCCCTGCTGCCTGAGTGAAAAAGCTGGATGAAGTGGAGGATTTTCCTCTACCCCACCCAGTACCACCAACAGCTGGAATTTAGAATTTACCAACTGCCGGTCACCAGATCAGTCGCTAGTGACAGCAGCAAACAGAGAGTGTGTTGACGTTCCCCTCTTCAAGACAGCCTGCGATAGGAAGCATTCCCAGAAAGGCAGCTGATGGATCGTGTCTGTGCACGCACGAGTGGCTTCGGTCCATCTAGCGGAGCAAGCGCAATGGAGCTTACACAAGTAAAGTGCACAAGTCCTGAACGATGTGCAATTTACAGATCCTATGCTACACAAGATGTGTAGCCATGCAAATTGCTTAGCACAGCAACAGAGAGTTCTGGGTTTCGGAAACCCCCGAGATGAAGAGGAGGAGCTGCGTGTGCCAGGGGAGAAAAGTAGTAAATTCAGCTAAAACTGAAAAAAATTATATAAATGTTTTTTTGGGCAAGGCTGTCAGCAGCATCTGCCTAATTAATTAAGGGTAAAAAAAGTGGGCTCTATTTTTAGTAGAGAATTACATTAAATCGACATGAGAACTAGTACGAATTAGTGAAGATATTCATAAAATATGTGTTTTGATAAGAAATAAAAGGATTTTAACCTCTCACTAGTACAGTAGTCTCCTCTTAACTTGGAAATAGAATTTTCCATGAATCGTTGGAAAGATCAAAATGCTTACACACATTCTGAGCACTGGGACAGGGAAGCACAACCTTGAACTTAAAACAAAACCAACAATTGTGTGTGCGCCAAAAAGTTATCAAAACAATGGGGACATTTACAAAGGGTACATTTCACTGGGAGATAAAAACGCTCGAGTTTTAATCTTTCTGTATTCCTGACTTGGCCCTCGACAGAAATTTTTTATGTACCTTTATCCTGCAGTACATATAAAATATGGAGGATATATGTCGAAAGATATTTATAAACATATTTACACTTTAACCCCTTCACACCCGAGCCCGTGGGAAATCCGGTCTCCAAAAGGCACCATGAGGTGTCAATATCGTGCTAGCTCAATCTGGCCCGTAGGGTTGTGTAGTAATGGGGAGATGTGGACCGCCCCTACATATGGAGCACCCACTGGACCCATCTGCATGTATTTCTTGCAAAGTTTGGAGTACTTTTCGAAACTGCCTCAATGTGCAAAAAGCAGGCCAGGAACCTAAAGCCCTTGTCGCCATTCTCTCGCTTTCCAAACAAGTTCCATTCAAATACTATTTGAATGCAGTAGCCAAATGGATGTTTTACAAAGAATTTGGCACTGCACCCCACTGCTCTGCACTCTCTATCATGAACAGAGAGGTACTGAAACAAAGCCTCTGTCAGATCCCTGTCAACCAACAGCTACATTCAATTCAATGTTGTCTAGTTAGAAAAGAGAAGAGCGCTTACTTGTTTTCCCCTTGGGGATAAGCCAGAGTCTCCTCCGATCCTTCCTGCGAGGTTACATTCGCTTTCACCATGCCGACACAGATAGATTGTTCTTGGCTGGACATGAATGTTCATGAGGTAGTAAACGATTTTACTTTGGATATAATCCTGCACTCTGTTCACAAGAAATCGCTGTCCCACGTTGATAACCTTAATAAGCGAGTGATCCCTGCAAGAGCCGGTAGCGATGCATCAAATCATTTACTACAATAAAATAACACAACTTCTACAAACTCACACAGTGCAATGCAAACATCAGAAAGTCTTTAGCTTTGCAAGACAAGCGCATATTATTCATTTGCTGTGACTGCACCATAATAAAGTCAACTTTATATGATGAGCAGCAAAGAATTGAAGTCAAAAGTTTAAAACTGCAGAGGCCATCCAGGAGGCAGTGGAAACTGTATAGTGCAGGTGTGGGCAACTGCAGCCCTCCAGATGTTTTGAAACTACATTTCCCGTGATGCTCGTTTACTCATTAGGTTTGCAGAGCCTCAAGGGAAATTTAGTTCCAAAACATTTGGACGGCCAGGGTTGCCGACCCCAGATTTATAGGAATATTTAATATTCCAATACGTCATTTTGTCGCCCTGTCCTGGGATACTTGTAATTAATAGAAATCCTGGTGGAATTAGTTTCGGATAAACATTTTATAAATATCTATCCGAAACAAATGACACCAGGATTTCTATTAACCCTTTCGCTGCTGAGGCATTTCACACCTCTGTGCTGAGGTCATTTTTACCGGTTACGCTCATCATGTTTGTGAAAGAGACAGGGGGGATAGTGCGCTTACAAGTAGGGGAGGAGATCTATGGAGATCGCTATAGAAGCCTGATGGAGATATCTTCCCAATATCACCGATTGACCATAAACAAAAACCATACAAACAGGCAGCGCGTCTTCACGTTCGCAAGGGAAATAAACACAGGGAGGAATGGAGGGAGAGGTATATACGTTGGTAAAGTGGTCACGGAATACCAGATAGGTTAACCGCTAAACCATATGGCATATACAGTCAATGATACATACATTGATGAATGGGTGGCAAAAAGTTCTGTAAAAGGAAAATAATTGTCTATATGTAGAGGTTCTTTCTTCTGTCTGAAGATATGTATTCAGCTGGTAGAGTGGATACCTCAAAAGAAGAAAAAAAGACGTAGAAAAAACGTAGTGCAACACTGTATGTTCACCATAAACAATATACATATATTGTAAAGAGATAGCAGAAAAAAAACCCTCACATTCTTCAACAGCTTCCAGCCCTCATATGTTCGCTTTCCAGGTTGTTAATAGGCCAACTGGTTTGCCTGCAGACTCACAATTCAGAGCTCCATAAGTCGCATGGATCACCTCTGGCACCTCAGGATTGAAGGAAAAGGCAGCAACCACCAGGAAAGTAAACCAAATGGAATGAAAATATTTATTTAAAAATATATATATATATTTTTTTAAATATTTTTAATTATCCCAAAGGGATCAATCTAGTGGATTAAAATAGAGGGAAACCTGGCTAAACGCGTTTCGCGCCGCTAAGGGCGCTTCTTCAGTAGCAGGTATAGTGAAAAAGAAAGGAAAAAGGACATTACCGTCCTCCTCGGGAACCCAGTTAATATAGCATGGGACATGGAGTAAAAACACCTGTCTTTGGAGTCCAATCACGGGGTTTCCAGCGCACACTGACGATGTCATAAGGAATTGGAGGCTTTAGACACTCAGTGTGTCCCAGGAAGTTGGCACTGGAGGTCGCTGGGTTTCACAATCTCTCCATTGGTGACTCATTTTTCCTCCTTCGAATGAACATCAATCGTGGAGGGTGGCTCACTCCTCAAATTGGACAGGCAGAGCAACTAGAATTATGTGGATTGAGGGAAAAACCTTCTAAGTACAAACATAGTGGGTCCATGTGTATATATAACATAAAAAACTACATTTGTTTTCTTAAAAAGCATGACATTCGAATAAATAAAAAGTATGAAATAAAACAAGGAAATAGAAATATGTACTCTAAAAAACTCTTATGTATAACTGATAAACAGACCAATATTGGCTATTGTGTTGGGACAAGATCCACAAAAGCCAAAATATTGCTATGGACACAAAATCTGTACATTCGTATCATAACTGCAGTAGACCGAATTCCCAATACAGTCACTAATCTAGCTGCAATAACTGATAATGCGATAAAAAAAAAAATTTAATAAAACACTCTAGGGTGCGATACCTCTCCATATTTATAGAGGGGGGCTGACACTAGGGGAACGGGCATCCCCTAGCTCAGCTACAGGACTACCACAAAGAAGGGGAAGGAAAGAGGAGATAAGGCAGAACCAGGGAGAGAAAAGTTTGGAATCCACTGCTGTGGCATAAACCTATAAGAAATGGCAAAGTTCGAAATCGGAATTTAGTCCATTGGGGATCAAAGTATTAAAATGAAAAATAAGTCTCATCTCCTCCTGATTGATTTTTTTAATAAAATCTTCCCCTCGCCAATTCTTCGTTATCTTTTTCAAAATCTAAAAATCCATGCCAGTGGGTGACCCTTCATGAGGTTTCTTAAAATGAGCTGAAACCGTATGGTTCTCAAATTGTTTTCTAATGTTGCGCACATGTTCCATAACTCTAATGTGTATAGGTCTGATGGTTCTCCCTATATATACTTTATGGCATGGGCATACCAGAGCATAAACAACATTATTAGATTGACAACTAGTAACACCTCTAAGTTTAAAACTAACAGTATGTGGGAAATGAGTAATGACCTTCCTTTTCAAATTTAGATTCCTACATGCATTGCAAGAGCCACACCTGTAGAAACCTTCCTTACTTTTGAAGAAATTGCCATTTTTTTCCTTTTGACATAGATGACTTTTAACAATATTTTGTTTGATATTTTTAGCCCCCCTATTAATAATCCTAGGTTTGTCTCCCAGAATTTCCATAAGTGCAGGATCCTGAAGCAGAATAGACCAAGATTTCCTAAAGAGTTGGTTGATCTGCCTGGACTGACAATTAAAATTATAAATCAGGGGGACCCCAGAAGAAATATTATCCAGAGCAAGAGGTCGTGATTTATATTGAATTAGGTCTTTTCTTTCCTTCTTTCTTATTTTGTCGATAGCCACATAAGGAGTTTTTATAAAGAAGAACTCCTTGATGTGGCTATCGACAAAATAAGAAAGAAGGAAAGAAAAGACCTAATTCAATATAAATCACGACCTCTTGCTCTGGATAATATTTCTTCTGGGGTCCCCCTGATTTATAATTTTAATTGTCAGTCCAGGCAGATCAACCAACTCTTTAGGAAATATTGGTCTATTCTGCTTCAGGATCCTGCACTTATGGAAATTCTGGGAGACAAACCTAGGATTATTAATAGGGGGGCTAAAAATATCAAACAAAATATTGTTAAAAGTCATTTATGTCAAAAGGAAAAAAATGGCAATTTCTTCAAAAGTAAGGAAGGTTTCTACAGGTGTGGCTCTTGCAATGCATGTAGGAATCTAAATTTGAAAAGGAAGGTCATTACTCATTTCCCACATACTGTTAGTTTTAAACTTAGAGGTGTTACTAGTTGTCAATCTAATAATGTTGTTTATGCTCTGGTATGCCCATGCCATAAAGTATATATAGGGAGAACCATCAGACCTATACACATTAGAGTTATGGAACATGTGCGCAACATTAGAAAACAATTTGAGAACCATACGGTTTCAGCTCATTTTAAGAAACATCATGAAGGGTCACCCACTGGCATGGATTTTATATTTTGAAAAAAGATAACGAAGAATTGGCGAGGGGAAGATTTTATTAAAAAAATCAATCAGGAGGAGATGAGACTTATTTTTCATTTTAATACTTTGATCCCCAATGGACTAAATTCCGATTTCGAACTTTGCCATTTCTTATAGGTTTATGCCACAGCAGTGGATTCCAAACTTTTCTCTCCTGGTTCTGCCTTATCTCCTCTTTCCTTCCCCTTCTTTGTGGTAGTCCTGTAGCTGAGCTAGGGGATGCCCGTTCCCCTAGTGTCAGGCCCCCTCTATAAATATGGAGAGGTATCGCACCCTAGAGTGTTTTATTAAATTTTTTTTTTTTTTTTTATCGCATTATCAGTTATTGCAGCTAGATTAGTGACTGTATTGGGAATTCGGTCTACTGCAGTTATGATACGAATGTACAGATTTTGTGTCCATAGCAATATTTTGGCTTTTGTGGATCTTGTCCCAACACAATAGCCAATATTGGTCTGTTTATCAGTTATCCATAAGAGTTTTTTAGAGTACATATTTCTATTTCCTTGTTTTATTTCATACTTTTTATTTATTCGAATGTCATGCTTTTTAAGAAAACAAATGTAGTTTTTTATGTTATATATACACATGGACCCACTATGTTTGTACTTAGAAGGTTTGGTTCCCTCAATCCACATAATTCTAGTTGCTCTGCCTGTCCAATTTGAGGAGTGAGCCACCCTCCACGATTGATGTTCATTCGAAGGAGGAAAAATGAGTCACCAATGGAGAGATTGTGAGACCCAGCGACCTCCAGTGCCAACTTCCTGGGACACACTGAGTGTCTGCAGCCTCCACTTCCTTATGACATCGTCAGTGTGCGCCGGAAACCCCGTGATTGGACTCCAAAGACAGGTGTTTTTACTCCATGTCCCATGCTATATTAACTGGGTTCCCGAGGAGGACGGTAATGTCCTTTTTCCTTTCTTTTTCACTATACCTGCTACTGAAGAAGCGCCCTTAGCGGCGCGAAACGCGTTTAGCCAGGTTTCCCTCTATTTTAATCCACTAGATTGATCCCTTTGGGATAATTAAAAATATTTTAAAAAAATAAAAAAATTAATATTTTTAAATAAAAAATATCTTCATTCCATTTGGTTTACTTTCCTGGTGGTTGCTGCCTTTTCCTTCAATCCTGAGGTGATCCATGCGACTTATGGAGCTCTGAATTGTGAGTCTGCAGGCAAACCAGTTGGCCTATTAACAACCTGGAAAGCGAACATATGAGGGCTGGAAGCTCTCGAAGAATGTGAGGGTTTTTTTTCTGCTATCTCTTTACAATATATGTATATTGTTTATGGTGAACATACAGTGTTGCACTACGTTTTTTCTACGTCTTTTTCTCCTTTTGAGGTATCCACTCTACCAGCTGAATACATATCTTCAGACAGAAGAACCTCTACATATAGACAATTATTTTCCTTTACAGAACTTTTTGCCACCCATTCATCAATGTATGTATCATTGACTGTATATGCCATATGGTTTAGCGGTTAACCTATCTGGTATTCCGTGACCACTTTACCAACGTATATACCTCTCCCTCCATTCCTCCCTGTGTTTATTTCCCTTGAGAACGTGAAGACGCGCTGCCTGTTTGTATGGTTTTTGTTTACGCTCATCATGTTTAACCGCGTTTTGAAGCCTTATTTTAATATAATGACCCAGACATATTATATATTGTTCTTTCCGGCAGACTCGGCAGATTCATAATATGTCACTATTATATGTATAGGTCATGTCCTGTCTGTATATTATAACAAAAAATGCAATAAAATTAGAATTTTCAATAATTTACAACGTGGAAAGTGTTTTATTTTCACATTTTAAAATGCGAGCATTTGCGGTTATATTTTCTATGGGGTGCGCTTGTGAAAAAAAATTAAAAATGGGGACTCGTAAAAAAATTTTTTTGGGGAAAATTTTCGCTATTTTTAACAAACGCACCGCATACAAAAATCGTTAATGTGAACAATGATGCTGCACTATAATTGAAATGGGAACAATATTGCTGCATTAACAAAACAAAAAAAGAAAAACTTGTTCATTTTCTTTTAATATTTTTTTATTTTTAATTTATTTATTTTTTTGTTTAATTTTTACATGGTCATGTTTGGTATCGTTGGAAAGGCCATGCTCTGGCCGATACCAAACTTTAACCGCTAGCTGCCACGGATCGGGAGATAGGGGGTTCATTGGAACCCCTATCTCCACCATTGGTGGCAGTTAGGGGTTAACTCCCGGACTGGCGTCATCGTGCTATGCACGATGACGCCAGTTGTCAGGGGGCATTCCCGGAAGCTTCCCGAATCGTGATCCGGCACCGAAGGGGTTAAAGACAGGCACAGTTTGAAAGGGCAGGTTGTGCCCTTCCAAACTGTGCCTGCCTTCAGCCACAGGACCCCGGCGATCGGGAGGGAGAGAGGTCCGAAGGACCCCCTCCCTTTCAGGCGCCTCCTCCGCACTCGCGGGGGGGCGCCTGAAATAGAGGTTATCGCGCCGCTGCTGAATCCCGGCTGATTGCTGCCTCCTGTGCTAGGAGGAACACTTGGCAGGACGCGCTGAGCGCGTCCTTAGCAGCCAAGTGGCTAATTACAAGTATCCCAGGACAGGGCAGCAAAATGACGTATTGGAATACTAAATATTCCTATAAAATCAGGGGTCAGCAACCCTGGCCGTCCAAATGTTTTGGAACTGTATTTCCCTTGAGGCTCTGCAAACCTAATGAACAGCCAAGCATCATGGGAAATGTAGTTTCAAAACATCTGGAGGCCCGTAGTTGCCCACACCAGTTATAGTCATTATACGGAGATGCCAGTACATAGTAGTTGGGTTTGCATATGTTATTGCGATCTACCCAAAAAGGGTGGTCCGTACTGAAATGCTAAGGCACAGCAACAAATGAAACATTCTTGGCATTTTAGTACCGGCAACATAATTTGAGTGATAGCAATTTAATTTGCATATGGTTTAGTATTCTCTGTAATGGCACCATTGAGCCAAAACCTTATGACACCTGCATGCCGACACACAGTAGAGCAGGCCACTATTGCTGTTGCCTGTTTTCAGGACCCTCATAAACCTGGTCTATCCTCACTTGAAGGGATGACTAGTTCAATAGAACCCACAATAAGAAACCTTACATATATTTTATTCCTACAGATAATTTATACCAAGAAGACTAATCTGAGACGTGACGCAGAAAGTGCAAATCTGCTGTTAAAGGCATAAAAGCAAGTTACGTTTGCTTGTATTTTGCTCGTTTGATCATAATTCCCTTCATGTTGAAGGCATCCATTCCTGCCTGCCAATATATATTTGGCTAGCTCTACCACGTTGCAAAACAGAGCTGATTATCCATTTAGAACAAGGGTCAGCAACCTAGGCCCTCCCGATATTTTGGAGCTACATCTCCCATGATGCTTAGCCAATCATCAGGCTTGATGAGCATTAAGGAAATATAGTTCCAAAGCATTTGTAGGCTGACCCCCACTTTAGAATGTAATTCTAAAATTCTCATTTGTAATTATGTACCATTCTAACTTATTGTAACCCCTACGTAGAACGCTGTGGAATATGTTGAGCAGTACAAATAAACAAAATATTACTTTAATATTAAATAACCTCTGATTGTGTTTTGTTTTGCGTGGAGCTACAGGAATGAGCCCAAATTACAAAATTTTTTCTTGTTATGTTTTATACATGAAGGAGGCTGGATACTTCTGGTCTACACAGCCACCCTGATAGGGAATAGGCGCAAAACCGTTTTTTCTGCACATATGTATATTTTGTTGTGTCCCCAGCCAGGTCATTACTGCTGCTGCCCCTTTCCGTGTTTTCTTTTTAATCCTAAAGTGGAATTGTTCCTGGGGAGGGTATAAATATAATAGTTTGCCTCTTAGATGACAAGCAGCATGAGGGATATTTCATTAGGCAAAACTCACCTGACCCAGAGGTGCCGTGACGTAGCAGGTGAGCTTACACTTTAATGGCCATTCAAGTAAACCAGAACCTCTGATGTGTTTTGTTTCGCATGGAGCTACAGTGGTGAGCGCAAATGACTACCTTTTTTCTTGTTATATTTTAATAATAAATATTACTTTTGAAACAGAAAACCAAATCTGAGCAACGGTTGCTCACCATTAACTCACAGCTTAGGGAGTAGAACGCAAATAAAATAATCTTTCTCTAGAACAAAAACATCTGTTCATTTTATGCTGTTGCGTAGCAATCTCTCAATCTTTTGATAATTTATTCCCTTTGCTCTGCCAATAAAAGCACACCTGCCCTTTATATTTGGGCACAATATTCAGCACACCAGAGGGGCATCACACTGGGATAAACAACTCATTTGTGGTAATAGTGTGTCAAAACAGACAAGACTGTATCAAAGAAACAAAGAGCCATTATGATATTGAACAATGACTCCTTGGTGTAAACAGATATCAATATTGTTCTTGATAGAAAAAGTAATATGTCTTATCAGAAAATAATTTAAACACACTGAATGTTCCCTTGTTTCTTGTAATGACAGAGATACAGAATAAATGTGTGCACCATACTTGTCATATGAATCAGGATCCAGAGGCTCGTAGGTGACTTTGTAACATTCAATTCGCTTCAGGAAGTCGTCCATCACATTCTCCCTGTTCCTTTCGGGATAATCAGGGCTGGAGACTTTAACTTCCTGAAAACAAGCAAAACAATAACAAATTCGCAACAAATTACAAATCATTTGGAAAACTGATTTGTCATGCTGCTTTTCAAACAAACCTAAAAAATATTTTTAAAAGACTATATATAAATATTGTCTTATAACACACACACTATAGAGAACATTGAACATGAACAAAAAAGCGTGTTTTTGCTATCGCAACACCTGGGAGAAAAAAAAATAAAGATTTATGAAGTCTATATGGCGAGATCTAGTCCAGCAAACATTATCTGTAATAGCAAGCGATGTGTGCAAAGGATCCCAAAATGTTAAATAATATATAAAAATAACTAAAGACTGTAGGTAGGCGCCTGAAAAAATAATAAATGGCTAAAAATTAACATTAAATCCCCCTCCCCAACACTGTACATGCAAAATGACATTATCAGGGCTATTCAGAAAGAGGTGAAAACCTTGAGAATGACTGGAGAATTGAAAATTCTAGGTCAAAATAGTCAAACCAGAAAAATTCTCCCATTTATCTCACGTTCCAAATTGGCTATTTGGTCTAGATTGTTCATTCTCCTGACAATTCAAGGTTTTCACCTCTCTGAATAGCCCTGTATATTCCATGTGGATACACATAGCACTCTGGGATTTCTCAAAACTAGGGATGCAACGAACGATTATTTTCAAAAAACGATTAGTTGGCTGATTATTTCTGCAATTAAATCGGATAAAAAAAAAAAAATGTTTACTTAAAAGAAACATTATACACAGGAGATAGATAGGCGCTGATGGAAGACTTTGGATGATTAATAAGAAAATTAACTGTGCAGAGATGAAGTGTATCAGAGTATCTCTGAGGACTCTTGTATTGATCAACTCTATTAATGGTCCATTATGGCAATGTGGCTCTGCGACCCCATATTTGTATGGGGGCAGAGTTGCGGCACCACGCCATTTCCGGAGCAATAACCGGATTTTACACTTAGGATCAATCCGTAAATGAATAAAAATAAAAACTATGTCTTCTGCTTTCGGATTATAAGTAAAAGATATGATCCCTCGGTAGGATTAACCAGATTGATTGCGCTATGGTGTATATAATAAGCAAAGGTTATTTATGGATGATTAGAAATTCAAGTATACTAATTTTGTCCTTTTTGCCCAGTTTGTGTGTTTGGGGGGGGGGACAAAAAAAAACCACCTTTGAGATCAAACTGAAAGTGAAACTAAGGAAGGTATTCCCCAATTGTGTTCCCGCCAAAACTGGCAGTTTCTATTGGCCCATGTGATAGGAAGTGTATATTTAAGACAGTTAACAGCAGTGGAGGATACAAGCCAACTGATTAAGCCTTAAGGATATTACACCCCAGGTGAAACGCGTATTGGCATACTTTTTATTTTGTTTTTATGGAATAAATGTTCTTTTAATTTATCCACTGCTGAACATCTGCGATTTCTTCCTGATGACCATGGGTTTTTTATGGTAGTTGTACCCTTCAAACAAATTACCCGGGCATATATCCCTCGGACCCGGCTTGAGGTCCTGAACCACGTGAGTGAATCTTTGTTTTATTATATATCTCACCTACGGCTATGGTCTGCACTATGGTATACATTTCTCTTTAAGACACTGGAGTCTATCAAGATCTGAAGAGGGCGATTGGGTGGCCAGTAATTACCCTAAGGCACAAGATCCCGGAGCCGGTAGCTCAGACAAATGTGAGTGAGACCAGAATACATGGTTTATATCTTGAGAGTGTTCTGGTCTGCACCATGAAGGTTTTGCTCTTTTATATTTTGAGGTCTGGCTAGAAGAGCAAGCTATTAATCAAGACCCCCATTTCCCCGTGGACTACACTTATTTTTTCTTTAAAAGAAACATTATGTTAAAAAAAAAATAGACCTCTGCCCACCCCGTTTTTTTTTCGTAAGCAATTTGCGTAGTATACATTTTTCGCACATACATATGCAAATTGCATACTTTTTGCACAAGGTACACGCATACCTGGTCAGAGTGTTGGATTGATGCTGCGTACGCAGCTTAAGCCCATGTCTGCTTTCTCCCCAAACGACCGCTGCTACGAGCGCTCGGATAGACATGAGGATATCCGCACGAAAGCAGGGTGAGAAGGGGGGGGCACTCCTCGCAGACCGACCACTTTAATAAGCTAAAGTGGTCAGGGTGCGTAGAGTGTCCCTTTACAATAATTTCATGAACAAACTGAGCAGGAGGGGAGTCCGGAGGTGGAAGGGAGCGAGTTTGGGCAAAGGACTTGACCCGAGTATGAGAGGGAGTGAGTTTGGACAAAAGACCAGACCTGAGTGTGGGAGGGAGTTTGTGGTAAGGGACCGGACCAAAGGGAGAGAATGGCAGCTCCTGACCAAAGAGGGGGTGGCAGGCAGTTTAGGGTGGTGGCACAGGACTCCAGCTTCAAGTAAGGTAAACACCATTGGTACAGTGCCCATACCCAGTGGTAGTATCCCAGTGCTTGTGCTATAGATATGCTACAGTTGTAAACTGAATAACAACAAAACTGGTTATGTCTGACATAACTCTAGAACTAAATCATACTGAGTAAAGCACCGGCACATCTTCTCCAAACAGCTCTGAAGCAGAATCTGAGGTTATAACGTTTAACTCCGTCCGACTCTAAACTGTGTGCTGCACACAAATCGACAACCGATTAATCAACCATGAGAATAGTGGACAATTATTTTCATTATTGATCGATTGTTTCAGCCCAATTTTAAAAACACAGCTTTTATTCCCTAAGAATTAAGATGGCATAATGTCAACGCTTTAGTTCCAATATGGAATTTTCAACAGGACAGCCATGGCATATGAAACTTAACCGGAAAGCGGAACAGCAAATCAGATTGAACACATACAATGATATCAGGTTACCAAGAAAGAGCTCAACACAAGTGTCCTATATTGACAATTTTGTACTGTTATTTTAAAGGGTCTGTCACACCTAATACTCACAAACCAGGCACATAATTTTATTTTTATATTTTCAAAACGCAATCATTATTACGTAGAGTTATATAATGTAGAACAGTGTTGTGAACCTCGTCATCCCAGATGTTTCGGAACTACATGTTCCATGATGATCTTGCCAGCCATAAGTCTGACTAAGCATCTAGGGACATGTCATTCTGAAACATCTAGGGTGTCAAGGTTCGACATCACTGGTGTAAAAGAAAGATTTTCTTATGTTTTGTTAGTCATCATTACAGGGTTATTTTTGTTTTCAAGTCTGTGCTTTTCTATCAGCTACCAAAGATCAGTAGATGACACGGTCACGGAACTGCCTTTGCTGAGACGAAACTTTGACTCTCTGTGTTCACCGCGTTTAAATCCCCAAATACAGACTTTACTCCTTTGTATTCCCTTTAGGCTAGGGTCAGACGAACGCATTTTTAGTATCGTCTGTAAAAAAGTGCGTCCCAACGCATGGACGTACTTTTTCACGGAATACGTGATAGCGGTCATACGATGCGCAATTTTGGCCGTGATTTCATACGGATCCAAACCAGGAAACTTTGGGTGTCTGGACATGATGTTGGCTGGACATGAGCAGCGTCTGACGTCTCCTAATCACGCACACACGCCACTATGCGGCCACAGCACACTCTGTACGTCAGTACTAGCGGTTCGACGTTCTTGCGAAAATGCGTTCTTATGCCGCTTGCGTTGCGCGGCCGAACTTTCATGCGGCCGAACTTCGTGTGTGGGCATGCGTTGGATGTCATTTGCTGCTACCACTGCCGTCATAAAGTGCGGGTAAACGCATGTTCGCACTGCGTTCGCCTGACCCCAGCCTTAAACGGCATTTATTCCTTTTCTATATACAATGTCTTTCTGTGAAATTGCTGTGTTGGTTACATTTGTGTTGATCTGTGATTATGCAAGAATGCCATGTCTATATGTTTATCTGCATTTTTGAGGATTTGGGAGTCGGCCTGGTCAGGCAAACACTGTCCCAATCTGATTTATCGGGACAATGGATTATGTAAATTATTGTGTTTGATAACTGATTGCCAGTTTGTGTGCTTCTCCCTGTTATCTGTTGATTGAGAGGATTAATCTGCCAGCCATTTTCAAGCCTGACTAACTCACTCATGTAAATCAACCTGACATACTCATGTAAGAACTTGAGGAGGACCAGAATGAAGCCTGCAGTGGCCTTGAAACTAGCCAATAAGAACTGTTGGGGTGGGCGGGAAGCTTGAAAAGTGTATGTTACCTTTGTGTAAATACTGGTGTCTTTTTCAATAAAGCAGCTGATCCTGTTTGAACATACCAGCCTGCCTGGTGTCTCATTCAGGGTACTCACAACCACCCTCTGAGGGCATGGAGCAGCCATCTGGGAATTCATCCAAAGAGGCAGAGGATCAGAAGCAGGAGATCAGGCTGCTCGAGGCACTGAGTTCCGAGCAACTCAGCAGCCGGGCCGATCTGCGTAAAGGAGGGTGTTTGGAGAGCAGGACAGGCGGACAAGAGCTTTCCGTCACAAAAACTTTCTATTTTACTTCTTGCGTCACTCTTTAATCTGATATCAATGTTGAACCCCCCTCTGCACACAACAAAAGCTCCCACTCAAATTACATTTTCCCTAATTATTTCCATTAAAGCAGTAGACTAAAATAATAATTTCACTTCTAGTTTGCCTGTATCTGTTCTATTAAAGAAAAGGGAAAGGAAACAACAGTATATTGTTACCATACATTTGGGGCATGTGATTTGTTTTGCATTTACAATGAAAGTAAGGGTTTGCCTTTAGCTTTCAAAACAGAAAGCAGAAGAGTTTCCCGTAGCCATGGTTAGAAACACTGCTCTCTACCATTTGTTATTAACAAACTTGCTAAACATGCTGCCATCAGCCATTTGTCACCGTCTTCCCGCACCACTCAGCACTTCCCACGGACACAGCATTTGGCACCATAAGAGCATCTGAACTGCAAACCTTTTAGGAAAAAACTGTAAATTTTGCAAATGCAGCTGAAATCACTACTTTTGGGAAAAAGCTATACCGAGGCATGATACACTAGATGACTAGGAACTGTAATTATTCTTAAATTAACAAGGGAGGTAAAAATGTCTTGTTCCTCTAAGCTTGAATCTTTACATGAAATCATAGAAGGTTCAATATATAGAAGTGTTAGAACTCACCATAATATTGGCAGCAATTACTTCAGGATCATCACATTCAGATTCAACAAAAAACACCTAGTTTCAAAACAGACATTAAAAAACACAAACAATAGGTTTACATCACATAGTAATATCTAACAAGACGTCATTATTGCTCTTATTAATGCCATTTGCACATCATACTTAAAATATTTTAAATGGAAAGCCGGCAGCAATTGACCGGTCACAGCCTGGCACCCACTGTGGTCCAAGATTCCCCATAAACATCTCTAGAATCTATGAATGTCAGGTGAATTTTAGTTCCCTGACTGACCAATATAATAAGATAGTGGTAGGGTGTGTGGATTATTCTTTTAACAAGTCCATGATTCACGTAGGTACCGGTTTATATAATTTACCTCTGGCTCGTTAATTTCTGGATTATTCTGCATAAACCAATACAGAGTGCTTTGCTTGACTTCTTAATAGATATATTTCGATTCAAGGTTGTTTTACTTATTAAGTTTGATATTTATCAAGTCCTACCACAAGTACAGACTGGATGGAGTAGAGGTAACATCACTGCTCTATAACTGTGGAGACACAGGTTTGAATCCTGGCCAGAGCACCTCTCCAGTAAGTGTCCTCGGGCAAGACACCTAACGGTACATACTCACAAGAAGGAAGAGCATTTGGGAGACTTTATGAAGACAAGATGGGCTATATGCCTATCACAACTTTAGCATTACTGAGTGCATCATTAAGGATAACCTCCAGCTCATTAATGCCAGTTAGCTCCCATGCTATTCAAACCAGTGTCACAACCATACACTGCGTTTAAATGCACAAGCAGAAAGAGCTTATTCTTGTGGGAGTGTAACTTTCCCTGTTTTTGTACTCTGCTGTTTACAAACATAATTGTATAATCTGGGAGCCAAGGTCACGTTCAATAACACTTCTGGGAGCCTGTTTCTGCAAATCAATTTTTCAGAACACACAGAAAAGTTTGTTTTTAATAATTTATGTAGCACATGAACTCTTATTTGGAAATAATAACTAAAAATTTAAATATTGTGCGGATACGAGGCCTTTGCTACCTCATTTCAGCATGACTGTGTACTACCCCAACTCATTGTACCTGTACCGCGCTGCAAAATATGTTGGCGCAATACAACTAAATCAATAATATAAACTGATTTTGGGGTAAATTTACGTATTACCTACTTATTATACAGATGTTGCCTTTGCTTTTGCTTAAGTGATAAGTTTAGTTTGTGCATGTTACATGCAAATGCACATTAAAACCCCATAAAGAAGATGAGGAAGGAAGAAAATCAGACCTAGATTATAAAAAGCCCATATTTGGTTCTAAACCTTGCTGTACGCTCTAAGGGCCCTATCAGGTCCACTGAGCAAAAACCGGGACGTTAAGGGAAAAAATTTGCGTTTGCTAGTTTCCCCTGTGCATCCCGGTTTCATCATCAGATCGCGGGGCAGGCGCCGAGTCCAGCAGCCTGCTCTGTAGTGGCCGCTAAGCTAAAGCGCCGTCCTGAGCATCCCCTCCACAGAGTCCGTAGGACCGTTTTTTTAGAAATTATTACATCGAGATGCAGCAGTCCAGTTTAGAATTTAAGGCATTTGGGGCATTGTTATTGATCAATATATTCTTGTGTGGCTTGCTGACGTTACTGTATTTTGCTTCAGCGATACTTTGGTCAGATACTTGGGTCTCTTTTTCTGCTTGAAAATTGGTTTAGCGGTCTCTAGATCTATTTGTATGTTCTTTTCAGTTTCTGGAGGAATTTTTATGTTAGCCCATTTCATTAATAATAGATCCTTCAAACAAAATACTATCTGCTCTCCCTGCAGCAAGCATCTTAAGAACACTCCAGGGAAAACACACAGCCAGGATCCATTCACACACTGATCTCCCTGCAGCAAGCATCTTAAGAACACTCCAGGGAAACACACAGGAAGGATCCATTCACACACTGATCTCCCCTCTCGTGAGATCCTGCAGGGTGGTGGAGTGAGCATGGAGGGAGACTGGGGACTTTTTTCCCCCTCAGTCTCCCACTGCTCCCAGCGGCCAGAAGCGGCAGATCGGGCTGCCGTTCTCGCAGCGGGATGAGCGGTAAGTATTTGATTTTTGGGGGGCTTTTCAGCGGCTGCTAACGGATTTTCCAG
Organism: Leptobrachium leishanense; assembly: GCA_009667805.1. Taxonomy (NCBI): domain Eukaryota; kingdom Metazoa; phylum Chordata; class Amphibia; order Anura; family Megophryidae; genus Leptobrachium; species Leptobrachium leishanense. The sequence continues at coordinate 146,691,603 of CM019064.1, read as the reverse complement.
CAGCGGAATCCGTTAACACCAGCTCAGCGCCAGCTTTTAGTAACTGAATTAAAAAAACTCCAAAACCCACAATATTAAATCAAGTGGATTTATTCCAGCACCAGAAAAAAGACGATGTTTCGACCAAGCCTTGACAAAGATCAGTCTTGCACGAAACATCGTCTTTTTTCTGGTGCTGGAATAAATCCACTTGATTTAATATTGTGGGTTTTGGAGTTTTTATTCAGTTTGTGGATTTTGGGGCTGTACAGCAAGGGACCTCTACCCCGTTTGCCCACAATTGCTGATGGTGCCTGAACTCAATTTTTTCTGATAGGACCTTGTGATCCTAACGCTAGTTAATCGCAACATGGGGAGCGCAAAGTGCAAGTAAAGTATAGGGAGTGCAAAGTACAGTAAGCTCATGGTACAAACGGCTAATACCGATTCGCTAACGGGTTTTTTAATTCGTTATCACCTCAGATTCTCTATCACCCCTTTTAAGATATCGCTAACGTGAGCGCTAGTGTTAGCTTGAAAGAGGTGATCGGGCCCTAACAGTTCCACATTAATATCTGCACCTAGGGAGCTTTAGAGTGCCACGTTTGGTTTTATTTTGCATACGGACAGATGAATTTTGCCTCTCTAGACATCCACAGCACTTCATTAAGTGAATGTCTAACCTACCTTTCTGTTATAAGTAGGCAATTATTGGGCTGACATTTCAAGTTATTTTGGTTACTTGAAGAAACATCGTTTTTATCTATAATTTTGCTGTTTTTTTCCCTCCAATTTAAAGCTTTTATTGATTTGTTTTTCCAGCCAAAATATAATGAATCAAGTATAAATCGAATAAACAACAAAGAGTAGATATGGCAAGGACGTAACCTGAATGTAACATCGTGCATCAACTGGTATTATGAAAAGAAAATTAAGAAAGCAAACAAGAAAAAGAAAGAAAAATAAACAACAAAAAAAGAAAAAACACCCACAAAAAGAAAAACCGTTGGACATAAAAAAGGGGAAATGTGCGGAGTCAGGAGCACTGAGCAACTGCAAATGCCTGGGGGCAGGGCCGGCGCTAGCCTAAGGCAGGTCAGGCGACTGCCTGGGGGCGGACCTGCTGGGGGGGCGGAGATTCTCGTTATTTTGGCCACCCAGAATCATGAAACACCTTCTGCAAAGATGCAGAAGGTGCTTCATATGGTGCTCCCCTGGCTGTAGCCAGCTGCTCTGTCTGTGTGGGGGGGGGGGGGGGGGGCTGCAGGGATTAGAAATAACAAACTGCTTGTTTTTGGTTTTTTTTTATCTGCCGCTGTGTGCAGGCAGGGAAGGGGGAAACACATGGTGGTGGGGGTGGAGCTGTGCAGAGAGGCAGAGGAGGGAGCCTAGGAGGGGCGGAGCTCCAAGTGCACCTCTTATGCTACACCAGGAAGGGAGCTGTGGCGTTTTGAATGTGAGTGGCCCTGTCTGATTCTCAGGGAGGAGGTAAATGCAACACGCACACACACACTCCTGCCCAGCACTCTTCACTCCAAGCCCAGCCAGCACACAGTTCACTCCAAGCCCAGCCAGCACACAGTTCACTCCAAGCCCAGCCAGCACACTCTTCACTCCAAGCCCAGCCAGCACACTCTTCATTCCAAGCCCAGCCAGCACACTCTTCACTCCTCACTCTCAGCCAGCACACTCACTCACTCTCAGCCAGCACACTCACTCACTCTCAGCCAGCACACTCACTCACTCTCAGCCAGCACACTCACTCACTCTCAGCCAGCACTCACTCACTCTCAGCCAGCACACACACTCACTCTCAGCCAGCACACACACTCACTCTCAGCCAGCACACACACTCACTCTCAGCCAGCACACACACTCACTCTCAGCCAGCACACACACTCACTCTCAGCCAGCACATACACTCTCAGCCAGCACTCACTCACTCTCAGCCAGCACACACACCACTCCCAGGCAGCACACACACCACTCCCAGCCAGCTTTCACACTCAGCCAGCACACACCACTCCCAGTCAGCACACATCACTCCCAGCCAGCTTTCACACTCAGCCAGCAAGCACACATACACACTGCTCCCAGCCAGCTCTCCCACACTCTCAGCCAGCACACACATTCACTCTCAGCCAGCACACACACACCACTCCCAGCCAGCTCTCACACACTCTCAGCCAGCACACACATTCACTCCCAGCCAGATCTCACACTCTCAGCCCGCACACACCCATCACTTCCAGCCAGCACACACATTCACACCCAGCCAGCAAGCGCGCGCACACACACACACACACACACACCCCAGCCAGCTCTCACACTCCCAGCCAGCACACACACACATCACTCCGAGCCATCTTTCACACACATCACTCCCAGCCAGCACACACATCACTCCCAGCCAGCTTGCACACACATCACTCCCAGCCAGCTTGCACACACATCACTCCCAGCCAGCTTGCACACACTCACATGTCACATCTCTCCCAGTCAGCTTTCGCATACATATCACTCACAGCCAGCTCTTGCATAACACATCTCTCACAGCCAGCTTACATACACTCACAGCCACCTCCCACACATCCCTCACACATGCAACACACCAAAGCTAGCTCACACACACTCACAGCCAGCTAATACACATCACAACACTCACATCCAGCTCACACATACAATAAATCATTCAGAGATAGCTCGCACGCTCACACAATCATAGCTGACACTCACATGCATCACTCACAGCTCAAACATACTCGGTCAACTCACTTCACTGCCAGGCCGCTCACACACTCTTAAGCCACAGACAGCACCACACTCAGTCCCATCTCGCACACTGCCACACACTCAATTATTGTCCTATACATGTAGCCCCGCACAGTCATACAACATTCGGCGCACACCTACATGCACATGTCAGCTTATTGGGAGAGGGGGCGGCAAAATGCACCTTCGCCTGTGCATTCAAAATTCCTTGCACCGGCCCTGCCTGGGGGTTTAATATTGCTGTGTTTTAACATGAGGCTGTCAAATGACGAATAAAGAATTTATCATAAAAATAGATCCAGTATCGAATAGAAATCCTTCTCCAATAATACAAAGTTGGCAGAATCACTTTAATTGGCAGGTAAAACAGCTTTAACATATACGTAGCTGTTAAGAATTTACTCTTACATTATGTCAGTAGTAGTGTACATACATCTATACACACTGTCTAAACAACAAGATATTATTTTGGATTATTTATTTAGATAGTACTTGTAAACCAATGGTTTTCCTTCTGTAAACTAGAGATCTCAAACTCTGTCCGCAGTGTTTCTGAACTACAGCTTCCATGATTCTCTGGCCTTATTGCGTTCAAAGAATACAGAGACTTGTAGGTCATCAACATCTTGAGGGCCGAAGTTTGAGATCCCTGCTGAAAACAAACCAGGAATATAGGAGAATATTGGATTAGTTCTAACCTTTTGTTTCACCCAACTCATTCTACTTACACATCGGTATTTAACCAGCACTTTACAGCGGAGATCAGGTTGCATTACTTAAAACTAGACATGTGCGTGGACAAAGTTTTCATTTCGGATTTTTCGGAAAGTAAATTTTTGTTTCGGATCAATTAGTCAACGACAATAGGACCGATTCGTTAATGTCGGACAATCCTTATTTATTATTTTTCGGATTGATTGGTTTTCTGTTTTATAATGATATATATATATATATACATACATACATACATACATACACACACACACACACACCAGGAGACCCTGTGAGATTACCACCATTAACCCCTTTGCTGGGACATACGCTATGCCCTGTGAGATGCTCAATGCCATTAACACTTTGCTTGGGACATACGCTGAGCCCTGTGAGATGCCCAATGCCCATTGCTTTGTCTTGAATTGCATTGATTTTTTTCATTTCTGATCAATTTCATTCTTACTGGATTTTCGGATCGATTCGAATTTTCGGATGGCCAATTATCGCTTTCGGAAATGCTTCCAAAAAATTTTTGGATTTTCAGATGAGTTCGAATGAAACGTAACGCACATGTGTACTTGGAAACAAATTACCTTAAAAGCGTATTCTTTAGCAAAATCAAGAATTAAGTCTCTTCTTTCACGGGTTGTATTTGTAGCATCAAACACCTGAAGAGAAAAAAGTAGACAACAATGCTAAGCTATACATTAGGCTTAACAGGGTAAGCAAAAAAAATAAAAAATGATTGATACATCTATCTATCTACCCCCGCTTCCTACTGCTTTATCTTCTGACAAGCACTTTCGCAAGGCTTTATTTGTTCACTGTGTCCTATCCATGTCATTTTAAGTTACCTTTGATCTGTGCAGTATTTCGTGAATAGCTTTTCATTATACCATTTGTTATCAATCTAGTATTTGTCACAAATGTATTGTAGCTGGTCACATAAAATGGGAGGTTTATTCAATAAACAGCACTATGAGCAGACTAGGAGTTTGCAAACAGTAGGGCACAATAACCAAGATGGAAGGAATTTCTCCAGATCTGATCGTTTAGAAATCTGAGCCTTTCTGCTTTACCCATTCCCATAAACACAATGATAGTGATTACACTCAGCAGCAGACACAGCAGCCCGAGATTGTGTTAACATGTTCTGGGGCTCTGCTGTATCATTGCAAATGAAATTAATTTGTTGCAAACCAATTTTGTTTGCATTTGGACTCCACCGTGGGCTGGATACTATCACGGCGGCACCCGGCATGACCCGAGGTGGGACCCATATACAGGGTTAAAAGCCCAAAAGAGGAGTGCTGCTGGCTCAATTGCAGACAGACATCAGGTGAAGACACCACGCAGCTGGGCAGGAAACAGCGGAAAATAAACCAGACTCAGCACAGACCAGAGGAAAGGCAATGGTTAAGGGTAGAACCAAATACACAGGCAACCAGCAGAACACATAAGGAAACCCTAATCTAAAGGCCGGTCCTTGTACGGCGCGATCTATTCTAAGGATGGAAAATAGCACTGCTGGGTAAAGCTAAGAACATATACAAATTTGTACATTGTAAAATTGTATAGTTAGGTCCATATATTTGGACACGGGCACAATTTTAGCTGTTTTCCAGTATTTATCAAAACATATTTCAAGCTATAGTTATATAATGGATATGGGCTGCAAGTGCACACTCTGAGGTTTAATGTGAGGGTATGTACATCCAAATTGGAGGAAAGGTTTAGGAATTACAGCTCTTAAGAGTAGCTGTGACAGAACGCACCATCACTGTGCAATTTGGAGGGGGTTGTGGGTTTGCCTCCCCCCCACAGATTATGGCCTGGCAACAGAAAGGGAGATTTGGGCTGGTTGCCATCTCGCGCATCGATTAGAAGCACGGCAAACAGGGCTAATTTCATCCGCGGTCACAGGTTCCTCTAAACCGAGTGAACGCGGCTTTTGTAGCCAAGGAAGTACCTTCAGCTTTTTCTTCATAGTAGCCCAGCTAGGTTAAATGTACAATTTCCTCCCAGAAAGTGACTGTTTCCCTCTGGAAAATATATGTGTTAAAATGACTGGCGACAGAATTTGAGTGCTAGGACAAATCAGAACAAAATGGAGTTTTATAACGTAATAAGGTTTGTGTAATCTGTATTATGGCAGGATAATGCTATTGTCTGGTCCATGTGTACCTTGTTATCTGTTGAGAGGATTAGACTCCCAGGCTACCCTTGTCTCAGGAATGTGTTATCTGTTTATATCTGAATACTTTGTAAATCTGATGACTGTAATCTTGTTTACCATCACGATTACCATTGTCCTGCCTCGTTTAGAAATGTTACATAATGTTTAACTGTGTCCCTAATCTAATTAGGTTTCACATTCCAAGAAGCAAAAGGAACAGAAACATGAGAATCCCTCAGAACATTTCCTAGGGGAGGTTTTGTGTATGTAAATGACCCATGTGTGACTGTATAACTATATGTGTGTCTGTCTCTGATTAAACAGAGTTCCATTCTGACCCTACATGCAGTCACGACTCATGGTGTGGGTAGCTCCAGATCTACAGACACGGCTTATTTCTGGGGGAGGCCAGCAAGGCTATCTATTTGTACCAGTCTAAGATGTGGCTAAGTTACTGAAGAACTGCACAGGAGTTACGAGGAGAACACAGATGTCCAGCAAGGAAGTGGCATTGGCAGATGTGACCCTGTCGGGGTACTGAGATCTGTCACAGTAGCCACCCCCCTTTTTTCAAGGGACCAAAAGTAATTGGACGATTGAATCAAAAGCTGTTTCATGGCAAGGTGTAGGCTACTCCTTTGTTAGTTCTTCACCAGTTAAGCAGGTAAAAGGCCTGGAGTTGATTCTAAATGTGGTATTTGCATTTGTAATCTATTGCTGTGAACCTACATCATGCATTCAAAGGGGCTGTCCATGCAAGTGAAACAGGCCATTGTAAGACTTCAAAAACAAAACTAGGAGTGGCCAAATCAACAGTTTGGTACATTCTGAGGAAAGAAGAATGCACTGGCGAGGTCAGCAACTTAAAAAGGCCTGGACGTCCATGGAAGACAACAGTATTGGATGGTCACAGGATCCTCACTATGGTAAAGAAAAACCCAGTCACAACATCCAGACAAATACAGCACACTCTCCAGGAGGTGGGCGTAGCATTGTCAAAGTCTACAATCAAGAGAAGACTTAATGGAAGCAAATACAGAGGATTCATCACAAGGTGCAAACCATTCATAAACCTGAAGAATAGAACAGTCAGTTTAGATTTTGCCAAAAAACATCTAAAAAAACCCCAGACCAGTTCTGGAACAGCATTCTTTGGACGGATGAAACTAAGATTAATCTGTATCAGAAAGACGGGAAGACTATAGTGTGGAGAAGGCTTGGAACAGCTCATGATCCAAAGCACTCAACGTCATCTGTATAACACTGTGGAGGCAGTGTGACGGCATGAGCATGCATGGCTTCCAGCGGCACTGGGTCATGTGTTTTTTGATGATGTGACAGAAGACAGAAGCAGCTGGATGAATTCAGCAGTGTTTAGAGATATGCTGTCAGCCCAGATTCGGCCAAATGCAGCAAAGTTGATTGGATAGAGCTTCACAGCACAGACAATGATCCAAAACACACTGCAAAAGCAACCCAGGAGAAGGAAAATAAGTGAAATATTCTGCAATGGCCGAGTCAATCACCCGAACTCAACCCAATTGAGCATGCATTTCACTTGCTGAATGCAAAACTAGGCAGAAAGAACCACAAACAAAGAACAACTGTAATCGGCTCCAGTTATTCAGAGAGCTGAAAACCAGAATGACTGGAGAAGTGAAAATTCTAGATCAAAATAGCCAAACCAGAAAAATTCTCGCATTTATTACACTTTCCAAATCGGCTATTTTGACAAAGAATTTTCATTTCTCCAGTCATTCTCCTGGTTTTCACCTCTCTCTGTATAACCCTGCAAGTCTTTGGTAATTTACATGGGTTCCAGACTTCAGGCAGTCATTGCCAGTAAAGGATTTTCAACAAAATATTAAAAATGAACATTTTCTTTATGATTATATTCATATAAATGAATTTGTCCAATTACATCTGAGCCCCTGAAAGGGGGTGGGCTCTGTATAAAAATGGCTGCAGTTCCTAAAACTTGTACTTGATATCGATGTTCAACCCCTTGAATTAAAGCTGAAAGTCTGTACTTCAAATTCATTTGGATTGTTTAGTTTTAATTTTATTCTTTTGGCATAAAGAGCCAAAAGTATGAACATTGTGCCTGTGTCCAAATATATATGGACCTAACTGTATGTATGTATGTATAAGATAATCATGTAAATCCGAGCGAGGTACAAAAAAGGAGAAAATCAGAAACAAAGAGCACAGAAGTCAGGTTCGTTACACGGAGTGAACAAGACATAAAATAAATAAACCAGAGAATAGCCAAATAGGGAAGCCAAGGACACTCAGGACACACAGGACACTCAGCACAGCAAGGAAAAACACAAAGTAAACCAAACAAGAGCAAGAAAAGGGAAAAGCAGCAGAACAACAAAAATACAAAAGCAACAAGGAAAAACCCAAATGAACAAATGGCAAGGACAAGAAAAACAAAGTGACAAACAGGCAAGGGAAACAGGGAAGAAAATGAGTAAAACAACTATACAAAAGGGAAAAATATCAGGACTTACTTGCAGCAGGAAATGGCAAAATAACTGGAAACAGGGAGACCCTATAATAGAGCACTGCAGGATGGGAGTGACTCCCTTATATAGGGAGTAGCCCAGTGCGCTAAGGGTCAGGTGGTCAGTGACTTGACAGGCTGCAGGGAAACCCCACCAGAAGGTGATTCGGGATGGGCCAGACAGGGGTAAGAGCCAGCCCGGATCAGCTCATCTGTAGGGCTCTGGGCTGGAATCGTGACAGATACAAGAATCAAACAGTTTTAAAAACCAGCTGAGGAATGTATCGAATGGACATCTCCCCATCTCATCCTGCATGGAGCTCAGAACTGTACAAACTCCATTTGGACAGCAGATAGTGACATCTGCTAAATAGAGATCTTTGGGAATATTCCCAAATATCTCTAACGGTATTATTAAAAATGATATTCAAAAACCCAACAACTGGTTGTTGTTGGAAGGGGATAAGGGAAGAGAAGGGGTTAAACATTTCTATTTTCATGGAAAAATTAAAACACCAAATAGAGCCTCATGCTGCGTTTTTCTTCCTTTTGGATCAACTCTACATTTAATTCAAAGTTTGGTTTAGGGTCCCCCCCCATCTAACAAGAAACAGTCACCCAACTCAAAATCTGGTTAAAAAAGCCAAAACAAACGCCCTAAGAATGGATTTACTGCAGGTGCATGCATTCCTGACATTCCACTGAATTTGCTTACCCCTATTTGGCCGCCTTCCTCTGTTAAATACAGTTTCACGTCCTCTAAGGCGATCAGGGCACACTGCCTGAGACAAAAGGAACGTCATCTTTTTATGAAAACAAGGAAGTATTCATGAAGAAAAAAATTTAGTACCTTTACAATAAATATTTTTGGTACAAAATAAAAAAAAAATGTAATTACCTTTTCTAACAACCTGAAATATGCAGAGGTTGAACCCTGATACCTATAGGGCACTATTCCATTCCTAACACTAACGTTAGCGTTCACCTGTGTGAGCGTTAACGTTAGCTGTGGTTGCCCTAGCGTGGGCGCACCATATTACAATCCGAATGCTAACGGGTTAAAAAAACATTAGCAATTCGGATCTTGTGCTTTTCAGTGCGAGTTTACTGTACTCTGCACTCCCTATAATTAACATGTGGAGCGCAAAGAGTTAATTAGCGTTTGGATTACAAAGTCCTAATGCCAATTACCGTCCTGCTTCGGTTAACCCAAAAGTTACCCACAGTTAGGACCTGGTGCTAACTGATTCTGCGGAATCTGTCAGCACCAGGTGAAAACTATAATACAACTGTGCTATTGCACTATGGGACGGTGCTACCCTGGGTGGTTCCTCCTATTCACCCCACATAGACTAATGGAAAGGGGGTACGAGTGTACTCATGGATGTGGATAAAACCTATAAGTAAATACTTATCTTATGTGGACACTGTTTATTCCGTTTGGGTTCCAATTGTAATTTTCCCTTTATATCTTTTTCTCCTGGAGCATAACACACTTCTGATGGAGGTCCCAACGAATAAGCGTATTGTAATTTCGGGGTTATATGGCAAATAGTTACGCCAAAATGCAAGGATCATGCGTGTCCTTTGCTGAATATCTGCCAAGAATATGTATCAACAGCTGTTGATACATATTCTTGGCAGATATTCAGCAAAGGACACGCATGATCCTTGCATTTTGGCGTAACTATTTGCCATATAACCCCGAAATTACAATACGCTTATTCGTTGGGACCTCCAGCAGAAGTGTGTTATGCTCCAGGAGAAAAAAGATATAAAGGGAAAATTACAATTGGAACCCAAACGGAATAAACAGTGTCCACATAAGATAAGTATTTACTTATAGGTTTTATCCACATCCATGAGTACACTCGTACCCCCTTTCCAATAGCACCAGGTGAAACCCTCCCAAAAATATCTGAATTTTCCTATTACATAACGGAAAGTTCTAATTTCAATAAGGACTCGGAGGCGAGTATTTGCCTTCTCTTTCTTTTATTTTCTCTCAGCAGCAAGAGGTTTAACATATAAAATAGAAGAAAAAAACTGTTCCCTCACAACAGGGAATGACCACGCCCCCAACAGTCCCAATAGGTTAATCCATATAGTCCCTCCTCAGGTGTAGCTCCTCCTCTTTCTTGCGAAAACATAAGGTAAACGGAACCCAACAAGCAAGGACGTCCCAACGGGGAGAGGAGGATGCAGCCCAAATTTCTAGGCGGAAGACGACTATTATCCGAACAAAGGAAGGAGGATTTCATTGGTCTGAAATGAAAGCAGAGACATGGAGAAATGTTTAGAATCTAAGCCGTAACTGAGTGTAAATCCACGATGATAGTGAAAACAAATCACAAGGAACTGAGTCATGAAAAAACTTTGATTTTTAATCAAGATCTTGAAGGTGGAGCGCGTAAGGATGACATCGCCAGCGCACCACGTGTAAGAAAACCAAAACAGGGTCTGATATTAAACAGACATATTTTATTGAAGAAACAGTCATGCAGAATAATTACCAAAAAAGGGTGGGCATATACATGGGTAGGGAAATACTCGCCTCCGAGTCCTTATTGAAATTAGAACTTTCCGTTATGTAATAGGAAAATTCAGAAATTTCACCACAGGACTCGGAGGCTCATATTTGCCTATTTAAAGCTGAGCAACAACAGAAGTCGTCCAATGGGGAACTGGTCTAACATAGAAAAGATGAGCCGTAGATTCTCTGGTCCAGTCGGCGGATCGCATGATATCCGATAATCGGCAGCCAGCTGCCACCGCTGCAGAAGCCATGGCGCCTCGAACCGAGTGCGCGCCAAAACAGGAGGTATCCACTCCAGACAGATTTAGTAGCCAACGTATCCATCTGGCCAAAGTTGCAGGTGACACTGGGGCATGTGGTGCCCGGAATGAAAGGAAAAGAGGGGAAATCAACTCTGTACGTAGATCTTGTGTTCGAGATTCATAGGTCTGTAGGCATCGAACAGGACACAGCAACTGATGATCTGGAAATCGTGGGAAGAATACCGAATTGATTGAAGTCTTGGTTCTCCGTGAGATATCGAAGCGGACTCCGTCCGGTTGAAAAGAGCGTGAAGGGTAATCAAGTGCCCGTACATCACTAACACGTTTGCAGGAGAGTAAACAGAATAACATGACGAGTTTAGCTGACAACTGTCGTAGTGTCAGGATCTGGTTGTCCGGCCATTGTTCCAGGAATCTTAGTACAAGGGAAACGTCCCAGGTAGAAACATATCTCGGAAGGGGAGGTCTAGCGAATCGGGTGCCCCTCAGTAGCCTACACACCAGGGGATGTTGGCCAATTGCAACCCCTGCAAAGCCAACGTGTCCTGCTGAGATGGCCGATCGGTATACATTCAAGGTTCTATATTGTAGACCTGAGTCGAATATGGAAGTCAGGAAGTCCAGGACCGAATTTAGAGGTGCCGAAAAGGGATCTTGGTATCTTCCCACACACCAAGAAGCCCATCTGTTCCAGGCTGATCTGTATGCGTTGCGGGTACCTGGGGCCCAGGCTTGTAGGAGTAATTCTGCAGTTCTGTCCGAAATTCCTTGGCTCTGCCAGGCAAACCTGAAATCAGCCATGCCAGCATGACCAGGCTGCCCTGTAGTAGAGGGTGAGGATTGTTGTCGGGATCCTTCAGTAGATCGTGGCATTGCGGAAGCATCCTGGGAATGTCTATTGCCAGTTCCATCAGAGTTGGGAACCACGGTTGGCTCGGCCAGTGTGGAACTAACAATACTATTGTCGCTTGGTGAAGTCGAACCTGTTTTATGGTTCTTGCTATGAGGGCAAATGGAGGGAAGGCATAAAGCCGGTCTCCCGACCAATCCTGGAGGAATGCATCCGTGGCTATAGCCTCTGGATCCGGCTTCCAACTGAAGAAGTGTGGTATTTGTGCGTTCAGTCTCGATGCAAATAGGTCCCGTTGGAAAGGACCCCAAAGAGATTGAAGCTTGTTGAATATAGATGATAGGAGTTTCCAGTCTCCTGCGTCCGTCATGTGTCTGGAGTTCCAGTCTGCAATCTGATTGGACAGACCCGGGATGAACTGAGCTTGGACCCAAAGATTGTTCTGGAGACAAAGATCCCAGACCTTCTGTGCCATCTGGGTCAGAGGTTCCGATCTTGGTCCACCCATGGCATTGATGTACCTGACTGCTGGGAAATTGTCCATGCGGAGGAGGATCTGAGAGTGGAGCTTGTCTTTGGTGAAGCACCGGATTGCAAAGAATCCTGCCAACATCTCCAGTACGTTTATGTGATGGGTGCGTTCCTCGGGTGACCATCGTCCACCTGTCTCCATGCCCTCGCAATGAGCTCCCCAACCCAGATTGCTGGCATCTGAATCTATGGTGAGGGTCGGCTGTAAGGGAAAAAGACGCTTCCCGTTCCATTCTGACATGTGGTCGCGCCACCAGTATAGATCTACTCGAGTATCGTCCGTTAGGTGAATGTTGTCCGGGTAATCCAGACCCGCTCGGAGGGAATGGGCCTTCAGGCGTTGGAGGGCCCGATAATGAAGTGGAGCTGGAATAATCGCCAGTCTCGCTGCTGCTAGTAGACCAATCACTCTGGCCAGAGATCTCAGGGTAGTAACTGAGTGCTGGAGGAGAGAGGCTACTTCCTTTCTTATGTTGCGTATCTTTGGAGATGGAAGAGATAATGTCAGTTGTCTGGAATCCAAGAGAAATCCTAGAAACTCGATCTTTCTCGTTGGGGTTAGGAGAGATTTCTCTGTATTGATGAGAAATCCTAGATCCTGTAATAGGGATATCGTCCATTGAAGATGAGTCCGTAGGGTGTCTCGAGACTGGCACATCAGAAGGATGTCGTCTAGGTATATAACTATCTTTACGCCGCGCGCTCGTAAGGAGGCAATTACCGGTTTCAACAGCTTCGTGAAGCACCACGGAGCTGATGAGAGACCGAAAGGGAGACATGTAAAGCGCCATGTGGTTCCCTGCCAATTGAATCTGAGGAAGTCCCGGTGGGATTCGTGTATCGGGACTGTCAGATAAGCATCCTTCAGGTCCAGTTTGACCATCCAGTCGTCCTGGAGAAGGATGTGCTGTAGCGTGTGCATGCCTTCCATCTTGAAGTGTCTGTGCATCACAAAAAAATTTAGTTCTCGGAGATTTATGACAGGGCGCGAACCGCCGCCTTTTTTTGCCACCAGAAAAATGGTGCTCAAAAATCCTTCCGAAGAAGTGGGGGCAAGCTCTATTGCCTCTTTGTGTATGAGGCCTTGTATCTCCTCGTGTATCAGTAGTGACTGTGTGTGCTGGAAGTGTAGTGGCGCTGGAGCGCGATGTTGAGTAGGGTTGTCTACAAAATCTATTAGGAAACCCCGTACAGTATGTAGAATCCACGCGTCTGTGGTAATACGTGTCCATGCTTGATAAAACTGAGAAATACGACCCCCTATCCTCTTGAGAGGGAAAGGAATTATGTGCAGATCGCTCACCTGTAGGTTTCCTGAAGGAGGAACTTCGGCCTCCACGGAAAGACCTGTTGTGCCAAGGTCTAGCTCTGGACGGGAAGAAACTGGAACTAGTGTTGGTAGTATCTGTGTAGCTTTGGTTATAAGTGGAGCCTGCGGAGCGGGAAGGTCCCGCGCGGCCGGAAAAGCGACCCCTGCCTCTTCCGGCCCTGTGGGAGACCCGGCCAGGGAACACTTTTTTTATCGTTGTTTCTGCTTTGTCTATCATGGAGAATGCACCCACATATGTATTCAGTCTTTTAGCGAATGGGTCTCCGAATAGTTGGCCTTCTGCTTTGGCCCCTAGGTCAGTGGTAGCTAAGTGCGAAAGCTTAGGATCCATTTTCAAAAGGATCGTCTTCCTTCTTTCTGCAGCTAAGGCAGAGTTGGCGTTTCCCAGAAAGCACAGGGATCTTTGCAGCCATCCGGCAATCTCAGCATGGTCTAGTGGGATATGTGCTAGTTTTGCCTGAGCCACTATATCCAGAACCTTAACTAAAGGTCCAGTTGCATCCAGCAATTTATCCTGGCATGTGCGTATAGCCAGGTCTATTCCTTTTTTAGGAGACCATCCTTTCCTTGCAGCAATTTTTTGGAATGCTTCATCTACCTCTGGCGTAATGCAAGTTTTGCCTAGTGTTGTGGGTCTAGGACCCTCTGCTCTTAATGTTTGTCTTGTGCCCTTGTCTAGTGGGCAGCGCATGACGCTATCTACCCAACGCTCGATGTGTGGTTGTGGGATCCACGCTGTGGACGCTGGGTGCGAGATGTCTTTAGGATTAAGGAGGGGGTTCCCCTCAGGATCATATATAGTGTCCCCGACCTGTATGGGAGGCGATTCTTCTTCTCCCCAAATCATCAGGTCATCATCATCATCAGGTGCGTATATCTCTAGGGGGTAATCCCCTTCATCTTCCCCGTATTCAGGATCTACTAAGCCTGATCTTTTTTTAGCGGGGACGAGACTCCACTCATCAGGAATGGGTCTCTTAATCTCGGCCGCAGCCTGCGCTCCGCGGTCTGGAGCTCTCTTGCGAGGATGAGACTCGCTATCTTTATTTGGCAGCACTGCGGGGATGCCAGCCCCTCCATAAGCACCTTTGGGGATATCAGCTAAGTGTTGGCCCATAATAATATCTTGTGGTGGCTCCCTAGGGGAGACTTCCACAACTAGTTCTGGGGATGAAGCTCTTAAAGGTGCACAATTAGGGGATCTCTGAGAGAACGCAGCGCAGGAAGACACCTTAGGTGGAATCTGTAGGGAAGCCACTGCGTCTTGCATGGAGTGTCTGAATGAGGTGTGAATGTTTGCTACAGCTGCTGCTATAGTGTCTGAAATGGAGGATCTCAGGGAAGCTTCAAGGGCTGCAAATTTTTGTTTGGAAGATTTTTTCCGGTGATGGTGCTGCGGGGATGCCGCTGCCGGCTGTTCAGAGAGAGAGGAGTGTGGGATGGAACTAACCTCCGACCCGGAGGCCCGGGGTGGAGAGGGAGAGGAGTTTCTGTCCGGTAGAGACATTGTGCTGCTTCTGAAAGACCGCGCTGATTCTAAAATGGCGCGCTTGAACGCCGTGAGGTGAAGTGGGCGGGCATATCCTGCTTTTCCGGAACCGCGAGGTGGAAGCTAGCGCTGGCAGATTTTTTTACCATGAGTCTGGCGAGAAACGCAAGCAAATAAACCAGTTTATCTCCTAATTAATCGAATGAAAGTTTGGGAAACTATTATGTGGAGGTTATATGTGTATTAAATATACCAGGTGATAATAAACGCAAAACGGGAGCGCCGACCCCCGCGGCTAGCACCGGGAAAAGTCGGCGTCCCAAAAAAATAAGTTTACAATCGTCAAAATACAATATATTAGAATTAAAAATTGCAGAGAGAGAAAACGTATACTTATCTCCTTGAGGTAAGCAGCAAGAAAGAGGAGGAGCTACACCTGAGGAGGGACTATATGGATTAACCTATTGGGACTGTTGGGGGCGTGGTCATTCCCTGTTGTGAGGGAACAGTTTTTTTCTTCTATTTTATATGTTAAACCTCTTGCTGCTGAGAGAAAATAAAAGAAAGAGAAGGCAAATATGAGCCTCCGAGTCCTGTGGTGAAATTCACATACTCCCCTCCCATCCCACGGCGATAACGGTGGCTCCATCCACCTCTTCTTGCTGCCGGGAGCAGAGAGAGAGAGACTGGGGAAAAAGTCTCTCAGTCTATGGGAATCAAAAAACCAACCTGCCAGATCTCACGAGGTGAGATCCTGCAGGTCATGTGACTGGCAGCGCTAGCCTCAATGGAGTCCTATGGACTCCATGGAGGGGATGCTCGCGGCGACACTTAGTGCCGTGTTACGGTGCAGGATTAGCGCCTGAACCGTAATATCACAATAAAACTGGGACGCTAAGAAGAAACCTGCAGGCGCAGGTTTTCCTCCTTAGCGTCCCTGTATTAGCTTGATCATCGTAATAGTGTCCATAATGTATATCCAGTCATTCCAATAAAAGGTGTTTGTATTAAATACCATGGATTGAATTAGCTGCACACACTTATATTCGTCATTCAGCGTCATTAGATGGGTAGGGTCATTAAAAACCTAATTAATTCTCACACTTTAGAACAGACTGTCCTCGCTTCTAAAAGAGTTTATTAGCATTCAGCCACGTCTAGCTGAGCTTGATTCATTACAGCTTTTCATGTCACCAGCTGTGCACAACAGGACATTTTCTTCCGTCTAAATCCAGTTACTGACACAAATTCTATAAACAGCAAATGGTGCAGCGCCACACAACATGCATCCACCACCAGGGTGCCCAGATAGCCAATCTCAGGATATAGTGGTTTCCCCTATACCATTGCACACAATAATGAAATCAATAACCTGGATCGGCGCAAATACTGCTCTCTGGGATCCCGGAATCTCGCATATATATATATACAATAGAAGAAGAACAATAATAGTGCAACACTGTTTTGTAAAATATACTATGAATGTAGGTGATGAACACCCCACTTACAAGTGTAGAGCCGGGCACTGGCTCTAAGTGGGTCCAGACATGTGGGTAATTGTCTTCAGTTTCTTAGGTGACCCCCACCTTACAGCAAGATTTTTTCTTTTTCTTTGTCCGAGGTTTAGACAATGGAAAGGAGAACAGGAAGAAAAATCCTTGTGTAGGTCCACAAATTAAAGGTCACAATTTTATGTACAGTTGGAGTTGTACTCACATTTTGTGGAGCTCACATAGCTCATAGATATAGGCCCATAGGTTTTTTTTTTGGGGGGAGAAAACCCAGATGAAAAACCACCAATGTTTGCAGGATTCAATGAAGCAGGAATCAGGATTGGAGATGAAAAAATAAGGTTTATTTAAAATATAATTAAAATTGCCTCCAGAACGCGTTTCGCCGCATCAAAAAGCGGCTTCATCAGCTGGAATGGTTAACATGGGCCTTTAGACCCTTTTATAATGTCCATAGATATTTTTAATTGTCCCCATATGTCCTGTCTGCTTCACTGATTGATCCTTCCGGTTTCCGATAGTGGGCGCCGCCATTTTGCGCATGCGCGGTTTACTTCCGCGTTCCACTGCGTTCCAATGCGCCGCTTTCACTTCCGCGTTCCACCGCGTTCCAAGCGTTGCTCTCTTACTTCCGGTCGGCGATTCTCGGCCAGGGAGATGTAGAATTGTGCTTTTCATTGAATTCAACGATTGGGGCTTCCTAAAAACTTCCCATTTTCGCCATGTGTATATCAAAACAGAATATTACATATATTAACTCAATTTTAAGAGAGCTGAAAACTATAAGATTAATTTGTGCACCCCGCAGGGTCTCCCAATTATCTCTTGGTATATCTAATTGATGTATGTGGTAAATTTTATAAAAAGTAATAGCTTCTCCATAAATATTATATATTGAACACTATTTGTGCCTTCCTAAAAGAAGGTCTTTTATAGTCTATGCTCTCCAAAAGTGATCATACATTCATTGCAATAGCCTCCTTTACTGAAAAAGTGTCCTGTGCTTCAGTGCTTTGATTTACCTATCTAATAAAGCTATGTGAAATATAAAATTCTACAATCGTCTGTGTATTTTTTATTAACATGATACTTTGTTAATTGCAATGTATTTCTAATATTGTCGTGGATTTTAACTTAATATTAAAGTGCCTTATTAATGCTATTTTAAATATATATTAAATACTTTAAGTGCTTATTGAATGTCAATCATAAATTACTTACAATTAGTGACTATTGAAACTGGAATTTGCTGTAATATTACTCTTTTTACCATGATTTTTATAATATTAATTGATGTAAGATAGTGCAATATATCTATTTGTGCATAATATGGACCTCATCTAAACAGAGACCATCATTTAAAGTGCCATATTGAGAATTCGTATTATCCAGATGTTGGTGGAATTCTAAATCTCATTAGAAAGAATAGTGTTAAAGTGCTGTATTGATAATTAATGTGTACCCATCACAGTGATGGGTACACATTAATTATCAATACAGCACTTTAACACTATTCTTTCTAATGAGATTTAGAATTCCACCAACATCTGGATAATACGAATTCTCAATATGGCACTTTAAATGATGGTCTCTGTTTAGATGAGGTCCATATTATGCACAAATAGATATATTGCACTATCTTACATCAATTAATATTATAAAAATCATGGTAAAAAGAGTAATATTACAGCAAATTCCAGTTTCAATAGTCACTAATTGTAAGTAATTTATGATTGACATTCAATAAGCACTTAAAGTATTTAATATATATTTAAAATAGCATTAATAAGGCACTTTAATATTAAGTTAAAATCCACGACAATATTAGAAATACATTGCAATTAACAAAGTATCATGTTAATAAAAAATACACAGACGATTGTAGAATTTTATATTTCACATAGCTTTATTAGATAGGTAAATCAAAGCACTGAAGCACAGGACACTTTTTCAGTAAAGGAGGCTATTGCAATGAATGTATGATCACTTTTGGAGAGCATAGACTATAAAAGACCTTCTTTTAGGAAGGCACAATAGTGTTCAATATATAATATTTATGGAGAAGCTATTACTTTTTATAAAATTTACCACATACATCAATTAGATATACCAAGAGATAATTGGGAGACCCTGCGGGGTGCACAAATTAATCTTATAGTTTTCAGCTCTCTTAAAATTGAGTTAATATATGTAATATTCTGTTTTGATATACACATGGCGAAAATGGGAAGTTTTTAGGAAGCCCCAATCGTTGAATTCAATGAAAAGCACAATTCTACATCTCCCTGGCCGAGAATCGCCGACCGGAAGTAAGAGAGCAACGCTTGGAACGCGGTGGAACGCGGAAGTGAAAGCGGCGCATTGGAACGCAGTGGAACGCGGAAGTAAACCGCGCATGCGCAAAATGGCGGCGCCCACTATCGGAAACCGGAAGGATCAATCAGTGAAGCAGACAGGACATATGGGGACAATTAAAAATATCTATGGACATTATAAAAGGTCTAAAGGCCCATGTTAACCATTCCAGCTGATGAAGCCGCTTTTTGATGCGGCGAAACGCGTTCTGGAGGCAATTTTAATTATATTTTAAATAAACCTTATTTTTTCATCTCCAATCCTGATTCCTGCTTCATTGAATCCTGCAAACATTGGTGGTTTTTCATCTGGGTTTTCTCCCCCCAAAAAAAACCTATGGGCCTATATCTATGAGCTATGTGAGCTCCACAAAATGTGAGTACAACTCCAACTGTACATAAAATTGTGACCTTTAATTTGTGGACCTACACAAGGATTTTTCTTCCTGTTCTCCTTTCCATTGTCTAAACCTCGGACAAAGAAAAAGAAAAAATCTTGCTGTAAGGTGGGGGTCACCTAAGAAACTGAAGACAATTACCCACATGTCTGGACCCACTTAGAGCCAGTGCCCGGCTCTACACTTGTAAGTGGGGTGTTCATCACCTACATTCATAGTATATTTTACAAAACAGTGTTGCACTATTATTGTTCTTCTTCTATTGTATATATATATGCGAGATTCCGGGATCCCAGAGAGCAGTATTTGCGCCGATCCAGGTTATTGATTTCATTACTGACACAAATTCATTCCCTAGAAAACATATCTGCACTTTTCATGAACCTGTTCGGATCATTGAAACATACTTGCGAATCCTCATCGCCTCTGCGTTGTCATGACGGAAAAACTCATAGGATTTGTAGGACCTGACCACTTCGCGACGGTATGCACCAAGATTAAAAACTAGGAGAAAAAAAGAAGCATTACTGATAAATTAAGGGAAAAAACACAGGGAGTAATATAACACATCACACAAGTTCAATGCTCTATGGAAAATATAAGTGTTAGGGGTAAAGTACGAAATTCGGTTAAACAGAGGACCCAGGTAAACCTGACATTATCAAGACAGCATTGTGGAAAGTCCAAAACCAAACTTCACGCTTTACTAGGGAATCTGCAGACCACCTAGCCACCCTTGGGTAAAAGTGATCTTTAGGGTTAAAGACAGGGGTTGGCCATGGATATAGGTAATCCTAGGTTTTGGTTCAACTGTAGACCACTCCAAAGTCACATTACCCAGTGGTAGGGTTGCACGGATATCACTTTTTTAGGACCAAGTACAAGTACCGATACTTTTTTCAAGTACTAACCGATACTTTTATTTAATGTCATGTGACCACTTTCCAATAAGAACAGATATATATATCTATCTAATCTATCTCTTTGTATATACACAGATCTGTGGGGGTATATAATTATATATATATATACATATCCACACACACACGCATACCCCCACAGACCTGTGTATATATACATACATACATACATACATACAGGTCTGTGGGGGTATGTATGTATGTCTGTCAAGCTTTAGAATTTGTGCACAATTCCTCCGCTTGAAAAGGAACTTCAAACATCATCGCCGGAAATAAGAACTGGATTCCACTCTACATTCACTTGCATTTAAGTTTAATTTCAGTAAGTTGGGTAGAAAATTAAGCAGCTGTAAATTGAGTAGTAACTGAATAGTTAATAGGTGAATAGAGAATTTCAGAAAATATTCCGACAACTACCTCTAGATCCCTGGGCATACCTCCTCTCTCGTCCCCTGTCAGCTCTGTCTCGACCTGAGCAACCTTTATTCAATAGG
Organism: Leptobrachium leishanense; assembly: GCA_009667805.1. Classification (NCBI taxonomy): domain Eukaryota; kingdom Metazoa; phylum Chordata; class Amphibia; order Anura; family Megophryidae; genus Leptobrachium; species Leptobrachium leishanense. The sequence goes on along the minus strand of CM019064.1, from coordinate 146,670,777 downwards.
TTGGCCCTTTCTGTCACACAGGCCTTGGCGGCGTCTTGGCACCAGAGTGTTCTCCCTTCCTGGACTGTAGTAACAGAAAAGATCGTTGATGCCTGTCTTATGGACGAACTGACGGCCAAGGTCAGAGACACTATCAGCTCCTTCACTAAAACATGGTCCCTATGGGAAGAGTACATAGCATGCCCCTAATTAGTAAATCAATTGATTTGCCCTGATTAGCCCCTTTTCAGGCTAGTGCCCTGATGGTCCCACTCCATGACACACCATCAGCTGATGGTTGGAACATCCCCTTTACCCCCCTTTATTTGGGTTTATTTTTAGGATTTGTTATTTTTAATTTTTATGTGTTTTTTGTTTTTCCCTTTGAATAGGGTGTCTTCCCATATTTCTTGGGATTGTTCTTTGAGGTTTAATTGATAAAATAAGCGTTACTGTGTCCTATCATCGCTATGTTCCTTTATCTACTGTGTATTATGTGCTAATGGATACATGACTCTTTAAATAAAGAATTAAAAAAAAAAAAAAAAATAGGTTGATTAAGTGATTAGGTGATGAATAGGTGAAAAACCTTTAACAGAAAGAAATACATAAATTGTACAAATACATTGCACATAAAGTTTGTTAATCATTAACTTACGTGTCAGCTTCATATTTTCACTGACACACACTTCTAGAATATCATTACTGCCAAAATATATTTTAACTTAAAACAGACATGAAATGAACTAATATAAAGAACTGCATGTGGAATCTCCTCACACTGAGCATGAAATAGATCTGCAAGTTACCAGACTGCATTTATCACTAAACTGGCTCAATTCCTTTCCTGCACATGAATGTGAAACAAATCCTTTTGCTCACCGGCTGCCACTACAGGATCTGAAGATGTTTGTAAACGTCTGTGCACTTCTGTACAGGTGGCCTGCTGCATGGCATAGAACTCTAAGATGGCCCCTCCCTTCACCACAGATATCCTTAAAGCTGTTGGGAAGCCTGACTTCTGCTCTGATTGGCTGACCCTAAATGGAGCGGAATTGCATGCAGGGACTAGTAGTTCTCAGACTTTTGCAGATTTCAATTAACTAAACTGAATTACAGTCATTTTATTATCCCACTTGCTTGTACCTTAGCTGACCATTCTGTACCTCTGCAGTTTGACTTGACAATGTCTGTGGGGATATGTATATATAAACTCACACACATACCTGTATGTGGCAAGAAAAAGTATGTGAACCCTTTGGGATTACGTGGAGTTTTGCATGAATTTGTCATAAAATGTGCTCTGATCTTCATCTAAGTCACAACAATTTGAAAAACACAGTCTGCTTAAAATAATACAACACAAACATGGATATGTTTTCATGTTTTTATTGAACAGAACATGTAAACATTCACAGTGCAGGGTGGAAAAAGTATGTGAACCCCTAGCCTAATGACTACTCCAAGAGCTATTTGGAGCTAGAAGTGAGCCAACCTTGAGTCCAATCCGTGTGAAATTATTGGAGGTGTTGCTGAAAGCGGTCCTGCCCTTTAAAAACAAACACTAGTTTTGGGTTTACTGGTTTCAAGAAGCACTGCCTGATGTGAACCATGAATCACAGAAAAGAGCTCTCAGAAGACCTACGATCAAGAATTGTTGACTTGCATGAAGCTGGAAAGGGTTACAAAAGTATCTCCAAAAGCCTTGATGTTCAGGTGTCCATGGTAAGACAGACGGTCTACAAATGGAGAAAGTTCAGCACTGTTGCTACTCTCCCTAGACGTGGTCGTCCTGTAAAGATGACTGCAAGAGCACAGCGCAGAATGCTTAATGAGGTAAAGAAGAATCCTAGAGTGTCAGCTAAAGACTTACAGAAATCTCTGGCACATGCTAACATTTTTGTTGACACATATACAATAAGGAAAACATTAAACAAGAATAGAGTACATGGGAGGACACCACAGAGGAAGCCATTGCTGTCCAAAAAGAATATTGCAGCACGTTTGAAGTTGGCAAAAGAGCACCTGGATGTTCCACAGCACTACTGGCAAAATATTCTGTGGACAGATGAAACCAAAATTTAGTTGTTTGGAAAAAACACACAACACTATGTGTGGAGAAAAAAAAGGCACAGCACACCAACATCAAAACCTCATCTGAACTGTAAAACATGGCGGAGGGAGCATCATGGTTTGGGGCTGCTTTGCTGCCTCAGGGCCTGGACTGATTGTTGTCATTGATGGAAAAATGAATTCCAGAGTTTATTTTGCAGGAAAACGTAAGACAATCTGTCCGCCAACTGAAGCTCGGCAGAGGATAGGTGATGCAACAGGACAATGACCCAAAGCATACAAGTAATTCAACAAAAGAATGGCTTCAACAAAACAAAATACGCCTTCTGGAGTGGCCCAGTCAGAGTCCTGACCTCAACCCGATTGAAATGCTGTGGCATGACCTTAATAGAGCGTTTCACACCAGACATCCCAAGAATATTGCTACACTGAAACAGTTTTATGAAGAGGAGTGGTCCAAAATTACTCCAGATCGTTGTGCAGGTCTGATCTGCAACTACAGGAAACGTTTGGTTGAGGTTATTGCTGACAAAGGAGGGTCCACCAGTTATTAAGTCCAAAGGTTCACATACTTTTTCCACCCTGCACTGTGAATGTTTAGATGTTCTGTTCAATAAACACATGAAAACATAATGTTTGTGTTTTATTATTTTAAGCAGACTGTGTTTTTCAAAGTGTTGTGACTTAGATGAAGATCAGAGCACATTTTATGACCAATTCATGCAAAACTCCACATACTTTTTCTTGCCACTGTATATCTCTCTATATGTATATCTTTGGGGAGATATATATATGTTCGCAATGGAGGAGGCACCCGAGGACTTTTATTTAAAAGTAAAAATTAGTCACATTAAAAAACCAACGTTTCGGCCCACTGAGGGCCTTTTTCAAGAAATTATATATATATATATATATATAATGACAAAAAGTGAGATAAAAGGCCTCCACACTATAATAAGTGTGTTTATTATTGCAGAAGCCACTTGCACATCACAGCAATTCGATGAATTGCATCCCAGAGCTCTTGCGCCACATTCCCCATATGCAGCAAGGAATTCATATGCAAATGACATCGGTCGTCACTTTTATGCATCCTGGGTCTGTTATTACACAGAGCCCTAAAATCAATGCTATGCCACACTGTGGCTTTGTAGCAGAGATATGGTTTATGCAACTGGTCAAAGCCACTCCTAATACAGCGCTGTTTCGGGTTTGTTGGACCCTCATCAGCTAGGAGATAAGCATGATGACCAGTTGCAGTGGATGCTTGGAACCCATAGGGCAATCTTTATCTACAAGGGTTGTAGTGGAGGACAAAAAGCAAGATAAAAGGCCTCCACACTATAATAAGTGTGTTGATTATTGCAGAAGCCCCTTGCACATCACAGCAATTCGATGACTTGCATCCCAGAGCTCCTGTGCCACATACACCATATGCAGCAAGGAATTCTGGGTAGGATATGCAAATGACTCACTTTTATGCATCCTGTCCTCCACCACAACCCTTGTAGATACTGATTGCCCTATGGGTCCCAAGCATCCACTGCAACTGGTCATCATGCCTAGCTCCTAGCTGATGAGGGTCCAACAAACCCGAAACAGCACTGTCCTAGGAGTGGCTTTGACCAGTTGCATAAACCTCATCTCTGCTACAAAGCCACAGTGTGGCATAGCATTGATTTTAGGGCTCTGTGTAATAACAGACCCAGGATGCATAAAAGTGAGACAGATGTCATTTGCATATCCTACCCAGAATTCCTTGCTGCATATGGGGAATGTGGCACAGGAGCTCCGGGATGCAATTCATCAAATTGCTGTGATGTGCAAGTGGCTTCTGCAATAATAAAAAGACACACATATATACACACACACACACAGGTCTGTAGGGGTATGTATAGATATGTGTGTATATACATATCCCCAGAGACATACATACATACATACCCACACAGTCCTGTATGTATACACATACCCCCAAAGACATACATATTTATAAGTGTGTGTGTACACATACCCCCACAGACCTCAGCACTCTGCCGGCTGGCATTTCCCCAGTGAAGCGAGCGCCAGGCTGCAACCTTTGCCGGGCGGGCGGCCGCACTAACAGACGAATCCACCCGGATGGGGTCTGGCAGAGTGCCGTTGGAGCACTCTGCCAGCCGCACCTGCCCCTCAGACACTGGCCGGAAAGCCAGCGCTTTAGGTTTACTGAAATTTTAAACTTTACTCGGAACTAGTGCAAATATTATAGATTGTAGATTAGATAGGCAGGGTTAGTCCAGATGCCAAAATCACGAGTATAGCAGTACGTAGTGATACCTTTTTTTATTGGACTAATGTTACATTTAAAAGACAAACTTTTGAGAGTCTCCTCTCCAGAGATTGATATATATCACACACACACACTTCACAAAATGATTTATTAAAGCATGTGGATTAGCATGTGGACTACAAACAGAATAACTTGGGAGATGCAAGCACAGGTGGTTTTCTTACATCACATGCTTAGTGTCTGCATAGCAAACAGTATCTTTGTGATGAGAGTTTGAATTGCAAACAGCCTTGTGAAGTCAATATGCTGATTGTCACGGTCATCCTCAAGGATAAGAGCAGGAGCAGTGTTTTTTTTCTAGGAAAAAAAGGTGGGGGTAGTCACCATGAAGCATCATAAAGCATTAGACAGCGAGCAGCCAATGAAAAGATGGCATACGCTCGCATGAACCAGTATGCAGTCAATGTATAGAGCCAGGGCCAAGCCTTGACATTGTGTTGCCTGGGTCCAAACATGAAATGCTGCTGCCCCCCCAAAACTATTCCCACAATACACACCCATGCTTATCACAGAGCTGCACAGAAATAAAACTTACAGTAAGTAATACACACAGCGGTGTGTATGAGCGCATCACAGAGCTGAACAGTGCAGCATCATTGTTCACTTTATAATTCATAAGTGAACAATAGTGCTGCATTGGGGGGGGATTTTATATTTATTTATTGTTACATGAAACCTGGTCATGTTTGGTATCATTGGAAAGGTCATGCTCTGGCCATTCCAATGACATTCTCACATTACCCTTTCTTCTATGTGTCCAGAGATACAGGGGTCCAAAGGACCCCTGTATTTCCGCCATAGGGAATAGGGCATTCTCTGCTCAGCAGGAGGGGGAACACCCATATCTGACGTCATCATGCCCATGCTAGATGATATCAGTGGGCGGAAATAGGTCCTGCAGGTGGAGCTGACATCCAAGATGTCAGCTTCCAGCGAGAGGAGAAGTCCGCATCCAGCGCCAGGCTTGCACAGATCAGCAGAACGTCCACCATGGACTGCAGACATCCTCCGTTTCCTAGTGTAGGAACGTCTGCCCTGCTGGTAGCTGTCGGTACTGAGTACCGGTGCATACCGGCTGGAAAAAAAAGTCCTGAGCAGGAGACTCCTTAAATGAGGGTGAGCAAAAGCAACTTTTTGTAAATCTCAAAGTCTATCAGTGTACACATTTATTTATTTATAAAGGATTTTACCAGGAAGGATACATTGAGATTTCTCTCGTTTTCAAGTATGTCCTGCCTTTTACCTTTTGTGGGCACGCCAATCCAGTTTAGGTACCGTGTCAACTTCTTAGACATATAGGTCTTGCCTCTTGCGGGGAGTCCAGTCATTACAATCAATGTGGGTGAGTTGGTCATGTACGAAGCCCATGCTGCAGGCAACACGAAAGCATATTTTATTGACAGTTTGAGCAACACATACATTTTGTAAAGCAACAGTGAGTTTATAGAGAGATTGACAAATCCAGGCGCCAAGTAGCCAATGGTTCCTTGAATTTTACACCTGGCTTTTAGGGTTATGGATTGCTCAACACAAATCTGCAAGGAAAAGTTTGTCTGGCTTTTAAAAATGTGTCTTATGTTTTCTTACTGGCTACCAAGACAATTGTCAAGCCCTGAATTCGTATGTATGTTGCAGGACCTTCTAATTTCATAAAGTATTTCACATGAATCTCCTTTCTGTGAGGTTTAGGACCCCATATCGAAATATATCATCATCATCTACACCAAAGGCAACAGTTTTGGCATTGTTTTACAGTACAATGTGGAGAATTAAAGAAAAGTACAAAGAAACTGGAATGCAGATGTTCTGGCCGGAAGGGGTGTTAAAGGCCCTGCTCTGATACATATGCATGATTATAAAAGATGATAACAGCAGTATTTAAATAGTTGAGGTAGGAAACCAATTCATTAATCAAGGTAGGTTCTCAGGTGAACTGCCTAATTGATCAGGCAATTAATTTCCCCTCCTGCATTATCTATAGATTACGGGTTAGCACCTTCCCTGTGCTCTACAGCTGAAGGACACACATTCAGGGAAGCATGCTTGATATGGCAACTCGATAAACTATCTTAAACCTTTCACTCCCAAAGTCGAGTTAACTGGACTCAGACCACATTTACATGTTTTCAAAGGCCGGATTAGGCCAAGGTCAGACGAGCGCAGTATTAACGTGCGTTTTTAGCCGCACTAAATCACGGCCGCGCTAGCAGCAAATTACGTCCAATGCCGGGCAGCATACGAAGAACGGCCACACAAAAGTGCGGCCGTGCAACGCAAGTGGCAAACGAACGCATTTTTTCGAGAACGTCAAACCGCTAGTACTGACATACAGAGTGCGCTGCGTCCGCTAGCGGCATGTGTGTGAGATTAGGAGACGTCAGATGCTGCTAATGTCTGGCCAACATAACGTCCAGACGCAAAAAGTGTTTTATTGATGATCCGTACAAAATCACGGCCGAAAATGCGCAGTATGACTGCTATCGCGTATTCCGTGAAAAAATGCGTCCATTAGTTTGAACGCACTTTTTCACGGACAACGCGAAAAATGCGTTAGTCTGACCCTAGCCTTCGTGTGCCTCCTGTGGAGTAACAAAATTCACTGTGAGAATTCACTCATGTTCCTCTGTAATGCTGTAAAACCAGCTGCAAAGGCCCCAAACTCAATGTAACAGAACGTTTTATAAACTTTGCTGCTGCTTTACAATAACCAGAGAGAGGCCAGAATACAGGGAGAGCTCTGGGATCACTCAGTAGTGAACACTGATAAGATTCAGGGAGTTATAATGACTGAAAATCCCTGTTAGTACAGATGCAAAGTGTTCCTGTAATCTCCATACACAGGCATTATGTCACATATATTTTTTTTAATTTGACAATTTTTATTGAGTACAATATAAGTGCAACAGTAACGTAGTCATTTCAAAAGATGACAAGATCATCTCACAGGCAAAACATGTTGTACAAGAATTGTATCACGTGCACACTCATTTTATCTTTCTATAAATCAAGCAAAAATTCAAGTTACATGAAAGCAAACAAAATACAAATTAAGAATAGGTATGTATTTAAACAGATTAAAAAACTGCAAACAGAAAAACACTAAACATATGTGGGGGATAATGGCTAAGGCTAATGTCAGACGAACGCAGTCAGAGCGCACTCTGCGTGCGTGCACAACAAACGGACCTACTGACGGAAGATACTTTAGACACCACAGGGTCCATTTTTGTTGGACGTAGAAAAAAAAAAAAAAAGGAATTCTGGGAAACAAAATTAATATGAAAAAATGATAAAAATTTGAAAAGGATATGAAAAGCCATTTTGTGCGTCAAGGTGTTGGACGAATGCGCTGTGTCTGACATCTGATCACTCACACAGAACGCTACGCGGACGTGGCGCACTATGCGCATCCATCTAGCGGTTTTACATTCTTGCCTAACTTACATTCGTTTGCCACGTGTGTTGTGCATGCGCAGTTCGGTGCGCACGTACTTCGTGTGTGGGTCTCTATTGATCATGATTCTATGCTACGACGGACGTTAAACGGTGCAGCAACACGGACGTGATCACTGCGTTCGTCTGACGCGGGCCTTAAGGCCACGTTCATACCTCAGCGGTTTACAGTGCTTTCCTGAGAGTTGTAAAACGCTCAACCCCGGAAATCCTATGATTTCCTATGGGGCTGGCTCACACCTGGACGTTTTACAGCGCGCAGGAATGCGCTGTAAAACATCCGACGCCCAAAGAAGTACGGAAGCTTTTTTGGGGCGTATAGCAGCGCGTTCGCGGCCATAGACATAAACGCGCGATTGCGCACGTTTGAAAAATGCTGAGGTGTGAACCCAGCCTAAAGAAGAGAAAAACAAAAAGTACTCAAGAATTTTAGGCATTGGGGTTAGTGGTTGAGATCCCAAAGACCAATTGCCTGCCACCATTTCCCTAGAATAAAGTTCTGTATACCGGAGTGAGGATTTTATTGTAGTGAAAAACAATGGTTCAAATGTTGGAAAGTAACATTGCCTGGTCGAAACAATATATTTAACCCGAAGTTTCTTATTGGCGATCATGTAAAGCTGTCACGATTCCAGCCCTGAGCCCTATAGGAGAGCCGATCCGGGCCAACTCTTACCCCTGTTTGGTCCACCCCCTGAACCTTCTGCTCCAGGATTTTCCTGCAGCCGCCTGCAAGGTTCTTGACCACCTGACCATAGAGCACCGGCCTTCTCCCTTTGTAACAGTTACTCCCATTCAGCAATGCTCTATAATAAGGGTCATTCTGCTGCCGGTTTTATTTTACTCCTGCTGCTAGTAGTTCTTTCTGTTTGCCCTTTCTTTATTTGGTTCATTTTATTTTTAGTTCCCCGGTTCCCTTGTCTTTTTGTCCCTAAGCTTTGTCCTTGCCATTTGTTTATTTTAACCTTTTCCCTTCCTTGGTCCTCTGGTTAATTTTCTGTTTTACCCTTGCTGTGTGATATTGTTTACAGTCTCATAGTTCTGCCTATCCGTTGTACTTCTGAGTTTGTATGACTATCCGTTCTGGTTCCTGACTTTCGGCCCTTGTTCTATGGCTACGTCTCTGGAATTTCCCCTCTTGTTTTACGCAGTGTTTTACTACATGTGCTTCACCTAGCAGTACTAGTACCCACCCTTAGTTTAGAGACAGCCTGTGACAGAACACGCTGTCACTGTGCGACTTGGAAGGGGCTGTGCGCTAGCCTTCTGCCCAGAGACTATGGCCCGTGAAAGAGACTATTGGGGGAACAGGTGGACCTTTTAAATATATTTGGTTTTCACTGTTTTATATATCTGCCAGTTAACTAAAGATTTCTGATGTCTGTCTGTTATTCCCTTGTGTATTTATTGTATAGTCTCTTGTTGTGTATTTTGTGTACATTCCCTCAATTCTAACCCTTCCCTGTAGTGTAGATCTCTGTATTAGTACCTGCTCGCTCTATTGTGTAAATTCTCTCTAAGAAATTCCTTTTGTTTTACCTGCCCTCTCCTCCTAGGAAATCCCATCGTCCATTGTTTGAAGGTCCTGTGCAGTTATCTGCTTGATTGTATGCAAATAGGGTTGGTGGTCCACTGTATCTGTGATGTGATCTGTTGGGTGTAAGCATGAAGGGGTTGTTCTTGGCGGTGTATCTCTGTGCCTGTGTAATAAACAGTCAGTTCTATTCTGACCAAGCTTGAAGTCACGACTCATGATTTGGGGTACCAGGAAACTTCTGCCCTCTGTGCCAAGGGAAGGCTCCAGGTCTACAGCTACGGCTTATTTCTGGGGGTGCTAGCCAGGCTCTCTACATGCAGCTGCGGCTAAGGTACTAGAGAAAAGGTGTGAGAGTCACGAGGAGAACCCGGGTGTCCATGCGAGGAAGCAGAATTTGACAGATGTGACCCTGTTTGGGCACAGAGATCTGTTACACAGCCATCTAAGGACTGGTGTTTAGATTATGGTTTTCTTGTATGCTGCTGGGTGCCTACCTAGTTGATTTTCCCCTTAAACCTTACCCTTCCTGCTGTTCAGTGGTGTGTCCTTTCTGCTGCTTTCATTGTGTGCAGCGGTGTGGTGCTTCATCTCCAGTCTGCATGTTATGCAGCCAGCAGTACTCCTGCCTTCTGGGCTATCAACCATGACTATGGGCCCCACCTCTGTTCACGCCAGGTGCCCCTATAACAGCTTCCCGTTCATATGGAATATGTAGTTTAGTTTGGCGAAAAAGCAGTTATTAGGGGCACAGGCTTAAGCTAGTTCGAGTAAGATGGTCTTGCGACCCAGTGCTGCCACGATGGCCTAGAACAGTGGTTTCCAACTGCGGTCCTCAAGTACCCCCAAAAGGTCAGGTTTTCCAGATATCTGAAGCACAGCACAGGTGATATGATTTGCTGCTCAGTGATTGCAGGATTCAGTCTGCATTTCCCCAAGGTGATCCTTAAAAATCAGGATGTTGGATACTAGAGTGTAGAACGCTAGATTTTGGTGACAAAAATTTACCTTAAAAATTGGAGGGGTGGCGTTATAGTCGAGACATCTGCATCGCATGTAAAAAAAAAAAAAAAAAAAGTCTCCCTCAAGTTCCAGAAGTCTCCCTGAAGTGAATGTGGACTCCCTGAAGCCCACAAACATTTCAGGAACTCCGGGACTCGGGAGAGGTGGGATCTGTCATCCGCCAATAGCCAGCTCCACCCTGTTGTTGCCCCCGTCCTGATGTCACTGCAGACGTGCTGAGCGATTCTCCTCACATTCTGCTTGATCAATAGATGTGATCAAGAATATTTTTTCTGTATCTGTCACCAGTATTTTTCTACGAGAAGCATTTGATTGGACAATGACATCACACCTCAGTATTACAGTGTGGTATGGTAGTGGATGTTTCAGGCACCAAGTTCTGCAGTGGAATAGATGTGTGTTTTAAAACCTTTTCTGAAATTCAATAGATAGAATATTATTAAAAGCAAAGTAGTATTAAGTTAAAATTGTTTGGGGGTGGGGGTGTATTTTTGTATAGAGCAGGAATCAAAACTTTGAGCCCGAGTGCCCAAACTGGATCGCTGAACCAACGTATGGGTCTTAAAGTGCTGACCATGCAATTAAACATGAATACTGATAATCTATTTTTGAATAACACTTCATACGACTGCCTTAACTAGTTATGTGCTGAAGTCTTAGAAGAAAAATATAATAAGAAGTTTTACACAGGGTGTAATCATACAGAGTTATTCAAAGAGAATCAAAAAGTCACCGCACGTTCGATGACTTTTCGTTCTCAATTTGGTGTGATTTGGCGATCCCATTTCGGCAACCCTGCGTTGTATTCAGCAAGCACCACAGAGCCATCGTAGTGCAGAGAAAAAGCCACCGCAAACCTGCCGAACGCACACTGAAACCTGCAAAAACCATCCAGAAAAACAGTACGCTTCAATGTTTGAAATTGAAACGCTGCAGAATATTATAATCAACGGTTTATTAGATATTGGATTAAAACGGGAATATTTTTAACATTGAAGACTATGGGATTCACCTGAATAAACCGGTCGAATGAAACCACCAAACAGCAGGGCAATTCTGCAACTTTTCACTGCTGTTTTTTGTTCTCTGAATAGACGAAGCATTGCTTCTCTATGGGGAATTCACTGCACCCGAACAGGCAACGAACACACACCGTATGTGCAGGCAATTCGACATTTGGCGAAGTGCCTGCTCTCTGATAGCCGAATGGCCAGGAAAGGTAACCGTACGCTGAATTTTACTGTTCAGTTACCTTTCGGCCATAATTCGGATCTCTTTGAATAACCCTGATCGTTCCTATGGTGACAAACAAGACGCTCAGACTTGGGCATATGAATGGAACTGCTAAGAAGACATCAGATCCAAGATACACGTGTACCCAGACCACAAGTTCATGTATACCCAGAGCCCACATATATGTATACCTAGACACAGACCCTGGACAGATGTACCGAGACCACAGATACATGTATACCCAGACAGGTCCCAGCTACATGTATTCCCATACTCCAGATACATGTATCTGTGGTCTGGGTATACATATATCTAGGATCTGTGTCTGGGTATACATGTACACCCAGACACAGACATATGTATACCCAGACATCATACCACAGATGATACATGTATACCCAGATACAGACCTCAGTAGATGAGCAGTGAGGGAAATGTAGGTGGCGGCTACGGGGTGCAGCTCCTCGTGTGTTCTGCAAGGACGGTGCATGGGCGGCAGACGTCTGGCGCACCCGGACATCAGTGTCAGTGAAATGCTCCGATTTTCAGTTCGACGGGTTTAAAACAGGGAGAATCCCATAGAATTCAGTGGGGAAAAAAAAAAAATTCAACGGCTTATGATTTTCAACCGAACATCTTTTTATTTATAAAAAATTTTTGGAACCCCCTTTTTTTTTTTTTTTAGGTATTTCTCAGACTACCTTTTTTGGTTCGCAAGATTTTTTTTAAAAATTCTGTAACAGACCGTTTGTATTACACATATTTTAATGCATTTTTATTGCGTTAAAAAACATTTAGAAAAGAATACCAGAGCTTTTTTTTACTTCTGCAGTTCGGCGGTCTATTCATCGCACTTTGAGGACTCTGCAGTGACTATTGAACTCACTGCAGGGTCGGCGAAATGGAAATGCCGAAGTGCGCCGGACTCAAGCTTCCTGAATAACTCCTTTTTCCACTAGGCAGAGAGAGTGGAAAGTGTGAAAGAGCAGCGAGGAGAAGCCAAATGGGAAGATGGCGTGTGGGAGCAGTCACACAATGTGGGTAGCAGTTCCAGTTACAAGTATTTTTAAAGCACTAACAAGTTCTGTAGCGCAGTACAATGGGTGAATAACAGAACATAAATACATGCAAGTTAAACACACAGAACAGTAGGAGAGAGGACCCTGCTCCAGAGCTTACAGTTTAAGAGAGGACTCTGCTGGAGGAGTCAGCAATAGGAGTTACATGGAGGCTGCTTCTAAAGCGTGTATCATATACGTCGCAGCTGTTATCACTCTCAGGTATCCCTGCATACACAGTTAGTGATAGTAACTGCAATGTTAGTGATAGGAGATGGTTGCAGGCTGCTGTGAGTGCTCTATCACTCACAGGCTTCTCTAGTAGGGATTCGCTACTGCATATGGAGGGATGCCTGAGAGTGATTGCAGTTGAATGCAGGCTGCTGCAATCACGCATATATAACATTATCTAGACTGCAGGACGCTGGCTTGACACAGGGGACACAGTCAAGTTAGGAGGGCAGGACATGAGCAGGAGTGAGATGTACAATTCAGCATCTTATTCAGCCTGACAGGCAAGGACGTGGGAGGTCCAATGTGGCAGAGGTCCAATGTGGCAGTATCATGACCTCAGGAGCCCTCCGATGCACCAGCAATCCTCTTTCCCTTGTCTCTACATGTCCAGTTGTTGAGGAATGGGAGCTCTCTGTATGTCCAGACATTAAGCTCTATTTTCCAGCAGCACTTACTGTTACAAGTATTTAAAGCGCCAACAAGTTTCATAGCGCTGTGCAATGGGGAGACATACTTTAGATGCACAGAACAGTAGGAGAGAGGACCCTGCTCGAGAGCTTACAATCTGAGAGAAGAGGGGTGACACATTAGGTGAGCATGAATAGCAGAGTACGCGAGGTAGTGGGGTGCATCAGGGGAGGCAACCACCAGGTGTTCAGCATGATGGCCACTGCATGTAATACACCAACAGGTCAAAAATAACCGGTCCGGGAGCCAAAATACAAGACAACATGTCCACAAGGACAAAAGATAACCGCAGCATAGGAACAAAGGTGAATTTTAATAGCAGGCATTCAGCTGTATCAATGCCAATTTTCCACACTGAGCTCTGCTAAAGCACATCCGCTCAGCTGCAACATCCTCTCCCTACTTTTATTTTCAATGGCCGTTCAAAGTCAACTAAAATCCACTGCCGATTTCACATATAGAATATGGAAACTGAAGAGAAGATGACTTCTTCAAGGAGTAATACTGTTTTTTCAACATCCTTCACAAGTCTGCAGATTCGGTTCTTACCCTGACCGTTTACAATAGGAACGGGAGAATTTCTTCTGTTTTCAGTGCTGGGGAGGAGATTGTAAGCGGATGTCAGTAGGGATGCACCGATACCACTTTTTTAAGACCGAGTACGAGTACCGATACTTTTTAAAAGTACTCACCGATACCGAGTACCGATACTTTTATTTAATGCCATGTGACGCTTTCCAATAGGAACAGACCTCATAAAAATTTATATGAGATTGACCGCAGCTCACATGGATTTGCCCCAGCTCACATGGGTTTGCCCCCAGCTCACATGGGTTTGCCCCCAGCTCACATGGATTTACCCCCAGCTCTCATGGATTGGCCCCCAGCTCTCATGGATTGGCCCCCAGCTCTCATGGATTGGCCCCCAGCTCTCATGGATTGGCCCCCAGCTCTCATGGATTGGCCCCCAGCTCTCATGGATTGGCCCCCAGATCTCATGGATTGGCCCCCAGCTCTCATGGATTGGCCCCCAGCTCTCATGGATTGGCCCCCAGCTCTCATGGATTGGCCCCCAGCTCTCATGGATTTGCCCCCAGCTCTCATGGATTTGCCCCCAGGTCTCATGGATTGGCCCCCAGGTCTCATGGATTGGCCCCCAGGTCTCATGGATTGGCCCCCAGCTCTCATGGATTTACCCCCAGGTCTCATGGATTTACCCCCAGGTCTCATGGATTTACCCCCAGGTCTCATGGATTGGCCCCCAGGTCTCATGGATTGGCCCCCAGCTCTCATGGATTTGCCCCCAGGTCTCATGGATTGGCCCCGCAGGTCTCATGGATTGGCCCCGCAGGTCTCATGGATTGGCCCCGCAGGTCTCATGGATTGGCCCCGCAGGTCTCATGGATTGGCCCCGCAGGTCTCATGGATTGGCCCCGCAGGTCTCATGGATTGGCCCCGCAGCTCTCATGGATTGGCCCCCAGCTCGAACGCTGGGGAAGCTGGCCGTGTGCATGTAAAGCACGCGGCCAGCGTTCCCCTCCGGCGCGCCAAATACTCACCCTTCCTGAAGTTCCGGTCTCTGGGCAGTGATGCGGTCACGTGGCCGCCGGGCGCATCTGTGACGCTGCCTCCAGCCGAGAGGCCGCGTCACAGGAGCGCCCGGCGGCCACGTGACCGCATCACTGCCCAGAGACCGGAACTTCAGGAAGGGTGAGTATTTGGCGCGCCGAAGGGGAACGCTGGCCGCGTGCTTTTCATGCACGCGGCCAGCTTCCCCAGCCCCGCGGATACCGGCAAGCCGGCCCAGCGCCGGCTTCCGGTATCGGCGGATGTATCGGGCCGTTTGCACGAGTAACAAGTACTCGTGCAAACGGCAATATCAGCCCCGATACCGATACTAGTATCGGTATCGGTGCATCCCTAGATGTCAGTCATCCTCCCAGAGAATGTGGCAGGAAACAAAGTACATGCAGGAATGTCAAACTCTTGCCTCCTCCATGATGCTGAACTACAACTCCCATGATTCTCTGGCCATCAATTATATTTCAAAGATTTCATGGAGTTTTAGGTGTCAACATCGGGGGGGGATTTTTGCATCTCCTAAGTGCAGGTTCTAAATTTAAAGCGGCAATCGATATTCATTGTAAAAGCTTTTCATAGATGTAAGGACATCATGGTGCAGTTTATGGTAAATGGACTAAACCTGCATACAACACATCGCTACAAGAAAATCCCTAATAAAAAGGCAAGTTGTCAATTCCAGTATGAGGTGTCCTTTTAACATCCCATGATGGATCAGCACTGTAGTTAACATTGAACAACAAAGTGGTATAATAAATTTTTCAGCATTGAGTTTTTCTTTAGATTTCCTTTATAGATTGCTGCGGTAATTCTAAATAATGTAAGATTGAAAGTGGAAAACCACATATATAACAATCCATCACAAAAAAGTGCACGTAGTGTTAGAGGAAAAGTGGGTCCCCAGTAATCAAAACACGATTTATTGAAAAAGAATAAAAGCACAGAAAAATAAAAAAATTGCTAAAAAACATACGATTAAAAAAAAAAAAAAAAAAACACATATTATATGAATAATAGATGTGGAGAAAAACTATCGGGGTTATTCAGAGAGAGGTGAAAAGCAGGAGAATGAGAAATTCTAGGTCAAAATAGCCGATTTAGAAAGTGAGATGAATGGGAGATTTTTTTCTGGTTTGGCCATTTTGACCTCGAATTTTCCATTCTCCAGTCATTCTCCTGCTTTTCACCGCTCTCTGAATAACCCTGTTAATGTCATAGCATAGATATTAAAAGGTATTATAGCAATGCAGAGATTACAAGTAGGTATCGGTCTCACCATATAGTAAGCACAATCGGACCGATACCTACTTGTAATCTCTGCATTGCTATAATACCTTTAATATCTATGCTATGACATATATATATGAATAAATAGATGTGGCGAAAAAGTATAGGTTTTTTTTTTTAATCGTATGTTTTTTGTAGCAATTTTTTTCTCTGTGCTTTAATCTTTTTCAATAAATTGTATTTGATTAGTGGGGATCCAATGGGAGAGTTCAGACCTTCGACTTTCCTCGAAATTAGTCTATAGCTAGAGCGAGTGAAGATTGGTGGGCTCACTACCGAGGACTGGCAGGGAGAAGCGAGAGGCATCATGGGGGATGCCAAATAGAAAGTGGTATTCGCATTACGTTAAATTTGACCGTAAGGTGGGCAGAAGGTATGTACCTGATCCAAAATATTTTGTCAAAACCAAATAACCCAAAACAACATATCCATGCGTGGCACCAGGATAAGAAAATATCAGTTGTTACCAGCAACAAAATTAGAGTGAGAGAAGTAACGAACAACGGGCACAAGGGGCCCGGGCAAACAAACAGGTTCTCCTGGAGAACAACAGAGACGTTACGGAGCCACGGTTCACCTATTTTCCACTGATGAAGGGAGTCCTGTGTCTCCAAGGAGCAAGGAACCCGGCAAGGCGAAAATGGGAATACAAGGTCGGACTGGTGCAAAGTATCATGTCCATGAATGGTATAACGTTAAACATAAAAACAGAAAAAACAGAAAAAAAACATTGTAGAAACACAACTAGTATTGCCGAAGACACCATGAATTTTCCACAACAGATGCAAAACGTAGAACCCATATAAAACTATTGGAGACCTCCTTAGGGACTTGTCTCCAGGGACGATATGGAGGAGCACAGAGCAGAAACCGAGGTCAGTGAATGGGAAGGTCGATCTGCAGTTCCCTCTCAGAAAATGGCAGAAGCACCTGCTGGTGTATTTAAAAAAAGAAAAGAAAAAAAAAAAAAGACTTGACCATTCAGAACTACTCGCAGTTGAGACGGGCATTGCAGTGTGAAACTTATGTTTTTGGGAACCAGCCTGGAGCAAGTTGGAGCAAACGCATGTTGCCACTGAGTGAGGGATGCAGAAAAGTCCTGAAAAAGACGCAAGGTAACCCCCTGGTATTCCAAAGTTTTGAGTCTGCGGTACGCTTCCAGGATAGGCACTTTAACAACAAAATTAAGTAGCTTGAAAATAACTGTTGGGGGCGGTCAAGCTTGGGTGTGAGATTTGGACCCATTCAATGAACTCGTCCCACATTCAGCAGAGTGTCAGCATCTGAGAGCCAGCGTAGTGGGAAGCTAGGAAGAAACCAAGGCCTGGAATTGCAGACTCTTCACCGATTCTGGCAGCCCTACCAGGCGCAAATTATTTCTTTAGCTCCTGTTTTCCAGATCATCATCCTTCTCTAGTAAGGACACAATTAGGGAGTCTTGAGCGATCGATCGATTTCTAGAGAGAAGCTGTCTCATCTTCCAAAGTGGAGACACGTTTCTCCACATCGGTAATACTCTGAGCAGGGCGGGATTTGCATCTTAGGAGCCTGTAGACACAGAAATGTGGAGCGCCCCCCCCCCCCAAAAAAAATAAAAAAATATAATAATAATTACAAATGGACATTTTAAATTTTCGTTTTGGGGCAAACAAAAAAAAAAAAAAAATTGAAAAACAGTTTCTCTCAGAATCTGTTGCCTTAGTGCAGTGGCATTGCTTGTTTTATATGTAAAATCATATATTGCCTCTGCCATAGAACAAAGAAAAAAGTAAATGTTGCATTTACTTTTTTCCAATTTTTACTTTTATACATTATACGGTTATGTTTGGTATCATTGTAAAGACCAGACTCTGACCTTTCCAATGACACCTCACTTAACCTTGTTCAATTCAGAGATGTAGGGTTCCAAAGTCCCCATGTCTCTCCTCACTGCAGTGCCACGGTGTAAGTTGTTGATGAAACAATGCATTGCATCATCAGTTCCACACTTGCTGGCAGTCTGGGAAAAGAGAAGGGGAGTTAGCGCAGAATTAATGTTCACTTTAGTATTTTAAACTGAATAATAGAGCTGCATTAGAAAAAAGAAAAAAAAAAAAAAAAATATTATTTTATACAGAGCAAGGCACTTTTCACTGCTGGTTTTTGGTTCTCTGAATAGACAAAGCATTGTTTCTCTATGGGGATTTCACTGCCCTCGAACAGGCACCATATGTGCAGGCGATTCGCCAACATTTGGCGAACTGCCTGCTCTCTGAATAGCCGAATGGCCAGGAAAGGTAGCCAAACCTCGCGGCAGCGGTGGACGGAGCTTTGCTGCATCAGAGCCTCCAGGCCTGCCACCCAGCTTTTCCGTGGTGTATACCCCAAAATGGTGTCCGACTGTCGTAGAGGGTGAAGACGCCACTTTGGAGGTGCACCCCGAATGCCGGAGGTGTCCCGCTAGCGCGGGGGGGGGGGGGAAGAGGAAATAGCGAGAAGTCCTCAACGCCAGTGTCTCCCCATCCAGGCTTGAATATGGGTTAAGTTCCCGCAAATTCCTTGGGTGCTGTGCGGCCTACAGAACGCCTCTGGGGATGACAGGGTAGTGTCTGACTCGCGACGGCCTCCACCAGTGAGGTTCCGTCACCTACCTTCCACAAGCATCTGAACTGGATCCAATAATTAACAGTAAGCCCACAAATTACTGGGGGAGTCAACGGTTCTACCACAGAGCTAAGATAAAATGTGGTCACCTTGATAGATCCGCCTCCCAGAAGCTACATTTTCTTTTATTTATTTATTTTAAGATTTATTTGCTCGGTGTGCTCTTACTCTACTTCTCCATGCATTTTTCCTATTGCCTATGGATGAATGATGCATCATATTTGCCTTATATGAGACTATTAGAGATTGGGGGCTGCATGTTTTATATTGCCTCTGAGTGTCCATGTATACATTTAAGCCAAGGAGTTCATAGAAGGCAAATTCTTTTGACAGTTACTTTGAACTGGGGGTACCTGGACCTGAAATCCCTTTTGGGAGATAAGGGACAGCGGGTTATAACAGGTTTGATATTTCATATTGTCCCCCAACCCTCTTCTATGTCCTACTCACCCTGTACCTATTAGGTGCAGGGTGTATGTGCTATTATTGTAGGACACACACACACAGACACAGGAAAGAAAGTGTTGTTTGTGGCTGTGACAGATTTAAGTGGTCAGTGTTTGCCAAACAGTGCTGTTCTATCAGACTGTTTGTGATATCTAGTTTGTTCCTGTCCACCTTGTGATTGCAATCTGCCCTATTGTTTAATGTTTGGAAAGGTCCTTCCTTGGACTGTATAGATTTGCTTCATATGTTTCATTAAAGTCTGTGTCTGTTTTACAACAGCAATGAGTCCTGTCTCATATCTGGGAAATGCTGTAACTGTTGTTTTATTTTACCAGTCCTTAAGCTTCGGCTAAGGACTGGAGAAGGTGTGAAAGATTGCTGGTGGGATAACGGATGTCCTGCAAGGGAGCAACATTAGCGGATATACCCAAATCGGGGTTCTAAGAAATCCATCAAACCTTCAAACGAGGGAAGTGGTTGTTGGTTTATGAATACTTGCAACTGTTATCAAGGTACACGAACTGGTGTTCAAATTGTATAAGTGATCAGATAAGACTTGAGCATTTGCTACTCATTAAATAATTATAAAATTTAAAAAAAAAACATTTTTTTTTTTAAAGTTCAACAATACACATCGTGGTTGAAAGAACTCAGAAATGCTAGAACTACCATGCTCCAGATACTCACAGCATTTTTTCTCTGCATTTCTGGCCCCCATCTTGCCTCCGCTGTTATTACACTGTCCGGGGTCCTGACTATTCAGCTCAGACATGGCAGACCACAAACTAAAAAAATAAAGCAAACAATGTATGTCATTAATTGGTTCAAACTGCTTGAAAACACATATTATTTGTTTGCCCCCTTTTATGTGAAGACTGCCTGAAATATAGAAGAAAAAGGCCAAGCTACAAAAAATAAAATACTGTCATTGGAAAAAGTCTAATTAATTCTTGGTAATAAAAGACTACACTGACCTAGGTTGGACAGGGATATTCTAGGCCAGTGGTTCTCAAACCTGTCCTCAGGACCCTAACAGGCCAGATATTGCAGATCACCTTGGGGAAATGCAGACTGAATCCTGCAATCACTGAGCAGCAAATCATACCTGTGCTGTGCTTCAGCTATCTGGAAAACCTGGCCTGTTAGGGGGGTCCTGAGGACAGGTTTGGGAAACATTGGTCTACACCTTTTGCCCTCAGGAGCCGATGACAGGCCAGGTTTGCCAGATATCTGAAGCACAGCACAGGTGATATGATTTGCTGCTCAGGGATTGCAGGATTCAGTCTGTATTTACCCAAGGTGATCTGCAATATCTGGCCTGGTTGACGGTCCTGAGGATCACGGTTGGGAACCACTGGTGTAGACTGTAGAGCGTGGTTAGGCAATTTTAGCCCTAAAGATGTTTTAGAACTAAATTTTTTAAAAAGCCCATCCAACCAGGAGTTGGAGCACCATAGCAGATGTAATTCCGAAACATCTGGAGAGCCAAGGTTGATGACCCCACTATGTAGAGAGCTCAATTCATAGGAGCCTACAGTCACAGTCTGTATGTCAGGAATCTGACAATGACCCCCCCAAAAGTTTATTGCCTACAAATCCCAGAATCACAGTATTTCAGGAACATCAGGTGGGGGGGGGGGCAGAGTGCAAGATCCCTGCTACCTATGTCTGTTCGAATCTAAAAAAAAAATGCTAATAATAATTCCCTATTAAATATTTTCCTTGCAATCAATTCTGAGTGGCAGCTCAGAGTGGACAAACAGTCCTCCACTCACGTCATGTGAACGACTGACCGGTAAGTCAATGCACCAAATTCAATGCTAAGGACTAATCATACAGCTCTGGGTGACAGCTCAAAGCAAGCTCTGCCCACAGGTGGGAAAAGATTGAAGTGCCTGATGCTGGATCAGGGTGAACACAACCTGCACAAACTAATCAAGTGATAGGACAACGCATCAGTCAAAAATATCTGAGTGCACCTAGGTCACAGCAGATGCACTTTAATCCCGTTTTCAGGCTGACTCCAGGCTTGACAAGAATATTCCAGTTTTCAAAGTTACACCAGTCTGGAGAGGTACATTGCTGGACAGGTATACTCCAGTTTTGTGATATTCAAAACTGACAAGCAAACAAAAAGTATTTTTCTATCAAGATCTGAGAAGGTTGAAACATTGCCACTGCTGCTGTTGGAATAGAACCACACATCTATGCAGTAAAGGTGTGCGATATTTTTTTTAAATCGGCTTCCTGCTAGAAAGCCAGAAAGTCACATTTCACCACCATTTTTCCCCTGAACCAACAGCAAGCCATATTCAAAGCTATCTCTCCGTTTCCTGTAAGAAACCCAGAAAGGTATACTTCAATCAACTCTTTTTTGCCATATTGTTACCGCTGCTAGTTTAGAATTTTTTTCTTCCCTCTTTTTTGGATAAATTCTGTGCTGATTCTCAGTCTGCTCAACTCCTCCCTGGTGTAAATACTTTGCATGCACAAATGGCTGCCCATCTAAACTCTGTATTTGTTTTTATCCAGTCACTATTCACCATTTTTCAATCTGCTGTCCCTCCCACCCAGCCACTAATCCTAATTATATAGCCTCCTTTTTTCAACTGCTTCACTTCTCTCTCGGTTTATCCTTATCATGCCAAGATCTTGGTCTATCATTATACACTCCTATATTCTCTCTGGTAATAATCTCCACCCCCCCCCCTGCTCCCTTTTGTTTCACTTGCCTTAGTCCCTTTGATTGTAAGCTCACAGGATGTCTGGCTGAGCACTTGTATAAAGTGCTGCATTTGCAGGACAACTATCCTATGGGCAGGGCCGTCTGTTCCTTAGGTTTATTATTTACTATCAGGGTTATTCAAAGAGAATCGAAAAGTCACCGCACGTTCGGTGACTTTTTGTGCTCTTCAATTTGGTGCAATTCAGCGGTCCTATTTTGGTGACCCTGCGGTGTATTCAGCAAGCACCACAGGGCCATCGTAGTGCAGGGAAAAGCTGTCGCAAACCCGACGAACACGCACCGCAAAACCCGGCAACGCACACCGAAACCCGCAAAAACATCTGGATTAACCCCGCCGAACACGCCGGAGAAACCCAAACAGCCGACGGAAAACCCCGACACCGGGTTTGCAATAATAATCCGAAAAAATGCCTAAAAGATCCTAAAAAAAGAAATTCTATAAATAAAAAAAGAGACTTTTTACTGCAGAATATAATATTAAACTGTTTATTAGATATTGAATTAAAACGGGAATTTTTTTGCCATTGAAGCCTATCAGGGTTATTCAAAGAGAATCGAAAAGTCACCGCACGTTCAGTGACTTTTTGTGCTCTTCAATTTGGTGCGATTTGGCAATCCCATTTCGGCGACCCTGCCGTGTATTCAGCAAGCACCACAGGGCTGTCGCAGCGCAGGGAAAAGCCGCCGCAAACCCGACGAACACCGCAAAATCCGGCGAACGCACACTGAAACCCGCAAAAACATCTGGATTAACCCTGCCGAACACACCGGAGAAACCCAAGCAGCCGCCGGAAAAACCCGACACCGCAGACGAATGGAGTGAAAAAAAAAAAAAACAGTACGCTTGAAAAGTGAAACGCTGTTTGCAAAGAAACTACAGAACGAAAATGTCTGAAATTGTCATATAAGATCCAATGAATAATAAAAAGGGCTGTTACAGAAAAAGAAAAAAAAAATTCGCAAAAAAATCCTGAAAAATGCCTAAAAGATCCTAAAAAAAATCTAAATAGAAACTTTTTACTGCAGAATATTATAGTAAACGGTTTATTAGATATTGAATTAAAAATGGGAATATTTTAACATTGAAGCCTATGGGATTCGCCTGAATAAACCTGTCGAATGAAACCACCGAACAGCAGGGCACTTCGGCAACTTTTCACTGCTGGTTTTTGTTCTCTGAATAGCCGAAGCATTGCTTCTCTATGGGGATTTCACTGCCCTCGAACAGGCAACGAACAGGCACTGTATGTGCAGGCAAACATTTGGCGAACTGCCCTCTCTCTGGATAGCCGAATGGCCAGGAAAGGTAAACGTACGCTGAATTTCACTGCTTGGTTACCTTTCGGCCCCAATTTGGATGTCTTTGAATAACCCTGTATGGGATTCGTCTGAATAAATCTGTCGAATGAAACCACCGAATAGCAGGTAATTTCGGCAACTTTTCACTGCTGGTTTTTGTTCTCTGAATAGACAAAGAATTGCTTCTCTATGGGGATTTCACTGCCCTCCAACAGGCACCGTATGTGCAGGAAATTCACCAGCATTTGGTGAACTGCCTGTTCTCTGAATAGCCAGGAAAGGTAACCGTATGCTGAATTTCACTGTTCGTTACCTTTCGGCCACAATTCAGATCTCTATGAATAGCCCTGTACGTCTCCTGTTCGTGCTTCCCCATTGTAAAGCGCTACAGAATCTGTTGGCGCTCTATAAGTACTTGTAACTGTAAATAAAATAAACAGGTAAGCAATTCCGAACTGACTGTTTTTCCATCTCGATAATTTAGGTCTGACTAACAGCAGTCCCCTTGAGAACTTTCCACAATGTCCCGCTTAGCGCACCTTGCAAATTACCCCAGGTAGAACAGGAATACACCTGCCTTGGTTACTACACAAACCTGCCAGGAAACACCCTGCCGAACCAATACACATACAGTTATACTGCAAATCAATATATAGAAAAGCTAAAATCAGTAATTCCCTCTGGCAATTAAGGCGCGTGCGGACTTAGGATATAAATAATGGATGTAAATGCAAGAAATAATTGTTTCACTGAATTAATTCAGGGAAAGAAAAAAAAGCAAATCTTGGGTCATTTTTTGCAATCACAGCTGGGATTCTTGTGTTAAATAAAATATCTATGTATTTGCTATATTGCTGCCTCTGAGCCCCCATTAGATTTTCCATTTGAAGATCAAAATGCAATGGCTGAATGATGTGATACATGTCCTCATGCAGACAGTCAGGGTGATGCTCTCTTGGCTCTGTGCATGAGCAGGTCTCAGGATACAGCCCTGGAGACCAATGCCTGACCCATACAAATCCCCATATTCTCCATCTTTTTCTCGCCCGGTGTAATAATGGCGTCTGCTTTAAAGTCTCTCACCTCCAGCCCACGCTCCGTGCCTCGGTCACCTCACAGCCTTCAGATCCCAGTCACAGCACCAGGTGACCCAGGGGCGGAGAATAATTTACAGCCTCCTAGAAGGGCCTGTGACGTCACACCGGTCACATGACCGGAAGATTCAGATGGTGGTGGTAGAGGAAGCAAAGCGCGGAATATTCAAGTCAGTGTTAATGCTGACTCTGACCTCCCAGTCTCTGCTGGGTTAGTGGCTGGGCTATGGACTGCACAGAGAAGGCACGCTGGGCTATGGACTGCACAGAGAAGGCACGCTGGGCTATGGACTGCACACAGAAGGCACGCTGGGCTATGGACTGCACAAAGCAGGCACGCTGGGCTATGGACTGCACAAAGCAGGCACGCTGGGCTATGGACTGCACAGAGCAGGCACGCTGGGCTATGGACTGCACAAAGCAGGCACGCTGGGCTATGGACTGCACAGAGCAGGCACGCTGGGCTATGGACTGCACAGAGCAGGCACGCTGGGCTATGGACTGCACAGAGCAGGCACGCTGGGCTATGGACTGCACAAAGCAGGCACGCTGGGCTATGGACTGCACAAAGCAGGCACGCTGGGCTATGGACTGCACAGAGCAGACAGCACAGAGAGGGTTTGTGCTGAGTAGCCTTGAAAGGGATCCCCAGGCAAAGGTTGGCACAGAGGAGCTGCCCTGGTCCTGCAGGCAGCATGGAAAGTGTCCCTGGAGCAGCTTTTTGAAGGGGTGTAATGCGTAGCATCCAGAACTGGGATTAGTTTACCCTAGGTAGCTTTAAAGGGTGGGGTGGGCTTTTTGGGTAGCTGGCAGGGGGTGCTCCATGCTCCTGGCATGGAATGGCGTTACTATGCAGATTGAAAGCTCTGTACTGGGTACTCTGTATTTGGGACAGATGGTGCCATTGATGCAGCACCCTAATAGGATTAATGTTATAGGATTAACGTTTCGTATATGATTCTGGAGCTGTTATTCCGAACCCAATTTACCTGTATGACAGGATATAGCAGCAATATAACAGCCCCACCCTGCCAGAGATATTTGGGAGATGAAGATTAATGAAGTTGGGCAATCTATCCTGAGTGATTATCGCCACAGGCCATAAACTGCAAAAGAAACGGGTTTTTGCTCGACCCTAAAGCCATGTTTCCCAAACCTGTCCTCGGGATGTTCCATCGAGGATTGCCTGGGTGTCGAGAAATGCCTGGCCCGCACTGCGCATGCGCCTGGTGCACCTACGTCACAGAACCTGTCAATCGGACTGGGGATAAGATCTGCCTTGTAGACTACTTGGGTGGGATACCGTGTGAGGGGCGGGGGAAGGAGATTAACAAGTGATTGTGTCCTTTGACCTCATGTAACCATAGACCTCATCTGTATCTATAAAAACTGTGTTTATGTTGTGACTGCGTTTCCTTTAGAATCCACTGTAAAATACTAGTCCTCACATACAAAGCTCTCCATACCCCTGCCCCTGACTACATTTCCTCCCTTATTAGCAAGTACAGCCGATCCCGACCACTTCGCTCTGCTAATGATCTGACATTATCAGTTCCTCGTACCCATACCTGAACGCCCACCTTCAAGACTTATCCCAGAGCTGCCCCTTTTCTATGGAACTCCCTCCCCGCACCATCAGACTCTCCTCATCTCTCCAGTCCTTCAAGAAGTCTCTCAAAATACATTACTTTAGAGAAGCATATCGACTCACTCTATAATCCCCCATGGTTCATTTCCTGCTCCATCTTCCCACATGTGCCCAATTCTTCATGCTCTCTACTCACCCTCACCTAGTGTGTCACCCCTCTCTTAGATTCTAAGATCTCAAGCAGGGTCCTCTCTCCTACTGTTCTTTTGTGTGTAATGCATATGCATATTTGTTCTGTCTTCCATTGTACAGCGCTACGGAACTTTTTGGCGCTTTATAATTGCTTGTAACTGTTGTCATTCGATACTCAGGATTTGGAGTTGATCCCACGGAGTCTGACCGGTCAATAAAACTTGCTTCCTGCACAAGAGCTCGTGTCTGCCTTTTATTCAGTGACGGAATTGCCATTACACCATGTGCTCCCATCTAGCATAGAAAGGGTGCACTTGGGATCCTGAAAGAGGTGTGCTGAGCAGCAGAGAGGGGCTGTGCTCCTCTGAACAGCACAGATGGGGTACCCTACACACAGTATCTTGAACGGAGTGTACTGGGGTTCTGTCATGGAAAGGGTGCCCTGTGCCGATTTTTGAAAGCCGTGTACTGGGCTCTTGGGTGGCACAAATTGGGCGCCATGTGTTCCAGGCCAGCATGAAAAAGACTTCACAGGGCAGCTTCAAAGGGGCGCACTAGGCAACGTACAACAACTTTACTACTAAGCTTCAAAGGGGTGTATTTGGCTCCTAGGTATCTTGGAAGATGGTGCATGAAGCTCCTGGGTGAATTGTGCAGCTTGTTACACCCAAGGGGTGCTGGGTAACTAAAAATAGGGGTGCCTTGGATCCTAGTCAGAACAGAGGGAGTGCTGAGCATCACGGGGTGAGGGGGTAGGACAAGGTTCTCTGGTCTTCTGGGCAGGATGGAAATGGTGCGCTGGGCAGCAGAAAAGGGGTGCCATGGGGTTCCCCCAGGTTGTTCCTTAGTGATGTCACACACAGAGCATCCTACGTAACACCAATAACCGCAATGATCAGTGTCAGAGGCAGCCGTTGGATTGAATCTGTGCATGTGCGCACAGCTGACCCATCGATCTATGCATGCGCTACAGAACTTGCATTTGTTCAGTTGCAGTGCGCAATATGCAGTGCCTTCGCAAGTAGCATAGGAGAGCAAATTGCCTTGAAAACCCAGAAGTCCTGAGCTGAAGGTGAGGAGCAGTGAGTAAAAATTTAAAAAAAAAAATTGGGCAGAGGATGTCGACAGGATATGAACCAATTATTTAAGGGCAATGAAAAGTATTCCTTTAACCCCTTCACTGCTGAGCTCATTTTGACTGTTTTGTGCTTGTCATGGTTTATTGTAGGACCCAGACAATTTTATATATCCTCATTTTCAGCAGAATATATATGTCATGTCCTGTCAGAATGCTATAACAAAAAATGTAAATTCCATTCAGATTTCAATCATTTACAGCATGTAAAATAATTTTCAAATTTTCCCATCCAAACCTTTTGTGGTTTTATATTCTATAGGGTACTCTTGATTTAAAATAAAATGGGAACTTGTGACTGCATTTGTCTGAGAAAATACCCAATTTTCACTAAAACAGGAAAAAATTTTTTGCTTATTTTGGTGCATTGTGTTTTATGAATAATATGACATGTATAAAACAATAAACTTACTCCCGGTGTGGGAAACGAGATGGTAACGACAGTGGTATTGCTCATTTTGTATGTGATAAATGGGCCATGCCATGGCTTTGCAACAAAGAATAATATATACATTTTTTTTTTTTTTTTTAATACATGACATTTTAGGCTAGTGTCAGATGAGCGTCTTTGGAGAGCGGAAGGAACGTCTGTGAGAGTGGACGTTCCTTCCACTCGATGCCCGTCTGGGCACCTCGCTGAGCGCACTCAGCGCTGCAAAGTGCGATCCTCCTATGGAGAATCACACTTTGCAGGTCCGTCAGCGCGCGTCCTAGCGCTTTGCTGGAGAGGCTTGGATAACGGACGCTTGCTGCACGTGCATTTCGTGCTCGCGCACAAGCGTGTGACCAGCCCCGTTGCAGCGTCACAACGCTGCGACAGACGCCGGTAAGCACGTCAGTACGGGTGCACATGGCGCGCTCGTCTGATGCCAGCCTTACGTTTTTTGGGTATCATTAGAAAAGTCAAACGACACCTAACCTGTCTTTGAGCTGTAATGAATGGAAATATAGGGGTCTAAAGGACCCCCCGTTCTCATTGTAGCAGTGAAATAACTTTTTTTAGATTAACTGTGTAATAACTCTTTGTGCCATCACCTCCACATTTAGTCCAGGCGTGGGAAATAAGGTGAGTTAGGGCAGAAGTAAAGGCACATAATGCCACCACCTTTTTAGAAATTTAGCATTAAATATTATGTTTTTCTATTTTTACACCTTACATGGTCATATATTTAGTACTATTGGAAAGGCCAGACTCTGACCTTTTCAAATGACACCTAACTTGATCTTGTGCAGTGTAAAGCATAGAGACAGAGTTCTGAAGGACTGCACTGTGCCCCTCGCAGCAGTGCACCGGTTTCGGTTTTTGATGGAACAATGCATAAGAAGGCATTATGCCATCACGTCCACACTTTCTGGCATCGTGTAAAATGAGAAGGTGAGTTGGTGTAGCAACACTGTTCACTTTTTATAAGTGCTGCATTATCAAAAGAAAGCAAAAAATATATTTTTTTATATTTACTCAGAACTTGGCCTTTCCAACGATGCCAAGCATGGCTTGATATCTCTTAGGATTAGGATCTCAGGAGATGCAGGGGGTCACCTATATCGCTTGTATTGGTATTTCCCTGCCCGGCTGGGGGGGAGGTCCTTTTATGATATCATGGCCATGTGCAGTGATGTCAGTGGGTGGGGGTGGTCTCAAGGTGTAGCCTGACATTCAAGAAGTCAGATCACTGACGGCTTGCCCCCCCCCCCACAGAGGTCTCCCAAAGGCTGTGGGGAACCCATGACGTGTGGGGACGTCCTCCTCATGCTGCAGGGAATCCCCATGACATCTTCCGCAGCCAAAGGGTTAAATCCAGGTGGTATTTCAGCCTGCTTTGAAGGAAGGGTCCTCTGCATTCAAGTGGCTAATTTACCCCCCAACTTGTGTCTGTGAGTAAGCCAGAGGCCACTGGAGAGCTGTTAGAAGGGAAGCAGGATCAGCAGGGAAAGCCTGTGGTTTGGAGCAGAAGAACCATCACACGGGTGACACAAGAACAGAGCTCTGACTATAGGGCTCTAGTCAGTGCTGAAGGACAGTGGTTCCCAACCGTGGTCCTCCAAGTACCCCTAACAGGCCAAGTTTTGAGGATTGCCTTGGGGAAATGCAGACTGAATCCTGTAATCACTGAGCAACAAATCATATCACCTGTGCTGTGCTTCAAATATCTGGAAAACCTGGCCTATTGGAGGTACTTGATGACCGGAGCTGGAAACCACTGGTCTATGAGACAGGTGGAAACTCCGAACTGAATGGAGATACATGGTAAGGCAAAGCCAGAGTAAGAGCTGGCCCATATTGGCTCAAATGCAGGGTTCAAGACTGGAATCGTGACCTCGCCATGCCCAAAATACAAATTTGTTACCAAGTCGCCTATCCTTTCAGCTTGGCTATTTTTTGGGTTTATTTTATTTTAAAAAAGGCAAGTCCCATGTCTTTTCTGAGAAGTCCCAGTTTACTGAAGAGGTTATTCAAAGAGCACCGAAATTTCGGTGCGGTTTCATTGGGCGCACTTTGGAGAGCTCAATTCGCCACCCCTGTGGTGAATTCAGCATTCTCCACAGGGTCCACGAAGTGCAGACTCGATCTGACAACCAGCCACTAAACTAGGGTTAAAAAAAAAGAACGTTTTAAATGGCGTCTTTAAAC
Source organism: Leptobrachium leishanense (assembly GCA_009667805.1). Classification (NCBI taxonomy): domain Eukaryota; kingdom Metazoa; phylum Chordata; class Amphibia; order Anura; family Megophryidae; genus Leptobrachium; species Leptobrachium leishanense. The sequence continues at coordinate 146,640,746 of CM019064.1, read as the reverse complement.
AAAAGTAATGCATGGAACTAATATACAAGGTCCTAAGAATAACAATAAAAAGGACTGCTACCCGCACTCTGGACAAATTGCCACATTTCACTGGGGGGGGAGGTTGTGTTGGAGCTGCCTGAAGCTGACCATCTACATATTTGGTGGTCGTGCCATCGCATTCAATTCTTTTGAGCAAATACATTGTCGTTCTGTAAACTTATAGAACCCCCTCCACCATTTGCTCCGGAATTTTATTTGCTGCACCATTCATCAATCTGTTTTGGCCTACAAAAAAAAAATCAGTTGTCCCATGTTTAATCCATGTTGCTAGACTACAACTGCCCAGGTTTTAGAAGCAAATTGTTATTCCCCCCCTCTTTCCATGTGGATGGATGAGGTGGAGTTAAGTTCGTGGTATAGATGAGCTTATTTTCCGTGCTCGAGACTGGTGTGAAGACTTCTCCCGTAAATTGTATTAATGTGGCAGGACTTCTGTTGACCAATATCGATCTCTCCCGAAATTTGATTAGGACCACAGTCTCCAGATCCTCCATTACCTGGGGTCTATTTGTGGAGCTACAATTAGGCATTTCGATTCCAGTTATACTGTTTCCCTTTTTCCACTTCCCGACGGTGATGACATCTCCGATACTTATGGTTTTACTCCATGGTCCAAGACTTGTGTCTGTAATCCTTCGTCACGTATGCCATTGGCAATTCCCTCCCTTACCTACTTTATTAATCCATGTGTTATGCTATTTTTCTTGTTGTATGCTCTTTTTCTCCTGACAATTTCTTTGTGTGATAAATTGCATGTATGTTATACTTGCTTGTCTTTAAACTTGAATATTAAAATTATTAAAAAGCTGTTTTCTGAATTTTAATAAAGGCATAAAAAACAGACTTTTTGCTTCAATGAAAAGAATGAAAGGTTTAATAAAATAAATTTTGTTTAAATTGAAACCTTTGGGGATTCGCCTGTTTTACCTGTTGAATGAAACCACCGAAAACAATCTGGGCATTTCGCCAACTTTTCACTGCTGTTCGGCATTATCTGAACAGATTAACCATTACTTCTCTATGGAGAACTTCTCTGCTGCCGACTTGCACTGTATTTCGCTGGCAATTCTCCAAAATTTGGCGAAATGCCAGCTTTTTGAATAGCCGAATTGCCACGAAATTGCACCGTATGGGGAAACCCACCGTTCTCTGCAATTCGGTGGTCTCTTTGAATAACCCCTTAACAAGCAATTGAACAGGTGTACCTAATAAAGTGGCCGGTGAGTGTATATTGTAATTGCCAAATGCTGCCTAGAAATGTCACCACAAAATGCACTATTTTGCTTGGTTGTAGTCAAATGACTAGCACATTCCATGATGCTCTTCTCACAGTGCTAAAGATGGAGGCTAGGACTTCTAAAGGTTGCTGCAAATACATCCTGAAAATAATAAGTATGATGTTTTAATATAGTTGAAAAATGTTTGTCACTTTTAGTACGTTAAAAAAAGATGAAAAACATAGCCCAGATGGTGCTTTACTTTTCTTTGAAAAGATGGAACAGAAGGGAAAGAAGTGCAAGAATTTTCTTCCATTCTATGACAGTGCTATTACTAACTAAGGTTAAATGTGACTCTCCACAAGAAATGCATTAGGTGGGTTTTGTTTGTTTAATAGCATGCTGTCAATAATGATATGCATCTTTATAATTCATAAATACTCTTGAGGTGGCTGAGCGATTTAAATTCCCTTAAAACACATGGGGAAAATTTTTGTTTGTATATAATTTCCACGTTTATAATCAGCTCCATACATAATTAAATAACATCTCACCTCACCACATATGGGAGGATTGAGATCTACTGTCAGAGGGACAGAGGAAAACAGAAAATTTTGAGGCACAATTATCCACTACAAAAAGTATTTTCAAATATATTAAAATCGCATCTGTCAGGCCCAACAAATGTCTGTTCATTTGATAAGGAATCACTAACACAATTATACAGGAAATTATTGAGTAATTACCTATAAAGATCAATAAAAATGAGAGACAGCTGTGAGTGGAAAAGTCGTGCTGTAGGATAGCCCTCTGCTCACTCCAGGGCTATCCTGTGCACAGCGATGCGTTTGTTCATGTAAGAAAAACATGGCTGTGCCTCTCAAATAGGTTTATCTAGGGATGCACCGAAACTTCGGCCACCGAAATTATCGGCCGAAAATGGTGCTTTTGGTTTCGGCCCAAATGGAAAAAACGGCGGAAAAAAATCAGCTGAAAATTTTCCATTCGAAATAAGGCCTGGAGGCCCGGACAAACACTGGGCTCGCCTGAGTCTGAATGCCAGCTGAGCAGGGGGCTCAGGCGGGTCTCCAGGCCCAGGTGACGGATTTTGTTGGGGGGGGTAAGAGCGTTACACATATTCACCTACATCCGCCCTGAGCTCCTGCAGCAGTGGCACTCTTGCATCCAGTGTCCGCTCTCCGTCAGATGCCGGGATGAGTCACGGAAGCCTTTGACCCAGGGTTAAAGGCTTCCGTAACGTCATCCCGGCGTCTGATGGAGAGCAGACACTGGATGCAGGAGGACTGCCACCGCTGGAGGAGCTCAGGGTCGAAGTAGGTGAGTATGTGTGGGCAACATACTCACCTACATCCTCCTACTTTGGCCCAGAGCTCCTCCAACAGTTGCAGTCCCGTGGTGACAGTCCTCTGGCAGCAGGTTCCCGCTCTGCGTCAGACACAGGGATGGCGTTGCGGAGGCGGAAGCCTTTAACCCGGCTATCTGCAGGGTCAAAGGTTTCCCCTCCGCGACGTCATCACTGCGTCTGACGGAAAGCGGGAACCGGCTGCCGGAGGTCTGTCACCACAGGACTGCCACCGGTGGAGGAGCTCAGGGCCGAAGTAGGTGTATGTAGGTGTAATGTGTTTTCACCCCCCCAATCAGTCATCCAAACCTGGGCCTGGAGGCCTAGCTGAGCAGGCTGCTCGGCTGGTCTCTGGGCTCAGGCGAGTCCCCGGCTCGGCCCAGCCTCCAGGCCCAGGTTCTCGTGTGTGATTTTCAGCCGAACTAATCTCGAATTTTTGGTATCGGCTGGAAATTTCAATTTCAGTCCACTAGTTTTATCTCCTCAAAGGGCTGAAACTTTGCATTGGTCAGGACAGTGAACCTGGACACTATACATGCTCACTTCAAAGAAAATCAATATGTATTTGGAAGCAGATAGAATCTAATTAATGTATTAATTGGGCAATAACAGAATAACCCTCAAAGCACCACGATTAGACATTCGTTGCTCATGGAAATGTATCACAAACAAAACTTAAAAGAACACTCTACTGAAATATAGTGACCTTTTTTTGCCCTTAAATAATTGGGCAGAGGTTGCTGACAACCTCTGCCCAATTATTTTTTTAATATTTTTCTTATTTTTGGTGATGATACCTTTCGTCCATTGCCACGCGCTGCTCCTCCTCTTCTGCTCAGGGACTCAGGGTATCGAATGCATTTGCACACCGCAACGGGGCTTGGGAACTGTATGTATGCAAGTCCTGTAGCATTTGCTCACAACGGATGGATCAAGACTGCGCATGCACACCAGATCCGATACATCGGCTTCCTCCATGACAATCGCCGGCTTCACTGGTGGTGTCAGGGAGGACACCTCAGCACACTTGAATGTGTTGGTGTCTCCAGTGACTGACAGCCAGGAAGTTCAAACCTCCTGGCTGCCTGGTCCTGTGGGGTGGGGGAATCTCTCCCCTTCACCCCACAGTCTTGGCTGCGTAAGGCTTGTGGGGAACTTCATGGGGGTTCCCCGCAATATGCGGAGGATATCCTGCACACATCACAGGGTTTACACAGCCAAGGGGGAGACCCCGACTGTTCCGGTTAAAGTCAGGCCCTTCTGTGGGACTCCTTCCTGGCACACATACATCATCATGCCACGTGAATGCCTGAAGGGGAGGGGGGATCTTAACCCCTGAATGTCAGATGCAGATCGCGGACCTCTCCCGGAGGGGGATAACATCTCGGATTTCGTTCCTGCTTCTGGGGCCTCTCCCTGCCCACTGATGTAATCGTGCATGGACGCTGATGTCAGAAAGGAATTCTTCCCCCTCACAAACCCTATGGTGGAGGTACAGGAGTCCTTTGGTCCTGAAGGGTCATGTTTGGTCTCGTTCGAAAGCATTGCCTTTCTAATGATACCAAAGATGACCAGGTTGTGTAAAAATAAAATACATAAAACAAATGTTAATTCTTTTTTTGTTCCAAAGCAATGACATTGCCCTTTTGTCTCGTATAAAATGAGCAATACCACTGCCGTTACTCACCTTCTCAGTTCCCACAGCGCAAGCAAGTTCATTGTTTTATACAGAGTCATATAATTCATAAGACTTGTAATTTGGCTGGGTCCTACAATAAAACATGACTTCAAATTGTGTTTAAACATGATGAGCACAAAACGGTCAAAATGAGCTTTAGCACACATGAGTGAAATGGCTCAGCAGTGAAAGGGTTAACAGTTTAGGGTACCTGTGAGGGTACTCCACAGTGTACACCCTGGCCACTCTATAAAGCTAAAGTGGTCAGGGTGTGTAGAATATCCCTTTAACCTCCCTGGCGGTCTAATTTTTTCAAAATTTCGTGTCTAAAAGCGTCTCAATTTTTTTTTAAAGGAAACATGTTTTTGTACATAGTTAGCCTGTAATAATTAGGAATCACGCACTGAAATCCGTGCAATCAAGAATCCTTCCTGGTAAAATCCTTTGTAAATAAATAAATAAATTTAAAAAAAAAATAGTAAATACACTGAGTCCGATAAAGTTTGAAACATGACATAAAAATTTATTATCCCAAAAATAATTATCCAAAATAATGCAAATAAATGATATTCAATAAAATACAACAAAAAACACTGAAATCTGTCTAAAAACAAGGGTGAGATGATGTATGGTCTGTTTCTTACCCTGTAGGGCCACCTAGTGGCCGTTCATAAACATTGCACTTTGGATTATAGTGTATTTAATTTTTTTCTAAATTTGCTGCTGGTCCCACCCCCCTGCATCTTGTGACTCGCAGGGAGCCTTACCAGGAAGCAGCTTGCCTTGATCACACTGGGGGAAAGCCAGGGAGCGCAGGAGGAGGTGAGTATGCATCCAGCCCGAGTGTGGCTCGGGGTTACCGTTCGCGGTAGTGAGATTTAACCCCTAGTCACACTCGGGCATACCGCCAGGGAGGTTAAGAATCTGGCAAACAAGAACAAGGGAAAAATCTCTAACCGCTTATTCATTGCTTGGATGCTGCATGTGTCTCAGCATTTCCATTGTTGGCATGCCAGCTGTGTTTTTGATACCTACAGGTCTGTTCATTAAAAGGTGAAGAATTGGCAAAAGAGAACAATCTAGCCCAAACAGTCGATTTTGAAAGTGAGTGAAATGGGAGAATTTTTCTGGTTTGGCTATTTTGACTTAGAATTTAAACATCTGCCAATTGTCCTGATTTTCATTTTTACAGGGTTATTCAGAGAGAGGTGAAAACCAGGAGAAGTGAAAATTCTAGGTCAAAATAGCCAAACCAGAAACATTCTCCCATTTTGACCTGTAATTTTCACTTCTCCAGTCATTCTCCTGTTTTTCACCTGTCTCTGAATAACCCTGTATGTGAATAGAGCTGTCATCCTGGGATTTTGTGGGTAATCTCTTATTTTAGCGTCTTTAATTCCCTATGGAAGAATCAAGCGTCTTAAATTCCAGCCACTGCTGAACACTTTGCAACAAATGTTTATAAACACAATGTTGCAAGTTGAAGTAATTGCAGACAGCTTGAAAAAAAGCTACTGTTAGGCTTTCCCTGCACAACTGAGATTACCATACATTTCTATGAAGTATTTTGGCGTATTTAACCCCTTAGTGACCAGGCAGTGTTACGATTGTCTGTCCGTAAGTGCCCACTGCTGTTTTTTACGTTTCTGCACCGTTTGTGTATCATATCGAATAATTTACTTTAAATAAAATTTAAGAAATATGATGAAAAAAATGGATAACCCACACTTTCTCAAAATTTAATCCCCAAAATCAAAAACTGAGATTAGAAAAACAAAATTTTTACATGTTTTTCCTTTTGACCCCTTCAGTGCTGAGCCATTTCAACTCTGTGCGCTGAGCTCATGTTGACTCTTTTATGCTCATCATGTTTAAACGTCAATTAAAGTCCTATTTTATTATACTCAAGTTTTTTTTTTTTTTGCTGCTTTGGATTGGGAGATCCAAAGGATCCCCCTAGCACCACTTGGCAGCTAGTGAGTTAACTGGCCGACTAATGTAAATGCACATAGGGCGGCGACGTCAGTGGATGGGGAGATGACTAGGAGGCTTGGCTGACATCCAAGATGTCAGCCACTTCCGAGTTCGAATAACGATTCGGCACCTAAGGGGTTAAAGAGAGCCACCACTGAAAAGGGCAGACTGTGCCCTCATCAGCGGTGCTGCTCTTTCTCTTCTATGTGGAGTTTTTGTTTCTATGTGGAGCTGTTTGTTTCACATTTAACAATGCTGGCGCTGGGGGGGGGGGTGCCATCGCCACGGCCGGGCCCCATAAATACATGGGGCAGCCATCAAGCATGCCAGACCATCGTGGGAGCCTGGCCAGAGAGGTGAGCATAGTGAGGAAGGAGAAGTTAAAAGGACCAAACGTCCTTAGTACATCCTGAGGAAAATTCCCCAGACTATGTATGTCAGTGGTCCTTAATGGGTTAATTATTGTCGGTATTTTAGACTTATATTAGGAAGCCTAGACACGCCAAGAGGGTCTCATATACCTTATAGGGGGACATGGGAACACTGGACTGAATTCTGCCTGGGTGGAGGCCATAGACCCAACAGAGATTACCATCCACCTCTATGAAGTATTTTAGCGTATTTAATTATTGCCGGTATTTGAGGCTTATATTAGGAAGCCTAGACACGCCAAGAGGGTCTCATATACCTTATAGGGGGACATAGGAACACTGGGCTGAATTCTGCCTGGGTGGAGGCCCTATAGACCCAACAGAAAACACAATTCACCTCTATGAAGTATTTTAGCGTATTTAATTATTGTCGGTATTTTACACTTATATTAGGAAGCCTAGACACACCAAGAGGGTCTCATATACATTATAGGGGGACATGGGAACACTGGACTGAATTCTGCCTGGGTGGAGGCACTATAGACCCAACAGAAATCACAATCCACCTCTATGATGTATTTTAGCGTATTTAATTATTGTTGGTATTTTAGACTTCTATTAGGAAGCCTAGACACGCCAAGAGGGTCTCGTATACCTTATAGGGGGACATAGGAACACTGGGCTGAATTCTGCCTGGGTGGAGGCACTATAGACCCAACAGAAATCCATCCACCTCTATGAAGTATTTTAGCGTATTTAATTATTGTTGGTATTTTAGACTTATATTAGGAAGCCTAGACACACCAAGAGGGTCTCGTATACCTTATAGGGGGACATAGGAACACTGGACTGAATTCTGCCTGGGTGGAGGCACTATAGACCACAGAGATTACCATCCACCTCTATGAAGTATTTTAGCGTATTTAATTATTGCGGTATTTAAAACTTATATTAGGAAGCCTAGACACACCAAGAGGGTCTCATATACCTTATAGGGGGACATAGGAACACTGGACTGAATTCTGCCTGGGTGGAGGCACTATAGACCCAACAGAGATTACCATCCACCTCTATGAAGTATTTTAGCGTATTTAATTATTGCCGGTATTTAAAACTTATATTAGGAAGCCTAGACACACCAAGAGGGTCTCATATACCTTATAGGGGGACATGGGAACACTGGACTGAATTCTGCCTGGGTGGAGGCACTATAGACCCAACAGAGAACACAATCCACCTCTATGAAGTATTTTAGCGTATTTAATTATTGTTGGTATTTTAGACTTATATTAGGAAGCCTAGACACACCAAGAGGGTCTCATATACCTTATAGGGGGACATGGGAACACTGGACTGAATTCTGCCTGGGTGGAGGCACTATAGACCCAACAGAGATTACCATCCACCTCTATGAAGTATTTTAGCGTATTCAATTATTGTTGGTATTTTAGACTTATATTAGGAAGCCTAGACACACCAAGAGGGTCTCAATACCTTATAGGGGGGGGACATGGGAACACTGGACTGAATTCTGCCTGGGTGGAGGCACTATAGACACGACAGAGATTACCATCCACCTCTATGAAGTATTTTAGCGTATTTAATTATTGTCGGTATTTTAGACTTATATTAGGAAGCCTAGACACACCAAGAGGGTCTCATATACCTTATAGGGGGACATGGGAACACTGAACTGAATTCTGCCTGGGTGGAGGCACTATAGACACGACAGAGATTACCATCCACCTCTATGAAGTATTTTAGCGTATTAAATTATTGTTGGTATTTTAGACTTATATTAGGAAGCCTAGACACACCAAGAGGGTCTCAAATACCTTACAGGGGGGGGGGACATGGGAACACTGGACTGAATTCTGCCTGGGTGGTGAGGCACTATAGACACGACAGAAATCACAATCCACCTCTATGCTGGGCCGGATTTGCACCTCAGGAGCCTGTAGGCACAGAAATGTGGAGCGCCCCTACCCCCCCCCAAACAAACTAAAAAGAAACATTCCAAAATTACTATTTAAATTTTTGTTTTGAGGCTAACAAAACAAAAAATTATTTTAAAAAATCAACTGTTTTTCTCCACGCTCAAATCAAAAGAAGAGGCAAAATCTGTTGCCTTTTGTTGAATTAGTTACAGTTACAAGTATTTATAAAGCGCCAACAAATTCCTTAGTGCTGTACAATTGGGGAAACAGAGTAACAAATATACATATATGTTAGACACGGAACAGAAGGAGGGAGGACCCTGCTCGAGAGCTTACAATCTAAGAGGAGAGGGGTGACACATTAGGTGAGGATGAATAGGGTATTTGAACTAGCGTGTTGCATGAGGACTGAATGGGAAGATGGAGCAAGAAATGTGCAGTGGGGGATCATGGAGTGAGCCGATAGGCTTCTCTATAGTAATGCGTTTTCAGAGACTTCTTGAAGGACTGGAGAAATGGGCAAGTCTGCCATTGTGGTGGAGGGAGCAGTGGCGTCACTAGGGTTGGTGTCACCAGGGGCGGATCCAGACACAGGTTTCGGGGGGGGCAGTCTACCAGTTTTGGCTAAGAGCTGGTGTTGGGTTCGCTGTGACAGTGTGACATCCAGGGCCCCGGGTGGCGATCGGGTGGGCCCCGACGCATGGTGCTGCCGGCTGGCCGAGTGCCAGTAGCTCCAGCGGTACCCGGCGCAGTTGTGGCTGATCAGGGGGCAGGGCACGGCGTGATGACACGGAGCCGCCGGGACTCTTAAATCAGGAGCGCGCGCTGTATGCCTTGCCTTGCCGTGGAGTTTCATTCCCGCATCGCTGCTTTACTGAAATATTGTGTATACTCGTTACTGACCCTGCTTTGTTTTGAGGACCCAATCTGTTGTGGATTTTGCCTGCCTATACGACTATTCTCTTTCTCTGTGCCCATCTGGTGTATCTGCTGCTGGTGTGTGCTATTGATCCTGCCACATATAGTAGCGCAGTACAAGTGTCTACACGTTGCTGACCAGGTTTGTTATCACGATTGTTCTCTCTCTGTACCCCTGTCTGTTGTGTCTGCCATCAGGTGTTTTTCTGGTGCGCTTCCATCCTGCTATGTACTGTAGCGCAGTACAAACTTATATAGAACTCGGCCTGTGGTGTATATTGCTGGTGCGGCCGCCAGTCCAGCATCCACTATCACGGGGGGGGAGGGGAGGGGACGACGGCGCCCGTATCCGACCTCCAAACCCCGCAACTGCAGCACCTGTGGTGAAATCCTGGCGGCTGAGAGATGGGGGCCCTCTGTCTCCACAGACCACATCACGGCATCATCCAAGGGTGACAGGCTGCTTAAGTTTGGCACCGCCGCTGAGCTGAGGTCCATGCTGCGTGGTAGGCCACAAAATGGACGCCAGGGAGATGCTGTAGCTGGGGATCAACGGGCCAGGCCTCGAGTCTCTGTGGTCCGGAGCGGGGGACTAAACAGGCTCCAGACCATACACGGCCGATGGCTAGCCGCAGAGGAGCTCCAATACTGGAGAAAAGACGGAGGTATCCAGCCAAAATGCCCCCAACAAGGCACCATCTCAAGGAGCTCCGTCCAGGCACGTCTGTTCCCCTCCGCTGCCAGCCACCCCCCATCTTGCTGATTTCTACAAGGCGGGCCCTGACGATTGTCCGGCACAATTGAACATTTTCCATAAAGCGCAGATTCCAAAGATGTCCCTGACCGACCGTGATGCACTCTCAGCACCTATTACACACACTGACGTCCGTAACGCGATCATCTCACTCAAATACGGGACGGGTTTGGGGTGGAATATTAGAAGCTCCTTTCGGGCGCAGTGATCCCACACTTGGTCTCCCTTTTATAACAATATTTTGCAAGGGGAGGAACCTTGCACCTCATACCGGCCCATCGCGTTGTTAAAAACCAACCTGAAACTGCTCTCCACTATTATGGCTTGCCGCCTACAGCGACCTCTCGCACGTCTTGTGGGCCCCCAACAAACTGGCTTTCTTTCTGGCCGACATTCTACTACGAACATACGCAAGGCTATAGCGGCCATATGGTCCTCCTCCCTTACTCCCCACGCCTCCAATCTTCTATTGAGTTGTGACGCCGATAAAGCGTTCAACAGGATATCCTGGGCTTAGAGAGATTTATTAAGTTCCACCACTCTGAGAAGTTGTTCTTAACCCGATTTTGCGCGCTCTACCGAAACCCTTCCACAGTGGTCACCGCGAATGGACTCCACTCTGCCCCCTTCGTGCTAGAGAGGGGAACCAGACAGGGGTGCCCCTTATTGCCATAACTGTTTAAACTCGCCCTGGAACCCCTCCTCCGCATCAGAGACATGCCCGGCAATCACTGCTATCAGTTTGTCCTCCTCTGTAACTCCTGAAAGTGGTAGCTTTTGCAGATGACCTGCTCCTGTTTCTTTCGAACCCGGCATCCACTATCGACGTGATTTGATTCATTTCACGTGGCCTCGGGTTTCCAAATTAATTACACTAAGACTATTGCTTTGCCCCTGGGACCGAAACCGCAGGGCGACTGGCTCAGACAGTTTCCCTTTTCATGGATCCCCACACCTTCCATTAAATACCATGGGATCGTCCTACCGGCGGACCTGTCACACTTATATAGTCTCAATATTTACCCTCATTTAACCCAAACTAAGCAGCTCTTGTTGGCGTGGAGTTCTCTCCCTCTGTGCTATTTAGGAAAGGCCGCACTCATTAAAATGACCTTGTTCCCCAAAATGCTCTACCCTCTGCAGGTCTTGCCTCTATTCTTGAAACCCACAGACCTGCGTATATTACATAGGCAATATGCGGCATTCATTCGGCAAGGTAAACGAGCACGCATTCCACTCCCCGCGCTCCAACAGCCGCTAGATAAGGGAGGTATTAATTTCCCAAACATATTTGATTATAATTTAGCGGCCCTATACCGTTATGCTGCTGACTGGTTGAATGGCACTTCACACTTTGTACCCTTACAGGTCGGACAGGCATTGCTCCCCTCATCTTCCCTATTGGCATTCCTTCACCAAAGCTCGCCCATTGTCCCCCCCCAGCCTGCGCTCTAATCCATTATTTTACTCTACGAAAGTAGCTTGGATCAAGATTCGCAAGCTCCTTCAGTTGACCTGGAAAACGTCTTTGTGGTCCCCTATCCTTCACAACCCTCACATTCAAAACGTCTCCCCTGCTCCGATTTTTCACACCTTGGCTCAACGTGGTTTTACCCATCTTCATCATTACATTGATGGAGTATCGAGCGTGCCGTATTCTTATACGACCCTAAAGGACCAAATTGCACCTCCTAGACATACACCCGGTATTTTATTTACAAATAAAACAATTTCTCCTTACCCAATTAAGCGCACTATCCCCTAATGATCTAGCTAATCCACTGGACACGCACTTACTAGCCCACCCTTTGTCCCCCCTCTACCTCTGCTACTTACACGCTCTTGCAATCTTCGCTACCTACCAAGCTCCCGTGGGCAGCAATAACTAGATGGAGCTCTCCGTGCATGACTTGATAGGGTCCACCTTACTATCCAGACGCTCCCTCCCTTCGGCTAACTACTGGGATATGTTCTATAGAATACTCCATCAAGCATATATGGCGCCCAACAGAACAGCTCGGGCTGGACTATCGCCTACCGCAAACTGTTTAAAATGTCAGGGTGCCCAGGCCGACTTGCGCCATTGCTTATGGGCATGCCCCTTCATTCAACTGTTCTGGGACACAATACGACAATTTGGTTTACAGGTTCTCCCAGGGGTCAAGTCCTGGCAAAAAAGTGAGGGAACTCACCCAAGAATTCCACAACCCCCATTACCTGAAGAAGAAAAAAAGTGTATGTGTCATATATATATATATATATATACACAATCCTGAGAATCCTGTATAACCAGGCACAGGCCCCCAGAATTATATATGTATGCACAGGCTGACCCCCAGAATAATATACCCAGGCTGACCCCCAGAATAATATGCCCAGGCTGACCCCCAGAATAATATACCCAGGCTGACCCCCAGAATAATATACCCAGGCTGACCCCCAGAATAATATGCACAGGCTGACCCCAGAATAATATACCCAGGCTGACCCCCAGAATAATATGCCCAGGCTGACCCCCAGAATAATATGCCCAGGCTGACCCCCAGAATAATATGCCCAGGCTGACCCCCAGAATAATATACCCAGGCTGACTCCCAGAATAATATACCCAGGCTGACCCCCAGAATAATATGCACAGGCTGACCCCAGAATAATATAACCAGGCTGACCCCCAGAATTATACTTACCCAGCAGCTCAGACCTCCCGCGCCGCATCTTCCTCCCTGCTCCCTGCTGCCGGTGTTTCCCAGCCCTCTGTAGGCTATGACACGTCTAGCGAGATCTCGGCTGCAGGCCGCGTCACAGCCTTCCCAGGGCTGGGGACGACGGCCGCGCACAGGAAGCAGATAGGCAGGTGGTCAGGGAACGTGGCCAGTCGAGGGGGCTGCTAGCGGAATGCAGTTTAACGCATTCCGCTAGCAGCCACAGTGATAAGTCGGCCGACAGCGGAAACATGCGTTCCCGCAACATTCCCGCTGCGGGAGAAGTGCGGGAACGGCGTTCCCGCAGGACTCGAGCCGTGGGTTCTCCAGCTGGAACTCCCTTTAACCCCGGAATGGACCATCTTTAATCGTCTGACCCCTCCCACCCCCGGCCTTTTGATAAATGCCATCGGTTTTGGCTTACTCTGCTAGCCCCGACCGGCAAGAAAGCGATCTTGTCCCAAAGGATCTCCGCTTCCCCTCCTTCCTTTCGCATGGTTTACGAGAGAATTTATGCCGTATTTGTGGCAGACTGGACTGAGGCTTTGGTATCTCAGGAAAAGAGGACTCAGCCCTTCTTTTCCAAGTGGTCCCCCTTTATTCGTACTCTTCCATGCGAAACCAAGGACTCTTTGCAACGTACCTTTTTCTGTGCTCCCTGGTACTCTTTGCGGTTGCTGCGAGGTACACCGCCGATCCCACAAGGTCCTCCTGACCACCCCTTAACCCGTTTTCTGGCCTCCTCCCCCACAGACACTATAGCTATCTGCACATAACCACCCTTTTGCCTCTTGGTGGAATTCACTTCATGTAGATAATGGTGGAGATGTCAGTTCACGTACGGAATACCTGGACTTGATCTAATTGGTTTCGGTACAATTGTATTATGACTTCTTCGTTTAACGGCTGGATGCCATGTTTGTGTGGTTTTCATATCTGTCGTTGTTGTAGAATATGACGTCTCTCTGTTTGATTTTCTTTGTGCTGATCCAAGATAAATAAAAATATTTTTTAACAAAGTAACCAGTTCCCAGTTCTTTATTTTTTTTTTAATAAGTGTACCCGTAGAATAACCAGAAAGGCTCGGATGATAACATGTGAAAAAAAATAACTTTACACGCTGTAGATGATTAGAAAGTCCAATTTCTTGTTATAGCATTCTGGCAGGACATGACGTAATACATATAATAATGTTATATTATGAATCTTTCGAATCTGCTGTAAAAAGTGATATATAATGTGCCTGTGTCGTATAATAAAACATGACTTCAAATCACATTTAAACATGATGAGCAAAACCGGTAAAAATAAGCTCGGCACACAGAGGTGAAATGGCTCAGCAGCGAAGGGGTTAAATTCACTATTTTATTCACCGCTTTTCGCAGACGTCAGATAACTGCTGCAGAGACTCCAATTTTCACAAATTACGGTGACGATTCGCTAAATAGAGAATTCACCATATTTTTGGCAAAATGGATTTGCCGAAATGTGGCGAAAAGCAAAGGGTCTAAAGGTGAATAAACCCTTTAGTTTCTAACTTCCTAAAATGCATAAACCCAGGGAAATACAATAAAAAAATAAACAGTGTGGCATTGAGCCTATCCCTTAACCCCTAAAGTGCCATTAATTGAGGGAGAACATTAAATGAATACACTGTGAAATATGTAGCCTACCCAGGCCCGGACTGGGACAAAAAATAGGCCCGGACATTTTGGATTGAGCAGTCCACTTTTTTTTTTCTACACAGCGCACATTACTGTGAGTTTCATTGCTGTGGAGCTCTGTGATATGCTCATACACATTGCACATTACCGTGGAGCTCTATGGCACCCTCATACACACTGCACATTACTGTGGAGCTCTGTGACACCCTGTAAAACACCACGCAGCAGTGTTTAGGAGGGTGTCACAGAGCACCACAGTAACGTGCAGTGTTTAGGAAGGTGTCAGAGCTCCATAGTAAACACTGCACATTACTGTGGAGCTGTGGCCCTGCGAACTTCTATGGCAACTGGCCCCTTCTGATTCCGACACAGGGTGCACCATGTGCCGCCCTAGGCCCTGGCGGCTGATGTCACGCAGCGTGCCCTGTGACCTAATCAGAGGGAGCCCCCATTGACTTGGTCACATAGTGCGTTGCGTGACGTCTGCCGCAAGGGCATAGGGCAGCGGACGTCATGCGCCGTGCCCTGTGACCTAATCAGCGGGGGCCGGCGGCCAGCCGGCTCCCGCTGACTAGGTCATAGGGTGCTTCGGATGCGATCTTAAAGTCAGCCTAGGCTGCCTCTCAGTGCGGCTGGTTATGATGACGGCCATCTGGCCCGAGAGGCTAGCTGCAAACGCCCAGCATGCCCGATGGCCACTCTGGGCCAGAGCCTACACGTTAACCCATAAAATGGCGGTAATCAAGGGAAAACATGAAATGTATACACTGAAGCATGTAGCCTATCCATTAACCCCTAAAATGGCATTAAGAGAAAAAGCTAAATTAATACACAATGTGATATACTGTATAGTCTGAGCGTTAACCCATTTCAACCATGTGGAGAAAAAAAACCTTGAGCACAAAACTGTGAAAGGTGAAATAACTCAATAGTGTAGGGGTTAATAACGTCAGTTATTTAGGGGTTAATGACAGCAGTTATTTAGGGGTTAATGACAGCAGTTATTTAGGGGTTAATGACAGCAGTTATTTAGGGGTTAATAACAGCAGTTATTTAGGGGTTAATAACAGCAGTTATTTAAGGTAGTATTGTGTAATGTTAGATGAAAAAACAATTGTTATAACTGAGTAGTGAAGGGGTTAATAACAGCAGTTATTTAAGGTAGTTTTGTGTAATGGTTTGAGGAAAAATACAACAATTCTGTAAAATCCCTATAGCAGTGAATTTGTTGAGTCAGCAAAACTTGGTATGGGAGGAGAAACTCAAAGCTTTCTTGCAACATTGTATAAATATTGACTTCACAGCAGCAGCTCTGAGAATAAAAGACGCTAAAATACTAAATTGGCTTGATGGTCTGAATAAAAGACGCTAAAATAAGAGATTACCTTTTGTGTTACCCTGCTGCTGCTGGTTATGCCTTACAAATGTCTCCTTTCCTCTCTCAGCTCACTGACTGCCTGGAATGTCCCTTTAATTCATTCAAACAACGGTTTCCTTCAACTACACCTAATCGTCATTTCCGGGTGCACTAACATGGCTCCGCATGACAACAATCGTGACGCGGATCTCACGAAAGCCCGACAACACTTTCAATCTCGCGGGATTTCCCTGCGTGCGGTAACTGTGTCTTCCGGCGTCCTAAGTCATTGTTGTCTTGGTTTCTTTGTAAAGCAGGCGGCTGCCATCACTATGCTCCGGCTCCGTTGTAAAACCCGAGAGGGCAGCCAGGTCCTACAAGGCCTGACCGCTCTCTCCAGTATCCGCGAGCTGAAGGAGAGCATCGCGGGCGCTACAGGGATCGTTGTACCCCGGCAACGGGTGATGGTGGGCTTCCCTCCTGCAAACCTGGACCTGAGCAACGCCGAGGGCACTCTGGGTGAGCTGCCCATCAAATCCGGTAAGGAGGACCTGCGGCAGGATGAGCTGTCACTCTGCAAAGCTGCTGTTTCATGAAGGCCTCTAACTCTGCGGTAACCTGAGCAGGCTATATGTTTGTAGTAACAGTGTTTTAATGTATATGGCTTTATTAACACAGTGCCTCAGGGTGACTGGTACATCACCTCTAAGTGCATCAAAACGTCAGTCTTTCCTGCTGATCAACGCAAATGTTTGTCTCTTAGGTGTTTAATCGTGTACCCCTTTTATTTTTCCTTCTGTATCTGTCAAAGTTTTTTATATATATTTTTCCACCTTTTTTAGGTGATTTTACTCCCATATTAATCGATAATGAAATGAGTTGCTTACTCGATCAGTAGTTTCAGCCCTACTTGTCTGGCCTGAGACTATTCACGTGAAAACTGTGTGTCCCCTAAAGGCCATTCTGTTAGTGGCTATTTGCATCTGTCATACCCAATAGTCCTGCTCAATTGACAGTGAAGAAACTTATAGGAGTGATTCCCTAACTCATGCAGTAAAAATGTGTTTTACCCTCTCACAATCACTCCATGTCTGGTGGCATGCCATGGGGGGGGGGGTGACAGCTGTGAGTGGAAGCATTGTCCTACAGCCCCCCACTCCTCGCTCTGTCCAGGTGGGGGAAAATGGGATTGTCCACCAACAGCTCAAGGTAATTACAGTCAGCGATCTCTCAAGGCATGATATATGGCTTTAATCTTCTCAACTATGATGGGAGATCACTGAGTGTCTTTGGGGAACATGGCAGGATTTAAAGCCAAGTTGCACAACCTTGGTCCTCTAGATCACTGGTTCTCAAACCTGTCCTTGGGACCCCCAACCAGGCCAGATATCTACAGCACAGCATAGAAATGTACAGACATGTTTTGTCTCTACATGTTCTATGGAGATGCAAAGAAGATTCTCTTTTAAAGGCACAGCGTGAACCTATATGACCTGGAGTGCGCTGTACCTATCTTCGAACATATGTGACTCTTCGGGTCTAGTATTGGGGGGGGGGGGGAGGGATCACCAAAAGGATACATAGCGACGCACCAGGAAACTGGTGGTAGGTGATTGCACTGGTGTAGCGCTCCAATGATTTCTTTTGACATATAGCTATTGAATAGAGCTGGTTCCCAAAGCACTGGAACCTGCACCCAGACTCTGAGCAGGATCAAATGCCATCAGGCTGAACCCATTCTAAGACCGCTGAAGGGAACACAGGGGTCCCAGTGCATGACATTTTTTTTTAGGTTGCTATTTAAAATTACTAGTTTTTTTAATTGCTAAAAAAATCTGAAATCTCA
This sequence comes from Leptobrachium leishanense, assembly GCA_009667805.1. Lineage (NCBI taxonomy): Eukaryota > Metazoa > Chordata > Amphibia > Anura > Megophryidae > Leptobrachium > Leptobrachium leishanense. The sequence goes on along the minus strand of CM019064.1, from coordinate 146,622,923 downwards.
TTTGTGTGTTTTATTTTTTTTTTTTGTTGGTTTTTTTTTTATCAGGTGACACGCTTATTGTTGAAGAGGATAAAAGCAAGCCGAGCACAGCGATTCCACATGTCTCGAAGACTGCTGCAGGGTCGAAAATCGAGCGACGAGTTGTTCCAGCTGATAATTCCTGCCTTTTCACTAGTATTTACTATGTTGTGGAAGGTGGTATATACGATCCTGCCTGCGCGCCGGAGATGCGTAACCTCATTGCTGATATAGTGTTTAGTGACCCGCTGAATTACTGTGAAGCAGTGCTGGGTAAGAATAATGATGAGTATTGTAAGTGGATACGGAGAGACGATACATGGGGAGGTGCCATAGAAATCTCCATACTTTCGAAGTTCTTCCAGTGTGAAATCTGTGTGGTGGACACCCAGACTGCGAGGATAGATCGCTTTGGAGAAGATGCCGGTTACACTAAGCGAGTTATGCTCATCTATGACGGCATTCATTACGATCCGTTGCAGAGGCTGTTCTCTCCGCATGGAACGCCACCAATGACAATATTTTCGACCTTGGACGATGAGGCACTGGTGCAGGCCCTTGCCCTGGCAGAAGAGGCAAGGAAAAAGAGACAGTTCACGGATGTTAACAGATTTGCTTTGCGCTGCATGGTGTGTCAGAAAGGCTTAACAGGGCAGGCAGCTGCCAGAGATCATGCGAAGGAGACTGGGCACACCAACTTTGGAGAGGTATAATGTTCCTCTCTTTGGTGACCATGCTAGAATTGGTCCAAACTACCTCACTGAAATGCTGAACCTTGGTCTAAGACCTGAAAACCGTTTCTTCCAAAAAAGCTCAGTGTAGAGTATTCTCCTTATTGCTTAAAACACAGAAAACCTTATTACACAGTTGCCTGCACCACCATCACCATTAGCCTCTAAGAACACCTTAATCCAACTGAGCCTTTCAAACTCTTTGGCAGCAAATGGGTTTTATCGTTACCATATTCTTGATGCTGCAGCGTAATGTTATTTACAGGTAGAGTATCCCATATGTGAAATGCTCAGGATCGTGAGCATTGCGGATATTGGGACTCTTTAATTTATTTTGCTTCCTGGAATTCGGCAAGAGATGCTCTGGGACATTTTGTGCAACGCCAGGGTGTTTCTCGCCAGACCTGAGCAGGAAGTCCCAGACTATCCCTTGCTGTCACTTGAAAACACGCTGCAGTGCCAGAGGAGCAAAGAAGAAACGTTCTGGAGCTGCAGAAACATGAGTTTTAACTAGGACTGGAAAAAACTCACTTTTTTTATTTAATAATTACAGTTGAGGGATATTAAACCAGTATATGATATTTATAGTATTTATGGATGGGTATGAGGGGCTTTTGTGCCCTGGTTAAGCATGATTAGGTCAATGAAACGTTGAAAAGAACATATTGCACGTGTACCTCACCCCACTTATTGTTCCGCTGTATAATCACTGCTTTTTACGAAGTCTTATTGACACGTTATCTCTGTAGAAGAAAGACCTGCATATGAGATTTCCTTTGCCAATTTGGTACGTCTGAGAAAATGTCTTTTTAAATTTGAAGATCGTCGCTAAATCCGAATTGATCATGTTGGTTGCAGAAGTTAGTGATGCTTCTTAAAGCTCATTTCTTTGTAGGACATTGTCACGTACCTCCGGCAGCCTCCTCCGCGCTGCTCGCTTGCCGAGCGCCGGATGTACGTGACAGACATCCTGCTTCAAAAACTGTCAGTAAATTAATTTATTTTTGCATTGTGTGACATAAACGTCATGACAACCATAATTTAGTTATGTACAGATTTTTGGATAATGCTCATGGAATAGGAACATGTGTTTTTCTCCTAAAAAGGTTGTGTTTTTTATTTATTTATCCATGTACCTGAAATGATTTGCCAAAAGATCAGGCTGCTGTAGATGTATTATGATGTTATGTCCTGGAGGATTGAGATGTAGTGTTTGGGGACAGGAGTTGTCCCTTTCGTGGCATCACTTGCTGGTGAACTAAATATCCTTCGCAGGATTCTATTCTTATGGTGCTGTTATTACAAAATGAGCCGCATTTGGAAATTCTACTTGCTTTTTATTGCCTTTTTGATTATGTATTTGTAATCTCTTTTAACATGGATTGCCTTTTTTTCTCTTCAGCAGGAAATAACAAAGGTTTTCAAACAAACATAGCATCCAGAAGTCAGTACAGGTTTATACTGCAATATCATGGGGTTTTTTTTGCACAGAATTGCCTGAGACTATGATAGCAGACAGTGCACATGCCTTAAAGGGATAACTTGGGGGTTAAAACTGGAGGTAGGGAAACAGTGGGGTTAAACCCTAACACTTCCTGACCCCCTCTACACCGCCCCACCCTACACTCATTTTACATCCCTCCCCCCAAACTTCCCCTCTTTCCAGCTCTGGGTTACCTCAGCCTTGGTCTGAGGCCTGTTCAATACCTCAGCCGCTGCAAGTGCTAAGTTAGCAACTTGCATTGAACGCCGTTCAACCGCTCAGCGCTCAGCAGTGCTAACCTAGCACTTGCAGCGACCCGAGGAGATGCTTCGTGTGACGTATTAAAGATGGCCGCCGCATGAAGCCAGTAACAATGCCCTACAGCAAGATGGCCGCCGCCTCGAAGCAAGTAATAATTCCCTACAGCAATGTTAATTTTGAGGTTTTTGTTCACCAAAGCACAAAATATTTATTTATTATTTCCCCCTGCACATAGACATATATTACAGTTCAATTTATATATTGTTTCAGAAGTAAACATAACGTTTATTCATTAAAAACTATCATTTGTGGTGTGTGCAAACAAAACGGAATTGTGCTGACTGCTTCTCTTTATTATTTTTTGTCCGAGTGATCCGAAAAACAATCTGAATTTTTCATTAAGAAATTGTCGGCCATTTTGGATTCAAAATTCGCATCCAAAGGGTTCAACAACACTGCTGCAGCAAACTGAATTGCTGCGCTGCAGCAATTCAGCAGCTGCTGAGGTATTGAACAGGCCTCTGGACTTCATATACTGCAGCTTCCTGTAAGAAGACGCATGTCATGTGACCGTAGGGAGGCAGCTAATCCTATGTCTTTCTTTGCAGAATGCATTGAGAGCCATTGCTTGGAGCTGGTTTCTAAAAAAGGTCCAGATCGCCTGGAACCTGACCAGGGTGCCCAGAGGTGTGAGAGCACACAGGGACTGTGACCTCTCCAATACAATAGTCCCAGTGGAAGTCTGTTTTCTTAATGACTCTGTCTGTGACAGCATTATCTAATCTCCAAAATCAGAACCTCCACCCCCCCCCCCCCCATTGTTGCTGAACTACAACTCCCTAGAATCTTTGAATTCAATAGATGAACAGAGAATACTGGGAGATGTAGTTCAACATTTGGGGGCAGAGTTTGGAGGTCCCTGCTTTATAGTGAGGTGTACAGCAAACATTCTAAACGTGTGAAGTAAAAAACGTGAAAGGTTTCCAGCTCGAGCCCTGTTCTGTTGACACATCTCTGGAACCGTTCTGCAAACCCAACACAGATCTGAGTTAATAACCTGTTTACATAGCACGTGGTTTTGTGAGTTTTATATTATTTTAGACCTAGTATTAATCTTTTTGCACCTGTTGTCATGTATGGTGACAAATATATACATATTTTATTTAATTACGGCTGCCTTTGTGGTTTGCTTGACATTGTAAGGAAGCATTGGCGTTTGAAATGTGACATGATTGAGCATGCCCATCTTTTAAAATCCACTTCCTGTCTACACACTGCTTCACGTGGATTGCCAAATCATGTTAAAAAGCAAACTACTTGAATATTTAATTTTTTATGGAATTTTTGGCTGCATATTTATATTTTATGATACACTGACCTCACATATTTATGGAGCACACTAGTAAAATAAGACTAAAATAGCGCTTCTAATTTCTGATGTTGGTGAACCAGACTATCACTAAGATGCCATAGTGGTTTCAGGAGTTTTTTTTTCTTCTTCTTTCCCTCTTTATGAAGAATCTAAGCTTATATGAGCTGGTACTAATATATTGTGTCATTGCAGTGTTGTAGGCACTTTTTTGTTCTACTTTTTTAAATAAGCTATATTTATCTAGACTATATGGGATTTTTTTTTCTTCTATTGTGTCAGTTTGCTATCACGGTTTGAAAGATTGTTGTGTTCAATAAAGTTAGTAAATTAAATCCAGAAAATGGAAATGCATTATTTTGTATGAAATGTATTCAAAGAGCACTGTGTTTTCTAAGGATGGACAACTATTCTGGATTTTCACAACTTAAACTAGTTTAAGGTGAACCTCAATTGTTGCCATTTATGAAAAATCGAGGAATCTGTTTTGTTTTTTTTAATTGGCGTAGCATTCAGTAGAGCAGGGCCAACATGTTCAGCAGGTGCCTCCTAATGAACCTGTTGACTCTTCTGATGCTCAAATGCATGATCCTCCCATATTTATTTTAAATAGATAGATATATCTATGTTGAGGTCAAATGTGATTTTAGGCTAGGGTCAGAGGAACGCGGACTGTGCGTCCATGCACAATGGACGTACTTTCTGACTGCCGACAAGGTAGTGGCCACACAGTCCATTTTTTTTGGACTGATGAAGATGGGAAATAAAATTTTAATATGAAAAACCATTTTGTCCGTCAAAAATGCAGTCCATCAGAGTACGTTCCATCACTCACACACAAAGCTATGCGGACATGGCGCACTCCGCACGTCCGTTCTAGTGGTTTTACGTTCTTGCCGAACTTGCGTCCGTTGTGCGTCCGCACTTCTGTGCGGACATACTTCGTGTGTGGGTCTCTATTGATCATAATTGTATGCTACCACGGACATTAAAATGTGCGGCAACACAGACGTTATCTGTGCGTTCATCTGACCCGAGCCTTAATCATGAAAATCGACAAGCCCTACCAGCAGCATAGCTAATGTGTTTTACCTGCATGGAATCTCCGTTTTCTAATCTGGATATCGGAGAGAGGCTGAAGTTTAAAAGTGGAGAAACCTTGCACCCTATTCCATGGGGGGGGGGGGGTCAGCACAGGAAAATTTCCCTTACAGCTACACGAGTGCTCTATTCAAACTCATCCCCTGTAATAGCAGCTGGACTTAGAATAATAGGGAGCTGTAGACAGATGCCGGCAGTGGCATTGTGCCTCGCCACTGGTATTGGCTCTTGGAGTCCAAATGACTCCATGGCGCCTAGTGCAGCACTGCCTCGAGATTGTGCTGGAACTGCAGAAGAAGACTGAGAACTATTTATTCCCAGCGTCCTGCCTCACATGGTGAAAGGAGGCTGCATATTGCTGCAATCTCCACCGTGGGATCAGAGGTAAGTATGGGATTTTTGGGTCTGTTTAGGCTGGGGTTAAACGAGCGTACTTGAGAGCGGAAAGAACGTCCACTGAAGGCCCGTGTGGCCCCCTTGCTGAGAGCAGTTGGTGCCCTCAGCGCTACAAAGCTCAATCCTCCTATGGAGGATTGTGCTCTGTAGCCCCATCGTAGCTTTTTTTTATGGAGGCTACATAAACACGTATGGAGGCTATCAACACGTCCAGTTGTAGCGGGAGCAACTAGTGCGCATGCTACAGTGGCCCTCCTCGTCGAACCATCACAAAGCTGCGACAGACACAAGGAGGAGCGTTCACACGGGCGCATTCAGTGCGCTCGTGTAACCGCAGCCTTATTTCACAGTATTCATTTTGCAAAATTACTTGGCAAAAAGTTCTGACAGTTTGCGGCAAGGCTGGAGTAGAACTCCAGTTTAATGGTAAAAGTGGAATAGGGCTCACTGGGTTGGGTAGAAGAAACCAAATTGACTGGAAAGGACTACAAAGATTAGGTTCTGCATGGCATAATAGAAGTGCTATAGAAGGTTAATTCACTCCTTTTGGCTCTCAAAGCTATTATTAAGTTAAGAAAAAGGCATTGCTGCGTACAGCGCTGCTGTGGTAACTTGAATTTTGAGGTTTCTAGTAAACAATGTGGCTTTTTAAAAGGGAACAAAAACCAAGTACCTGAAATCTATGATTAAATACTACCTTTTAAGAACCTTTGATTTATGCATCATCATGTCAGTATGCAAGTTTCATCCAGAACACTGATAACCCAGTATTTTAAAGGTTATATGTTCTAATAGGTTCAACTATAGCTTTACCTGTGGTTCTGCTGGAGTCCTTACACTGCATGCCCTTTTAATAAGGCACAATAATGCAATCAACTGTATGGGTTTTATCTTTTACTTGAATAAAAACATAATTATATCTAATGCGTCTTGTGTTTTTGGAAATTGGACGTTTTGCTTCTAAGAACAAAAATATTCATAAAGGTGCTTTACCTCATTTATCATGGATTGCACAGTATTCTTGCCGTGTTAACTAACAAAATGTTAATATTTAAACCTTAAATATACAAGGATGACCTAAGTATTTGTCATAATTAATGTTCTTTGTATATTAGCATTTTTCTTAACTACAGAGGATACAATTGTTAAATGCAAGAGGATACATTTTTGTATCTACTGAACAATACACTTATCATAAGACAATGGAAAATTCTGTCATGAGATGATGGGACAAAAGTTTATGTAATGAAGTATAGAGTAGCTGATGTCTACAGACTGAAATATACAGGTAAACATCACGTTCATTTATTGGATGAAAGAGTTCTTATGTTGGGTGCTGACATGTATATATTTTTTTTTTTCCCATCTGCGAGCGATTCTTGCAGTGGGCTGCTGCATAAATTACCTTTTAGGCTGGCGGCACACGAGCAGAGGAAGGAACGTCTGTAAAAGTGGATGTTCCTTCCACTCTCTGCGTTCAGCGTACAAAGCGCGATCCTCCTATGGAGAATCGCGCTTTGTATACTTTTTAGCGTCCGTTTAGCTTTTTGACGGAGGGCTTTTTCACGTCCGGTGGATGGCCTTCCCTGTCAAAAACCCACAGACGCAGGGAAGTGCGGGCGCATTTGAGCCATAAATACGCTCGTGTGCCGGGGGCCTTAGTGGTAACGTATGCTTGTTGATTTGTAAGTCAAGCCACAGGTGGCCAGAGGGCTATAGGATGGCTGTCAACTCCGATCTCTCCCTCCCTTCTGCAGCATGCAACAATAACAAGGGACAGCAAAACTTAAATACAGAATTACTCAATCCCTCCCTGAAATGTGTAACTTATTTATTTATAAACTATTTTACCAGGAAAGATACTTTGAAAAACTAGAGAAATCTAAATGTATGTCCTGGGTTCAACAACATTGAATTTTTACATAGGGTACAGAAATAAAGCAATAAAATGCAAGAGATCTCTCTCTCTCTCTCTGTCTCGACGTCACTCATGGTCTTCCACAGTTACAAAGTTTAATGTTGAGAAAAGATCAACATTAAATTTTGTAACTGGAAGACCGTGAGTGCCGTCCATACCTTGCGTATTTTAATAGAGACAGAATCTCTCACTAGTATAGCAGTCTGTAGTGATACCTTTTTTTTTTTTTTTTATTGGACTAACGTTACATTTAAAGTACAAGCTTTCGAGAGTGATCCTCTCTTCGGCAGGTATATTGAAGCTATGCTGAGCAGAATGATAGAATTAAACATTGGGACACGGTTGGGGGGTGTAGAGGTTGTGAATCGCCAAATGGCATGGTTAGAGTGGGGAAAAAAGGATTTAAAAAAAAAACAATACGGTGTCTCCGGCACATGAGACAACAGTGATAAGATCACTTCAAAGGGAAGGTGAAAGATCACACAACCCCCCCCCCCCACAAAAAAGTGAGTATGAAGACGGCACAGAATAAAAAAAAAAAAAAAACCCTACCCAGAATTATGAATATTATGTGACATTGTTATGATAATGTTGAGTCGGGCTTCTTAACCCATTGAGTCCGGCATTTATGGTGTTAAAATATGTGACATTTTCATTTCATGTGTTTTGCGTTCACGATTGTCTTTAAAACGTCCTTTTTAGGATTTTAATTCTGAGGTTTTGGATGGAGTGGCCTGTTAGATTGAAGTGCTGTCCCACCGGGGTACAATATGTATTTTCCTGGTGGTTCCTGATGGAGTGTCTGTACTGGTTCATCCTGAGGTTCAGTTTAAGGCTGTTTTCGCCAGGTGCTGTCGGATATAATCTCTGCACGTGAATACAACACGTTATATTGGAGGCTTGGCTGATAATTCCAATATCAGGGATTATTATTTCATAAGAAATCTATACGAGACACAAATCAATCGTTTATATTTCCTAGAAATTCTCCTAAATTCTTTTAATTGTCTGTGTTTTGCTTTGAAAAATACAATAATCGGACAAAACCATTATATATATATATATATATATATATTATATATATTTATTACGTATGCAAAAAAGTTTCAAATCTCATATCATAAACAAAGATTTATAAACCACAATCCATCAGCATATAAAAACTAGCTTCACAATATATGTATCTCTGGTTAGTAACTGCATATATGATTAATATCATTTACCTTATCAGTAACTAATACACTAATAGTTAACATTTCTGCTTAATACAACATGCATTTCCCAGCAAACAATGTTTAACCAGCCAGCTCTTATAGAAATATATATTTCTCTCTATGCTACATGGATCAACAAAAGATAAGCTAATTTAAAAGAATAAGAACTTATTTAGTGAATCCTCCCCAATCTCGAGAATTAAACTTCTAATCTTTTGCTTTTTTATATTGTAGTTATATAATTCCTTGCTTATTAATTTAATCACAGTAATTTCCAAATTCAATATATATTGGTATCAATCTTACAACAATTCTTTTAGGAATATATCCTTATGTCCACTTCTTCATAGCTGTGTGAAGTTGGCACCCCATGTTCGTAAAACGTGTATAAAAATATACCATTCGTTTGTGCTACGTTTGTGCTGGTTTGTGCTGCAAAAATGAACGTTTGTGCTGGTTCGCTTCTAAAGTTTTTGAACATTCAATTTTAGATTATGTGAACTCAAGCCCCGCCCACTTTGCACCCCATGTTACTGTATTTAAAAAACAAATATACCATTCGTTTTTATTGCATTTCTGCCACAAAAACAAATCTATTGCTATAGTGTAAATAATGAGCCAGGGCACTGGTTCCCGAATAAATGCCCTATGTCATGGTAAACATTTCTCCTTAATGCAGATAGCACTTACTGCCCATAAACAGCACATGATAAATCTTTCTGATACAAAATGAGAGTGCCATGTGAGGAAGAAAGAAACAACTTTTATTAAGTCTGAAGTGACCGTAGTACTGACAGCCATTTTGGTAACGGGAGTCTGATTTAATATGCATGTTTGCATGCTTATTTTTTCAGGCTACCTTTACCATGAAGGCCACTGGTAGTAATTGCCTTGTTGCCCTCTCGATCTGCCACTGTAGTCAGTCTAGGTTTAATGTAATGCCCCACCCCTGTCCAGGGTACTGTATGCTGTACCCTGGGAAAGACACTAATAGAGCAACTACATCCTTGATGATTTGACTGCTGGCAAAGTGGATCCTGGGTAAATCAATATTTAATCTCTTCACTTTTTCTTTTGTTGTATTACTAATTGATGCAGCAAGTTTAGAGTTTTCACCTGTCCAGGATTGACCAGGACAGCACATGTTTGGAGTTGTTTGTCGAGGTTTAGGATGAAGCTGTAACCTATGTTTTGAATTACGTGTCTAGGTTGATGATAAAGCTGCTATTGAGATTTAGGCATTTTATTAAATTTTCTGCTGCACAGTACTGTTCAGGTTTGGCATAGAAAACACTAACCTGGGTGCGGTCATCTGAAGAAGAAAGTTAACAGTCTTTAAATCATTGGTTTTACCGGGCCCGTGTTTAATATTGATTGGACCCTGGGCAAAGATTTTCTTGGGCCCGCTCCATACACTCATACGCAGCACACAAAATTGTATCACAGAATCCACCGCACTAAAACTCTCAGTAATGTGTGGTGTGTATGAGTGTTGCAGCCTTGAATGCGCCCCATTCCTGATATATAAAACCATATAATTCAAAGAGGGTGTACTTTCTACACCACTATGTACATAGGCGTGCGCAGCCTATTGCATTAGGGTGTGCACCCAAAGCTCAAATGCATGTCTGAGTGTGTATATATTTCACACACTGTCAAAGGCCACTTTAATAGGTACCCCTTGCTAGTCCCGGGTTGGACCCACTTTTGCCTTCAGAGCGGCTTCCAGGTTGGCCGTGTTGTGCGTTCAGAGATGGGATTCTGCAGACCTTGGTTGTAACCAGTGCTTATTGGAGCTACTGTTGCCTTTCTATCACCTGGAACCAGTCTGCCCATTTTCCTCCACACACCTGCCTCTCACTGGAGATTTTTTCTGAAACCAGTCGCTGTAAACCCTAGAGAAATTCGTGCGTGAAAATTCCAGTAGATCGCAGTAATGTGCAGTGTGTACAAGCGTATTACAGAGCTCCACAGCAATAAAACTCAGCAACGTGCAGTGTGTGAGCGTATCCCAGAGCTCCAGAGTAATAAACATTAGCCATCAGCAGAGTGAATGAGAGTTACAGCATGGTGATCTCTACTGCTCTGGGGCAGTGTATTTTCAGACCGTGTTACACATGGCGGTGCAAATTTCCTCCAGGGCACACCTGTGTGTTGAACATGTGTAGTTACTCTTTATTTGCTATGCACCAACAGGGTTAAACAGGGTCTACACTAAAGTGTTTTTTCATAAAATATTTCACAGTTTACACTACCGTGACTAAATACAAATTCAATATAATTCTATAGAAAGTATTGTCAAATTTGAGAGATTTTTTATGCACGTATTTCTACACATACAGTTGTGTTCAAAATTATTCAACCCCCACTGAAATTGAGTGTTTTGGCCAGTTTGACATTGATTTTGATCATTTAGTCATCTTGCTTACAATTAAATCAAAGAGGCACGTGTAGGTCAGACAAATATAACATTTATAATGAAATAACCACAAATGTCTTTTCTGTGCTCACATCATTATCAGTTTTATTCAACCCCCAAGTGACATTCAATCTTAGTACTTAGTACAACATCCTTTTACAGTTATAACAGCTTTTAAACGTGAAGCATAGCTTGACACAAGTGTCTTGCAGCGATCTACGGGTATCTTCGCCCATTCGTCATGGGCAAAAGCCTCCAGTTCAGTCACATTCTTAGGCTTGCACACTGCAACTGCTTTCTTTAAGTCCCACCAGAGGTTCTCAATCGGATTTAAGTCAGGTGACTGCGATGGCCACTCCAAAATGTTCCAGCCTTTAATCTGCAACCATGCTCTAGTGGACTTGGAGGTATGCTTGGGATCATTGTCCTGTTGAAAGGTCCAACGTCTCCCAAGCCTCAGGTTTGTGACGGACTGCATCACATTGTCATCCAATATCTCCTGGTACTGAAGAGAATTCATGGTACCTTGCACACGCTGAAGCTTCCCTGTACCTGCAGAAGCAAAACAGCCCCAAAGCATGATTGACCCCCCCGCCATGCTTCACAGTAGGCAAGGTGTTCTTTTCTTCATAGGCCTTGTTCTTCCTCCTCCAAACATAGCGTTGATTCATGGGCCCAAACAGTTCTCATTTTGTTTCATCAGTCCACAGAACACTATCCCAAAACTTCTGTGGTTTGTCCACATGACGTTTGGCATACTGCAGTCGACTCTTCTTATTCTTTGGAGACAGCAAGGGGGTGCGCCTGGGAGTTCTGGCATGAAGGCCTTCATTACACAGTGTGCGTCGTATTGTCTGAGCTGAAACTTCAGTACCCACATCTGACAAATCTTTTCTCAGTTCCTCAGCAGTCACACGGGGACTTTTCTCCACTCTACGCTTCAGGTAGCGCACAGCAGTCGAAGTTAGCATCTTCTTTCTGCCACGACCAGGTAGCATTTCAACAGTGCCCTTTGCCTTGAATTTGCGAATGATGCTTCCTATGGTCTCTCTTGGTATGTTTAACATCTTTGCAATCTTCTTATAGCCATTGCCCTTCCTGTGAAGAGTAATCACCTCTTCTCTTGTCTTCCTGGACTTCTCTTGACTTCACCATGTTTGTAACCACACCAGTAAATGTCTAGAAGGAGCTGAGTATCACAGTCATTTTAAAGCTGCCTAATTGGTGCTTATTATGCTTTATTGCTGCAACGTGACATCCACAGGTGTTTTCAATAACTGATTGAAAACACTTGAATGAACCTCTGTTCTTCAGAGTGGTAATGAAGAATTCACAAAAGAAACATTTACTACTGTATTACAAAACCAATTGATGTCATTTTAGTTGCATATGGTTCTTTAAAAAGTCCTTGTAGGATTTCATTCTGAATACAATTACAAATGTACACTAAATTCCCTAAAACCCTTTACAGCATTGGGGGTTGAATAATTTTGAACACAACTGTATTTACACTACTTGCAAGCATGTCTGTGATTACATGCTGCAACATGTAGATTTCAATGCACATGCCGCTTTTGAGTCTCTTTCGGCATGATTTATTTTGCAAGTTACGAGCGCATTCTTGTGAATATGGTAACCTGAGTTCAACAACAACAAATAATAGCAAAACTTTTTTCAGTGAAAATTATTTTACAAGTTTATATCTATACATCAATACACATATTGATAAATGAGCATAGAATTAATAAGATAAAGTATATAATATCAGTATATAGTTTATATAACTATTAGAAGTTAGGAATTGATTCTTGTGGTATAAAAACTATACTAAACTAACTATAATAAAAAACATTCTTGTTTTGATCAGATGCCTAGGAAGCCAGCTTGTGAAAGTGGCGATATTTTTAAAGTCGTCTGTGCTGCAAAGGAAAAAATTATTACAGGACAGACAATAGCTGTTCCCTCAGACAAAGTATGGGTAGACTTGTGTCAAAACTTAAACAACAAAATGTCACCCAAAAACCTCTATACATTTATAAAAACAAACCGACACAATATATGGCAAGTCCTTGGTCTGTGCGAAGGTACCACAGATATTCAAAACCAAACTCCCAACAGTGATAGTTCAGAAGGTGCAGATAGTCATTCATCATCTCAGTGCTATGACATTCAATTTGAGTTCAGTCTTTCTTTTCAAAGCTGGATAGGAATCTGGCCTGAGAAAGTAATTTACAATGACAAATCCATGGACACTGGTAGAAGAGAATATACAATCTTGAAACCTGGTGCATGGACTCACATCTTGAATGAGGAGATATGGAAAAATAGTAAGTTATCATGCACTCTTAAATTCAAGAGGGCAAAGATTTATCCAGATGTTGGAACTTGCTATATAAATATAATAGGGTGCTGCATTGAGTGTGATGCACAACTCTCCATAACAGTTGAAAAAATACCTAAGTGCATGGTCTGCAATATTGATGACAGTCTCCACACAGGAAAATCTAAACGCAAATTATCAGGAGATTTGAGAATAAGAGTGTCAAAAGAACTCTGGGAAGGACGAAAACCAGCACATGTGTGGCGTGCAGCTGAAGCTCATAAAATGATGGATGTCGGTGACCCAGAGCCAAGTCATCTACCGAATCTGGCAACATTACGTAAAGCGAAACAAGAGATGGGTGACAAAGAGCTTAGGCACAATGACCCAATCCTTTCATTACATCTCCTGAAATACAGTGTTCCCCAGACTGGAAGCATTCACAACATAGGGTTGGATAAGTTTTTTTGCCACTACTGGACCCCATCTCAGATGCAAGTGTACAAAATGAAGTCAAAGAATTTAGGCTCCTATGTGAGTTTTGATGCAACAGGTTCAGTTGTGAGGAAACTAAAGAGACCCATTGGCATTTCAGGACACATCTTTTTGTGTCAGGGGGTTTTGAGTTCACTTGGAGATCATGTCCCAGTAGTGCAAATGCTTTCTGAGAGCCATACTATGAATTCCATATCCCAATGGCTGACAGAATGGAAACAAGCAGGTGCTCCTGTTCCAAAGGAAGCAGTCTGTGATTTTTCACTTGCATTGCTTGGAGCTCTAGTTAAAGCCTTCACCCCTTACCCAGACTTGAAGACATACATAAATGAGTGTTTTGGTGTGTTGACAAGAAATGGCTCATCAAACCTGCCACCTTGCTTCATTAGAATTGATGTAGCACATTGTATGAAGCTCATTAGCCGATGGGAATGCCTGAGACAATCAGGAAACAGAGTGAGAGAATTCTATCTCAGAACAATGGCACAACTTTTACAGTCACATTCACTGGATGATGCAAGGGAGCTCATTCATTCAATTTTCGTTGTTGCTTTTAGTGAATCAGAAGGGGTTGATGACAGAGGTATACCTGTTATATCTGAGACATGCAAAACTCAACTGAAGCGACGAATCGCAGAGGGATATGTCTTGCCTAGTGTCACTGAAGATGACAATGTTGCAGAGATGAATGGACAGGAAAAGGAAACTATTCGAACATGTGAAACAGACCTGAAAATATGGGTAACAGAAATTTGTGAAAGGAGTAAGGTGCTTGCAGCAAATCATGGTGACAGAGACAATTTACATTTCCTTCCAGAGCTTGTTCCTAATGTTATACGAATGGCATGTTATCTTCCACTTTGGACAGCTGTGATGGTCCCACACTTCAAAAGTATGAACATAACAGGAAGCTCTGCAAGTGTTGAAGCTGAATTTAAAAATATAAAACACGGTCTCTTTAAACATGAATGCTTGCCTATCAGAATTGACCGATTTGTGGTTCATCACCTTGAATTTATGGAAGGCAAAATGAGGCTTTCCTCTGTACCAGTGAGGAAAACCGATAACAGTGAAGAAAAAAGCCAGAAAATGTATCAAGAAAATAGCATCTGTGTGGAGAATCCACAAATGAATGTGAAAGTCGAAGAAAGCAGAATACAAGAAGAGCCTGTTGAAAATTGGAAAGGCCTCAGTGTTCCTCCAAAAAAGAGATTATCCTATCTCACCCCTTGCTCTGAGTGGTTGCATATGGATACAAACTTGAAAAGAAAAAAAAAAGTAAACGTTTTAAAAAACGGCAACCATATCGCTAAAGTACCTATAAAAGTAAAGAAAATGCTTGTAAGTGTCATTAACACCTGTGCATTTGATTCATTTTGCCAATGCCTTTGTTGTGCATTCTGTGACAGTGACTCCTTCTGCCTTTATGTCAACAGAGAGCACAAAAACATTGACCTTTTTGAATTGGTGAAGATGATTTTGACTAAGGGAGTGGGAAAAGATGCTTATGCAATAAGGGCAAAAATACTGTCAGATATATTTGAATGTGTTCAGCTGAAGTCAGGCGTGAGGCAGGTCAATGCTGAGTGCAATGTTGCCTACATAATCACAGCAACAATGAAACTTGTTCCAAGTGCATCAATTACAACCAAGTGTTCTTCTGTGTACTGTAGTAGAAGTACAAGTTCTTTAAGGGCGATCCCTCTTCTGCCAGTCAATGTAGGTATTTTACAAACTGATGGACTGAGTAAGCTTCAGATAGCACTGGAAGATGGGCTACATCTTAATCCATCCAAATGTCTGAAGCCATTAATGTCACCTCAAGAATGCCCAGAGAGCTGGAAAACCAAGGATGTATCATCATTGAAATTTCTTTGCAATGGCTCGGTCACACACAGGTGCACCACTGGGCAACTACTTTCTATTGAAATAAGTGCAGAAACACATTATCCACTATCTGAAATACCTGTTATCATGCACATGGATGGTCATTCATTCACATTACGAGGAGTTGTTGCCTTCATTCCAGGAATCAGCAGAAATTCTGTTGGTCATTATGTGGCCTATTGTAGAAGAAAGTCAGGTGGCTGGGAAAAATATGATGACCTGTGTGAAAGCATTACGTCAACCTCTGCAAAAACCAAAATACAACCCCATGTTGTATTATTCACAAAGGAGGAGTGAAATATTTTCTTAATAAATCTACAATACAGATGTCTCACAAACAGTGTTAACAGAATACGAAAATGTTAATGTGAACTTTTTAATTATTGAGTTATCCATTATGTTTAAACGCTAAAACAGTTCCATGGTTCTTTAAACAGTTCTGCTGTCTTCGGACTTCTATACATACTCAAACATTTGGCAAGGGCAAAATATCAGACAGTAAGATATTTATTTGTATAGATACTCTTTGATTCAAACATATTACAATAACAAAAATTTTGGTAGGTACCAATAGAACTATAAAACTTTGCGGTAAACAAGAGAACAGATGTGACTTACACACCAGAAAATATTTCATAACATATGTTTAAAGAAAAAGCAACTAAAAAAAATTACTTATATAAAGTAATGTTTCTGAAGTTCTGGTTTGCACATGGTGTATAAATTTCTTGAGGTTACAAAAAAATAAAACTGAATGTGAAAAATCATACCGACACAAATGAATGTTATAATAATTTTTAAAATGTAATAACATGAATTGCAAAGTGGGATTGGTTTCATCAAATATAATGCGCAATATCCAATACGACTAAGGTGACCAATGACCTAGTTGTCGCTAAAGCCAAAGATCACTTCTCCCTTCTCATTCTTCTTGATTTTTCCACTGCCTTTGACCTAGTCGACCACCCTCTCCTGCTTCTCACGCTGCGCCAAATCAGCCTCAGCGTCACTCTCCTGGTTCTACTATCTCTCTCTTCAGTATTTCAGTGTCTCCTTTGATGGTGCCTCTTCTCCCCCGGTTCCTCTCTCAGTTGCGGTACCTCAAGGCTCTGTTCTGGGCCCCATTCTCTTCTCAATCTTTACCACCTCTCTTGAAAATCATAGGAAGAGATAAGGTTGCCAATACCACCTCTATGCTGACGACACCAAAATCTACCTTTCCTCTCCTGATCTCTCTCCTCTTGTTTTGGACTGCGTTACTGCCTGCTTGTCCGCTGTCTCTGACTGGATGACTGCCCGTTTCCTTAAGCTCAACCTCTCCAAAACTGAACTCCTTGTCTTCCCTCCCTCTGAAGCCACTGTCCCTGAATTGATTTCCCTTCAGGTGAATGGCCATTACTTCCACCTCACAGGGTCGCTGCCTCGGTATCCTCCTCGACTCTGATCTCTCCTTCACTGCTCACATGCAGTCACTAACCAAATCTTGCTTCTTCCACCTAAAAAATATTGCACGCATCCGCCCCTTTCTTAATCAGGACTCCACTAAAGTCCTTGTCGAAGCTCTTGTTATCTCCCTCCTTGACTACTGTAACCCTCTCCTCGCTGGCCTAAAGCGATCCCAGATTCTCCCTCTGCAGTCTGTGATGAATGCGTCTGCCAAGCTCATCCATCTCACACCTCCCCACTTTGTCAAGCTCTACACTGGCTCCCTGTTTCCTTCCGAATCCAATTTAAAATAATGGTGCACACATACAAAGCTCTCAATAACCGGCCCCTGGGTACATCTCTTCCCTCATAAGCAGATATATGCCGCGCCGTCTGCTTCGCTCTGCCAAAGATCTGATGCTGTCATCCAGTGGCGTAAGCAGAGCTACGGTTGACAGGGGCAGAGTAAAATTTTGTGGCCCTCCCTCCTGCAACTGTGTGCAATTCAGGTGATGTCACATCCGGTGCCACTGCGCATGTGCGAGCTTTCGATTTTGTACAATCTGTAACCTCATCCACCCCTTATAAAAAACAGCCTACGAGCGCAACATGGGATGTGTTTGCAGACGGTGACCCCCGTGTCGCGCTCAGAGGCTGATTTTTAAGAGAGGTGGCCGGGATTACAGTTTATAGCCTCTGTGGCTGATCCCAGACGTGTGCGCACGTGCAGTGCGCGTCAGAGGCAGAATCGGCTGAGGTGCTTCATCGGATGTGATGTCACCTGAATGCCACACAATTGCAGGAAAAATTAGAACACCGGCCGCTGCACCGCAACTGCAAGCCCTTCACAGTTGTGGACGGTTGTGGTGCAGCAGCCGGTTCTGTATTCAGACAGGGGGGTATTTGTGGCTGGGCAGATGCTTCTGCACCCCCCCCCCCATCCCTGCGCCCGGGGCAGACACAAAGTCAGCCCGCAACCCGGTAGATACGCCACTGCTGTCATCTTCTCAGACACATACCCCCAACACGTGACTTCAGGACTTCTCTTGAGCTGCCCCCGTTCTATTTCTATGCGTCTCTCCTCTCCTTCAAGAAGTCTATAAAAACTCAGATCACCCCATAGTGCTATCAGATCACCCCCATAGTCCTATCGGCTCCCCCATAGGGCTATCACCTCACCCCATAGTCGTATCACCTCACCCCATAGTGCTATCAGCTCACCCCATAGGCTCACCCCATAGTCCCCTCTGCACCTTTCATGCTCCATCTTCCCATATTCAGCTATTTACCCTCAACTTAGTGTCACCCCTCTCCTCTTAGATTGTAAGCTCTCGAGCAGGATCCTCTTGCCAATGTTCTGTATGTCCAACCTGTATGTATGTTTGTCGTTGTCACCCATTGTACAGCGCTGCGGAACCTGTTGGTGCTTTATAAATACGAGTAACTGTAATATCCCCTAAACCAAACCCTCACAAAACTTTGTTTATGTAGCACAAATCATCACAAATGAATGGTCTAATTATTTTTTCAATTTAATAACAATGGGTGCAAAGTGGGCGGGGTTTCATCAAATATAATGCGCAATTCTTCTGAAACGGAAGCGGCACAAACGTTCATTTTTGCAGCACAAACCAGCACAAACGTAGCACAAACGAATGGTATATTTGTTTTTTAAATACAGTAACATGGGGTGCAAAGTGGGCGGGGCTTGAGTTCACATAATCTAAAATTGAATGTGCAATAACTTTAGAAGCGAACCAGCACAGACGTTCATTTTTGCAGCACAAACCAGCACAAACGTAGCACAAACGAATGGTATATTTGTTTTTTAAATACAGTAACATGGGGTGCAAAGTGGGCGGGGCTTGAGTTCACATAATCTAAAATTGAATGTGCAATAACTTTAGAAGCGAACCAGCACAAACGTTCATTTTTGCAGCACAAACCAGGACAAACGTAGCACAAACGAATGGTATATTTGTTTTTTAAATACAGTAACATGGGGTGCAAAGTGGGCGGGGCTTGAGTTCACATAATCTAAAATTGAATGTGCAATAACTTTAGAAGCGAACCAGCACAAACGTTCATTTTTGCAGCACAAACCAGCACAAACATAGCACAAACGAATGGTATCTTTTTATACACGTTTTACGAACATGGGGTGCCAACTTCACACAGCTCTTCTTCATATCCTTATCTGCAGAATAAAGATATTTAGAATTTTTGGAACTACCAGGAATCTGAGAAATCTCAGTCTACGTTGCAAGAATATCTACAAATATATATAATTACATTAATTCCTTAACCCCTTAGTGACCGGGCGGTTTTACACAAATCCGTCCTTTAGTGACCGCTGCTGTTTTTACGTTCCTGCGCTGTTAGTGTTTAGGACAAATTTTCCTCTTACTCGTTTATGCAACCCACACATATTTTACACTGTTTTTCTCGTCATTAAATGGACTTTATAAAGATACCATTTTTTTCATCATTTCATATAATTTACTATAAAAAACATTGTGAAATATGACAAAAAAATTGAAAAAACACCACTTTTTCGAACTTTGACTCCCAAAATTTCTTATGTATCAACAACCGTCAAAAATTTAATTCCTTAGTAGTTTCTAAATTTAGTTCTGAGTTTAGCAATACCCAATGTTTACATATTCCTTGCTTTTTTCCTTATTTTATGCAACAATAAGTGCAAGTAGCACTTTGCCATTTCCAAAGAGTTTATTTTCAAAACTAGTGATAGTGACAGATATCAGTGTTACAATGTCACTAATTCCTGAATAACCCTCCACATATACATATTTTTTTAAAGCACACAAATCAAGGTATTAAACTTGGGGTATTTTGACTCTTTCCATGCAAACCTTTTTTCCCACAAATCTATGCCAAAGTTTGAGAAAAAAAAAGGTTTTGGTGATTTTTTTTTTTTTTTGAACGCAATTGAAGAATACATGTACTGTGAACTTTAAGGTTTACTGCCAAAAAGCACCCCAAAATATGTTCAGCAACATCTTCTGAGTAAATTGATACCACCCATGTATAGGTATGTCGGGTCATTTGGGGGCTAATAGGCCTTATTTGGGGGGTGCGCATTTCAGTTTTCCAACTTGGAATTTTCACATTTCGTCATCATGCACCCATGTCCTATTTGGGACATTTTTGAAGCCGGCCAAAGTAATTTACCCCCATCAAACCATATATTTTTAGAAAGGGCACACCCTAGGGTACTTCAAAGAGTTGTATTTTAACACTTTCCATGCACTAGCTCGATGTCAAACTTTCAGGTAGTCACTTTTTGTGTTATTTTTTCACACACATTGTACTTTAGGCATGAATTGTCAAATCCAGTTATGGGTTACTGCCAAAAAACACCCCAAAATATGTTCAACATCTTCTGAGTAAATTGATACCACCCATATATAGATTTGTTCTGTTGTTTTTGGGGTGCTACGCCAATCTTTTGACATGTGCTTGTCAATTTTCTAATTTGACATACAGTATCTTCTTTGCTTATCTTCTTTTTAGGGGCCTTTTTACATACCCCAATTTTATGAACGTGCATATATTTGGTAAGCTAACACCCCAAAGTATTGTAAATGGAGTGTTTTTATGCCATGGATGCAACCGTTTGCTCCAAACAAATTGGATACTGTTTGGTGGTCATTTTGCATTTTCACACCCACATCAGTTTTGGACTGTGATTTAGGAGACACTGTTTGTTACTGCATGAAAACTCTCCAGGTTGTTTTCTGCAAGGTCTCCTGAGTACACCCATGCCCCCCATGCATAGGTTTGCCAGGATTTTGGGAAGGTTCAAATACAATTTTTATGACTTTGTCATTGGAGTTGAAATTGAGATTATTTCTTCAGCTAGGCCTATCTTTGGTTTTGGGTCTACCGCATACCCCAGTTTGAATTATTGCCAGAAAATTGTTTATATTTGTTATGTTGACGCCCCAAGGTATTGCATATGGAGTGCTTTGATGCCATGGATGCAACAGTTTTAGCCCAAAACATTTGAGAAGGTGTGTGGCGGTAATTTTTCAATTTTCAGATTTTTACGCCCACATTAGATTTGGACTGTGATTTAGGAGACACTGTTGTTTGTTACTGCATGAAAACTCTCCAGGTTGTTTTCTGCAAGGTCTCCTGAGTACACCCATGCCCCCCATGCATAGGTGTGCAAAGATTTTGGCAAAATACAGCACCAATTGTAGAACATAAAAATGTAGGAATAAAATGTAAAAGTCTGGTGCAGTAAAAGAAAAATAAACTAAACTGAACTAACTAAGAAAAAAATAGAAAGGAAAAAAAAATCACAGATCACGCACAGTGTGATATATCTTGAAACAGTCCCCAAGACACAGACCGGGTTATCCAGGGCATTCTGGGCAGTAAAAGATTGTGTCTCTCCTCTGCCCCCTCTTGAAACACACCCTGCATCTTTTTGGGGGTTTCTGTTTGCCCTCAGTAGGGGGGATTTTAAAAATAAAATCTGTAGCCCCAACTCTGTCCCCCATCACCGCCCGGGGAGCATGTGCATCCTGGTACAAAAACCCCGAAATGACATGGAGCTGAAACTGTAAAACGGACAGCGTCACTCCGGGGTTTGACTTTTTTGCAGACCAAAAAGGCATTGTGGGTTGCAATTTGCATCAGGTAAATTGCAACCTTTTTGTACCAGGCCCTTGACTTCCGCATAATCTGGTAGGGCTGGAGCAGCTGATCTGCCAGATCAACCCCACCCATATGCCGGTTATAGGTTTTGATGCACACTGGCTTCCTGATGCGCTCAGCTCTGCCACGTACAGAGACCTCCACAGACCTCTCCGTGTGGATGGTGGATAGAAGGTATACATCCTTCTTGTCTCTGTACTTGACCGCCAACAGCTCAGCTCCTCTTGGCGCAGAGCTGAGGTCTCCCCCCCCCCTTTTTAGCCGGGTGCGGACAAGCTGTGCTGGGAAACCTACGCGGTTCTTGCGAACAGTACCGCATGCTGCTGTATCAAAACAATACAGCAGCTTGAACAAAGGGACACTCGTATAAAAATTATCAACATACAAGTGGTACCCTTTGTTCATCAGGGGAAAAAGTAGGTCCCACACAATCTTGCCACTGGTTCCCATGTGTTCTGGGCAAATTGGAGGGTCAAGGCTACTATCCTTTCCCTCGTACACCCGGAAGGCCTGAGTATACCCACTCTCGCTGTCACAGAGCTTATACACCTTCACTCCATACCTGGAGCGTTTGGAAGGAATATACTGCTTGAATCCCAGCCTTCCCTTGTATTTCATTAGGGATTCATCCACGCAGATATTCCTTCCAGGTGTATAAGCCTCTGCAAACCTGGCGGCGAAGTGGGTAATCAGGGGGCGGATTTTATACAGCCTGTCAAACTGGGGATGCTCTCTAGGAGGGCACAGGCTGTTGTCACTGAAGTGCATGAAACGCAAAATGTTTTCATACCTTCTACGTGACATTGATTGGGGGTAGAGCAGATGGGGCTACTGTTCCAGTAGGAGCGAATTGAGGGCTTCTTTATGATGCCCATCAGCATAGTAAGTGCCCAGAATTTCAGAAATTCTGGCACATCTAGCGGGGTCCATTGCTGCCTTGCCAAGTAGGAGTCTGGCTTCGCAGCACAATGCTGATGGGCATACAAATTTGATTGGGCAACAATGTGGCCCAACAAATCATCCCCCATAAACACCTGCAAAAACTGTGTGGCGGTAAATCCTGCAACATCAATATTGATGCCAGGATTTGCCGTGAAAGGAGGGATATCTGGCCTCTGGCGATGAGGCACTACCCACTCCTCAGCTGGAGCTGTGCGTCTCCTGCTGGCAGGTGGTGGCCCAGGATCTGCATCAGAAACATCACTAGATACATCAGCCAGCGTAGATAATGTATCTAGCGAGGTCTCTGAGCAGTTAGCGGGTCAAAATCTGGGTCTGAGTCCGACGCAGATGCCTCAGATTCTGACGCCAGGATGGCATATGCCTCCTCGACGCTGTACACCCTCTCAGACATTATAAAATTATATATATATATATATATATATATATATATATATACGGATTGTTGGTTCTTAGAAGAACCGTTGGGTTTCACAAGAAAATACAAATAAACACCTAAATCTCTCTAAATCCCTCTAAACCTGCCTCAATTGTTCTAAATCTCCATAAAATCTCTCTAAATCTGCCTCAATTTTTCTAATCTCACTAAATCTACCTAAAATCTCTAACCTGTCAAATCTGATCTCTCTCTCTCGCTCACCAAAACACAAGTGAGGAGAGGGAGGGAGAATCACAGAGGTCAAGGCCAATATTTACAAAATATTGACCTGACCTGACAAATTAGAAATGTTATTTAGATTTTTTTATAACTTTTGATTGGATGTTGCTAGCCTGCCTCTCTGAGGCAGGCTAGGAACATCCCACACAGCCCCAAGATGACCCTGCCCTTAGAAGGGCAGCGCCATCTTGGCTGTCACTTTTATTTTATTCATTTTGATTTATTTATTTTACTTTTTTTTTTACACTTTTTTTTTTTGTCTGCTGGGTGCCTTGATCCCTCGAGGCACCCAGCAGAGCACCTGATCACTTATGTGATCTTTTTTGTACTGAGTGCCACAATACCTCGTGGCACTCAGTACTTCCTGCCGCTACCGGAAGTGATCGCTCGGGGGGAGCGATCACAGACGGACCGGCGGCAGGTAACCATATTGCAAGGATGCCTCGATGTCGAGGCATCCCTGCAATATACTCAGAGCAGCTGGAAGCGATCCGATCGCTTCCAGCGCTCTGTAGAAGTGCGGGGCACCTTTCCGGCGAAACTGGATGTTGATCGCTCCCGGGGAGCGATCACAAGGGGCCCCGGCACTTCTGTCCGCCATTGCACGGATGCCTGGACTCCCAGGCAGCGTGCAATGGCCCTGGAGCTGCTGGAAGCGATCCGATCGCTTCCAGCGCTCTCTAGAAGTGCCGGGCACCTCTCCGGTGAAACCGGATGTTGATCGCTCCCGGGGAGCGATCACAAGGTGCCCCGGCACTTCTAACTGCCATTGCATGGATGCCTGGACTCCCAGGCAGCCTGCAATGGCGTTTGAGCTGCTGGAAGCGATCCGATCGCTTCCAGCGCTCAAAAGACCGCAGGACGTACCATGTACGTCAGCGGGTCTAAGAGAGACCCGCGGCCATGACGTACATGGTACGTCCGCGGTCACTAAGGGGTTAATTTCATACATTACCTGTCCAATCTGGATTTTAATGAGTCTTGGAATTTTCTATGTGATGCTTTGTTTTGGAATATGCGAAGATTATCTGATATCGATAATCAATGCATGTGAGTTAGAGTTTTGGTGAGAGTCTTGATTGCCTCATGTCCTGGGATCTGCCTGCATCATGGTGTGAGTCTCAGAATGTTGGAATCTCGGACTGATTTGCAACCAACATTGCCGCTTATTATAGTCAATTTGACGTCACTGGCAATATTATTGGTATATCAAATATAATATTTACTATCCTCTAGAGGGCAGTATTGCACTTCTTAATTAATTCCACCATTTCTTTTTAATATTCTTATCTCGGGTCAAAGTTCAGTCTGACGTAACAAAGAACCTCTCTCTCACTCACTAGACACTGTGTCTCTACTTGTCATATCTAATTTATATCCCTACTCCCTTTTGGTTACTTACGGAGTCCTATCAGCTGAATTCTTTTCTGGTTAACTAAACAGAATCTATTTTTTAGTAATTTTTATTATTTACCAATTATATACTTTCTACAATATTTATTGGAGTATATATTTCCTACTGTAAATATAATAAAATATACCTTGATTATAAACATATATTTTGTGAATATAAATCTATATTACAGAGATATTAACTCTTATTCCTATACCCAAAAGAGAAAATATCCTTTGTTTTAAAAACTTAAGACAGACCAATAAATTTAATTATGACATGTCTTAGCACTTAACTCTAGCATTATCACACAAAAACATTCTAGATTCCTTCATCTCTGGCACTTCTAAAAAAAAATATAAAAGACTTCTGTAAAAAAAGTTCATTCCTGGGTGAAGTTCAAATCTCGTTAATTTCTAAACCTAGAGAAAATTTGAAAGAAAAGACTGTCTTTGAAAACAAAATGGCTACAGGCATCCTTTTTACTTTTTTCCTTTCTGTAATATACCCGACAGTGCTCAGCCAGACGTTCCGTAAGTGAAACAAATGGGAGCGGAGGGCAGGTGTGGCTGGTGGCCTCAAAGAATATAGTAGGGATTGCATGTGATGGACCAGAACTTGGGTTTAGTAAGAGCAATTATGGAGAGAAGTGGAAACGTCTGGAAAGGAGACCTAAAATTTGGGACATTGATGTGGAGGGCAGGTCGGACAGCAGAATGGATTAAAGGAGTTTAATCTGTGAGCTAGAGGGTCTGATGCTGTGTGAAGTAGAGCTGTCAAATATAATCGTTTGCCTGATGCATCGCGATGCTCCCTTCCACGATGCTGCATCGATCTTCTCAGGCTGCTAATCGATTTACTGGCCACACCCCCTCCAGCTCCTACATTATTCCTCCCTGGTTGAATTCCTCTCTCTGGTGTCTGTCTGTGCTGGGAGACTCACAGCATCAAGCTGTGTCTGCTTCCCCCACCTCCTCTCTGTAGCCGACCCCCCCCCCCCCCTGCCGTGGAGCTGAAAGCCCATCCATGCAGAGAAGCGGCTCCTCCCATTGTTTAGTGACAGCTGCTCTGTGTGACGTCCAGCGGGAGTATGAGAGCGTGACCAAAGCAGAACCCTGCAGCCCCTATTCAATCATCACAATGCATCCTGCATGTCACGTTCCAACCCTGTCTCTTTGCCCTCTGTATTCCTTATGTCTGTGTTTCCATGTGTTTCCCTGTGCTGCTTTCCCTGACATGCAGCTCAGGGTTTAAGTTCATTCCTCGTTGAGCTTCTGCCGGTGATATGGGCTGATTACTCCCCTATATAAAGCCATGGGCCCATATCACCATGCTCTTGCATCCTGGTTCACTTCAGCTACAGATTTGTTCCTGAGAGCTCCCTGTTATTCCGTCCTAGTTCTATTTCAGTGTTTCCCCCTTGTCTGAGTTTTATGTTCTGATTGACTTCCTGGTTTTGACCCTCTGGCCTGGCTGACGGATTTTCTCTGGTGCTATATCCCCGCTTTGGTTCAAGGTATACGTTTTGGTTTTTGACCCCTGGCTTATTCATTGACCACTCTTCTGGGAATCCCTAGCGGTTCTGTGCATATTGTATTATATGTTGTGTATCCCTGTAGACCACGGCTTTTTGTCATTGAAGTCCTTCCCTGCAGGTAGTGGAGTATATTACTCCTTCTGGTATCTGTGTTTTCCCCAGGACTCTGCACGGCTACAAGGTAACCTTTTTCTACTAGTGCATATTCGGCCACTCTATCAGTATAGGGCTCCTTCGGTATAGCCGTGCAGAGGTCCCCAGTGTCTTCTGTGTTTTATTCACATATCCCAGATCATTGTGTCACGCATCTCTGCATATAGCGGCTTTTCCTCATACCTGGGCCCTACTTGGCGCATGCCAGGTACCGCCATTGGGGCTGAACGTGACACTGCAGCCCTGACTTAAACATTAACCCCTTACTGACTGCAGCCCTCAAGTAACCCTGCACAAAACACGTCTAAAACCCTGCAGTCCCATATTAACCCTTCATTCCAAAAACCTATGTCAATCTTTTTTCAGTAAAACCAGTCCCATTAACCCCTTACTAATTTATTTTAATTATACATCTACACACACAATTCTTCAAGGTAAAACTATTTCATCAATTGCATAAATATTTTTTTATTGCATGTGTATATACATTTCTAACATTTTCCTATATATATAAAATATATTATTAAATGCAGTTTGTATAATTAAATTAAAATAAATGTATCTTTCTAAAGCCATCCTTGTGCTTACGAATATAGAAACATAGAAACATAGAAAAATGTCGGCAGATAAGAACCTTTCGGCCCATCTAGTCTGCCCAATTACATGGATACTTTACCTGGATTTATCTTTTGTTTAGGATAGCCTTATGCCTATCCCATGCTTGCTTAAATTCAATTACTGTTTTGGCCTCTACCACTTCTACTGGAAGACTGTTCCATGTATCCACCACCCTCTCAGTAAAATAATGCTTCCTGATGTTACTTTTAAACCTTTGCCCTCTAATCTAAGACTATGTCCTCTTGTTTTGCTATTTTGTTTCCTTTTAAATATACTCCCTTCCTGTACCTTGTGGATTCCCTTTACGTATTTAAATGTTTCTATCATATCTCCTCTGTCTCGTCTTTTTTCCAAGCTGTACATGTTAAGATCATTAAGCCTTTCCTGGTAACTTTTCTCCTTCAAGCCGTACACCATTTTAGTAGCCCTTCTCTGAACTCTCTCTAAGATGTCTATATCCTTCTGGAGATACGGTCTCCAGTACTGCACACAGTACTCCAAGTGAGGTCTCACCAGTGCGTATGACTAAATTTCACGTGCATACGCTTACCATAATATATTTTATTCCATAAAATATACACCATGTGTTCACAGCAGGTGCCACACTGGAAACACTCAGTTACACCTATCACCCCCCCTCTCTAACCACATTTTTTGACCTAGGGGCACACACTTAGCTCTCTCCTACGTGTCAATCAGACCACATTCCACTGTGTAACCAAGTCTCAGAACCCCTAGGGAGACTCAATTTTTATTTATTTATAAAGGATTTTACCAGGAAGGATGCATTGAGATTTCTCTCGTTTTCAAGTATGTCCTGGGTTCAAGAACATTGAAATGTTACAATTACACCTATCACCATTCTAAAATAGCCCCAAAAATGTGTTACCTCTCAATGTGCACCCGCCCTCTCTAGCAACCATTCTTTGACCTGTGTGCTCACAATTACCTCTGTCCGACTAAAGACCATCACTGAGTTTTATTGCTGTGGAGCTCTGTGATACACTCATACACACTGCACATTACTGGGAGTGTGTGAATATGTGAGTCTAAGGCTAGGGTCAAACGAAAGCATTTTTACACGCGAACGTAAAAAAGTGCGTCCGAACGCATTGACGTATTTTTTCATGGAATTCGCGAAAACGGTCATACGATGCGCATTTTCGTGCGTGATTTTTTTACGGATCCAAACCAGGAAACTTTGGGTGTCTGGACATTATGTTGGCCGGACACGAGCAGGGTCTGACGTCTCCAAATCACACACACACACCGCTAGTGGACGCAGCGCACTCTGTACGTCCGTACTAGAGGTTTGACGTTCTAGAAAAAATGCGTTCATTTTCCACTTGCGTTGCGCGGCCGGACTTTCGTGCGACCGTACTTCGTATATTGGCCGTCATTGCCTGTCATTTGCTGCTAGTGCGGCCGTAATTAAGTGCGCCAGAAGGCACGTTAAAAGTGCGCTGGTCTGACCCCAGCCTAAAACCTTGGGCAAATTGGGCAGTAATCGAGATGCATCGCGAAATCGCATCAAATCTTTGACCTACTAATCGTAATCGATTCGAATCGTGAGACAAGTGAAGATGCGCAGCCCTAGTGTGAAGGGGGAACAGTGAGATTTAGCAAGAGGGACCAAGTATTCACGACATGGGCAAGGGAGAAGCAGAGGAGAAAAGTCAATATGGGAGGGAAAGCCAACCTAAACAGCTGGAAATTAATAAATGTAGACAAAACTTAGAATTGCAAGACTAGAAAGAGTCTGGAGTAAAGTGGTGCGGCATGTTGAATCCTGGATACCTTGCTGGTTCCTGGGTGGTGAATGGATTAATAGAGTTAATATGACGTCATCAAGAGCTCATATAATGAGAACTTCTGCAGCATAAAGGTGAATGGGAAGAGAACAGAGTACTTCCGGCAGGCTCGTGGAGTCAGACAAGGCTGCAGCCTAAGTCCAACCCTCTTTAACATCTACATCAATGGACTGGCTGAAGCTCTAGAATCCTCCTCAGCACCAGGACTAACTCTACATGACACCGAGGTGAAGTTCCTGTTGTATGCAGATGACCTCCTATTACTGTCACCAACAGAGAGAGGTCTACAAGACAGCCTGGAAGTGCTGGAAAAATACAGTGCGGCATGGGCACTACCCATCAACCAAAGAAAACAAAGGTCATGGTTTTCCAAAGGAAGAACGCAAAAACCAAGAGTTCCTGTTTCACACTTAATGACTGCACTCTTGATGAAGCCAACCGCTACACATACCTCGGCCTAGAAACAAACCGATCAGGAAGTTTCAAACCAGCCATAGAGGCCCTAAGAGACAAGGCGCGTAGAACCTTCTATGCCATCAGGAGAAACCTCTACAAACTAAAACCGCCTGTAAGAGTCTGGCTTAAAATCTTTGATAGTGTCATCACTCCAATCCTCCTTTTATGGCAGTGAAGTATGGGGCCCCATCACCTACCCTGACCAACCCAAATGGGACACCAGCCCAACAGAAATATTCCATCTGGAATTCTGCAAGCACCTCCTCCAAGTCCATCGGAGCACCTCTAACAATGCTTGCCGGGCCGAGCTGGGCAGACTCCCCTTACTTCTTGCAGTACAGAAGAGGACGCTATCATACTGGGACCATCTAAACATCAGCAGCCTCAACTCATACCACCATAAAGCCCTACTGGCCAACAAGGACCATCCAAAACCATGTGGGCTGCAACAACTCATATCCACCCTGATCATCCAAAACCCCCATGAAGGCAACCTGACAAAATATCAAATAAAGGCCCTAATTAACGATTCCAGGGAAAACTATATCAGAGAATGGAGACATGATATAGCAAACTCCAAGAAACTCACCATTTACCAATCCTTACAGAGGGAATACAAACTGGCCCCATACCTGGAGGTACTACAAGACCCCAAGGACAGACAGATCCTGAGCCGGTACAGACTGAGCGCCCACAGCCTGGAAATTGAATCAGGGCGGCATAGACAGACCTACAAGTCCAGGGAGAATAGACTGTGCCAGCATTGTGACCAGGAGGCCCTGGAAGATGAGGTCCACTTCCTCCTACAGTGCCCCAAGTACTCAGCACTGAGGGAAACTCACTTCCAGAGACTCTCCGCTCTCATCCCGGACTTCACCTCTATAGAAGAGACGAGGAAACTCCACATCATATTGGGAGAAGAGGAGCCGGCGGTGAAAATATCTGCCCAATACGTCACAGAATGTCACAGACTGAGAGGAACATGAGAGATCCTGGACTTATAAATCCCCAACACGGACTCGCCCCCATCCCCCTTCACATTATCCCTTACCCCTGATAATGTCCATGGACCTGCCCATTCCCCCCCATATATATGTCCCACTACCCCCCTCCTCCCCATATGCTTTGGCAATGCTAAAATGTATTTGGTCCTGCCAATAAAGCTTATTTTGATTTGATTTGATTTGATTTGATTTGATTTGAGTTTAATCTGTGAGTTTGAGAGTCTGCCTCCTGCTGGTTCCTGGTTGGTAACTGTGCAGTAAGTTCCTGTCTAACAAATCCAAATTCACTTCAGGAAGAAGTTTTACCATTTTATAAATGGTAATTTTAATACCAAATTCAAAACTTTAACCTGTTTAATCAATAAACTCCACTTACACCAGTGGTGGTGTTAGACTATAATCACATGCTCATGTATAACATCCATCCATCACTAGATGGCAGTATTTGTCAGTGGCTCAATAGTGTAACTTTAGGCCTCATTCACACACAATCGAAGAGCAAAATTGAATATTGCATATACACGCGTATGTGCGTATATGCGTTTGGAGTGTTTATAATCCCAGAATGCATCACTTTTGGCGTCCTGTTGCTAGAGTGTTCTCTGCCTCATGTACTAGCTGCTATTAGCTAGTGGTGTGATAGCAAAGATGGACTCCCACCCCAATGAGTTGATCAACCATTTAACATTGCTTGTGTTGTTGAGGCAGCAGGGATGCTTGAGAGAACCTGAAAGGTGATCCATGCGTCGATTCTGGACCCATCCCATGATGTCACAGAGGTTCTCAGGATATTCAGGGAAAAAAAGGTTTTTATTTTTATTTTATTTTTTTAATAAACTGAAAACTGTATGGATGTACGTGCATATACATGCGTAAAAACGCTGCCGGGATGCAGCTTGGGTCCATTCCGTTTTTACGCGATGCAACTGTACAGTTCCCTACGCGGCTGTGTGTATGGAGCCATTTATTTGCATATGTTGCATATAGTACAATACACACACACACACACACGTGCGTATCTGTGAATGAGGCCTTATGAATACAAGAGACCTTTTTTTTTAATCTTGATCAGGACCTAAATATATAATAAACGTTTAAGGAGCTCAGTGCTGTAAAATGAGCACAGACTCTCTGTTGTCTTATTTCTGTAGTGTGATTTCAATTATTTCCAATAGGTGTATTTATTAAACCACCACATACATATACTGAGTGGCAAGAGGTGCGCATATTCTAGTGATTGTGTGTAAAGAAATCTTGTTCTCCTGGTCCATTTAGTTGCTTTCATAAAGCCCATTGATCAGCCAGAAATTGAAACCACCTGCTAATACCACATTGGGCTTGCTCATGCTGCCAAAATCCTGAGGTATTGAGGCATGGACTCCACACGACCTCTGTCCATGTCCGTCCTGTGGTATCTTTCACTATAACATAAGCAGCAAATCCTTTAAGTCATTCAAGTTGAGAGGTGGATTGGATCTGTTGTTTGAGAACATCTCACACATGCTCAATTGGATTGAGATCTGGGGAATTCGGAGGTCATGGCAACACCTTGAAATCTTTGTCAAGTTTCTCAAACCGTGAACATTTTTTGCTGTGTGACGGTGCATTTACCGATGAGCCGAACACCCCCATGTTCGGTTCGCATTCGAACTCGAACAATTTCAAAAATTCAAACTCCATGCAAGTCGATGGGACTCGAACGTTCAATTTTTAGAGTGCCCTGCAAGAGGGCATATATGCAAGATATTTGCCATAAAAGGTGTATGGGGGTCCGGGTAGTGCCCTGGGGGACAGGAAACAAGGAAAAAAAGTTTAAAAAAAGAAGTTTTTAAAGGGACAGTGAGTTTTCCATGAAATAAGAGTTAAAAATAAAAACGAAAAATTCCTTCAAATATCGTGCCTAGGGGGTCCCCATAACCTGCCCGTGAAGTGGCGGATTTCTAGGATGTATAGAAACACTTAAACAAATAAATGACGTTTCATATGACGGTAAATGCTTTCCCTTTAATCTATCCATAAACAACTGCTTGGGGCGGCAGCCTGTATGAAAAGACATTTTAGGACGCGCAGAAAAAGTTTAGTGTTTTTTTGGACTAAATTATTGTGAAACTTATGCAGGCTTTGGATGAAAGTAACAATAGGTGCTTTAAAATTGGGCTTTTAGCGTCGGCTACAGTGTCGTCACACCGTAACCCCTCTGAGGATATGAATCTGATACAGACGTCAATGGCAGTGCACCCAGATATTGTGCCTTTTAGTGCCAGGCATGCAAGTACTATCATACAGTAACCCCTCTGTGGTATTGTGGAAGAGTGCAGGGGTGGACCATGCGGTCCTAAATTAAAAAGATATGAATCTGGTAATGGGCGTCAGTGCACCCAGATATTGTGCCTTTAATGGCAGGCCATCAAGTATCATCATACAGTAACCCCTCTGTAGTATTGTGGAAGAGTGCAGGGTTGGACCCTGCTGTTCAAAAAATTAAAATGATATAAATCTGGTACAGGCGTCAGTGCAGCCAAATATTGTTGCTTTTCATGGCAGCAAGTGCCTTCACACGTAAACCTTTTGTGGTATGTGAAGAGTTCAGTGCTGGAGGTTTTGTGCATGCAGAAGACATACCCGATCTATTCCGTTACTTCGGCATCAGGGATTGATAGCTGCTGATCCAGGACTGATTCATTTTTATAAATGTTAGCCGGTCTACAGAGTCGGTGGACAGACGCACTCTTTGTCTGTGACAAAACCTCCAGCGGCACTGAACGTTCTTTCGGAAAGCATGCTAGATGAAGGGCAACCTAGTAGCTGCATAGCATATTGGCTAAGTTCTGGCCAGTGATCCAATCTCAACACCCAGTAAGCCAGTGGATCACCTGCTGGAAAGGTATCCAGGTCTGCCCTTGCCCCTAGGTAGTCCTGCACCATATGGTGAAGACGCTGGCAATGGGTGCCTACATTTGACGTCCCTGGGCGTCGAGGACTAAAAAAATTTAAAAATGCATCAGTCAAGCGGCCCTGGCCTTCACCGCTATTCCTCTGATCACCTGCAGCCTCAGAAGCACGTGTGTCAGCTTTAGCACTTGGTAATCTAACAGTGCCTGGAAAGGTGTTACACAAGTGTCGCTTTAGAGCGTCCTCAAGTTTTGTCATCCTGTGCTCCCTCTGTGCGGGCAGGATGAGCTCTGCAACTTTCCCCTTGTATCGTGGATCAAGAAGGGTTGCCAACCAGTAATGATCCCACTCCTTGATAGCACGAATCCTGGGGTCCTTTAGCAGGCTTTGCATCATTAGGGAGCCCATGCAGTGTAGGTTGGAGGTGGCATTAGCTGCCGAGTCTTCCTGGTCAATGAGGATGACCTCGTGCACTTCCTCCTCCCAGCCACGCACAAGCCCTTCTGTTTCGGGGCACACAAAACCCTGCCTTGAGGAATCCCCACCTTCAATGCCTCCACTACTTAAATAGTCCTCCTCCTCCTCCATAAAATACAGGTTAAGAATAAAAACAAAAAATTCCTTCAAATATTGTGCCTAGGAGGTCCCCATAACCTGCCCATGAAGTGGCGGATTTGTAGGATTTATAGAAACATTTAAAAACAAAAAAAATGACATTTCAAATGAGGGTAAATGGTTTTCCTTTAATCTATTCATAAACAACTGCTTGGGGCGGCAGCCTGTATAAAAAGAGGAGACGTTTTAGGACACGCAGAATAAGTGTAGTGATTTTTTGGGCTAAATTATGGTAACTTATGCAGGCTTTGGATGAAAGTAACAACAGGTGCATTAAAATTGGGCCTTTGGTGCCAGCTAGTGCCTTCACACCATAACCCCTCTGAGGTATTGTGGAAGAGTGCAGGGGTAGACCCGGCCGTCAAATATTAAAATGATATGAATCTAGTACACGTGTCAGTGTCAGTGCACCCAAATATTGGGCATTTGGTGGCAGCTAGTGCTTTCACACCGTAACCCCTCTGAGGTATTGTGGAAGAGTGCAGTGGTGGAGGTTTTGGGAATGCAGAAGAGATCCCTGATCTATTCAGTTACATCAGCATGATGATCTGATCTGAGGACCCGCAGGAATGCTGTCTGCGTAAAGACTGGGGCCTTGAGAGTAGGATGAGCTGTTCGGTTAGATCGGTTCGGGGTTCGATTCGAACATCGCCCGTTCGCATGTTCGAACTACGAACATTTCTGCCGCATGTTCGCCCACAATGCACCACAATGGACCACAATGCACTTTTCCACTGGCCTGAAGCTTGTAATTGGCTACAGCCTTGCACCTGACCACAGGTCAGGTACAAGACAGGTTCAAGACTATGCCAATCACGGCTCAATCATGGACTAACAGAGCTAAGTCCCGCAGCACACTATGTAAAGCTTCACACAGCGCTTCAGCAAGTGTTTTTTGAGCGGAGATTGTTCTGTTAGTGTGTGTGTTCTCACTGCCAGCCTGCCACCAGCTATTGGGGGGGGGTCTCATTTCTACAAAATATCTGGGAATTGTTGTAATCTTTGTGTTCTCACTGCCACCAAGTATTGTGGGGGTCTCATTTCTACAAAATATCTGGGAATTGTGGTAATCTGTGTGTTCTCACTGCACCAAGTATTTTGGGGTCAGTCATTTCTACAAAATATATGGGAATTGTTCTAATCTTTGTGTTCTCACTGCCACCCATCAGGGGGTCTCACTGATTTGGAGGTTTCTGGGAATTGTAATCTGTGTCCTGTCACTGTTGCCAGTTATCAGGGTGTCTCAGTGAGTTATACCAAAGTTCTGGAAATCTTTAATCTTTATACCAGAGTTGAATCAGAGTTCTGTATATCTTGAATCTATATATCACTCACCATGTCAGAAAGACCAAAAAGGACCGGCAGACGCTCCCAGGCACAGATAAGAGGGCAAGCAGCCTCTGTGTCGGGAGACTGTGCCTCTGGTCATCGTGGACGTGGTGCATCCTCTGCAGGGGCACGCTTGTCCTTTCTAACTGGTGCTGGCCGTCTTAAGCAGCAGCAACATACAGAGGATTTGGTGAATTGGCTAACCAGGCCATCCTCATCCTCTGAGTCCTCTGCCAGCCAGGCTGGTAGTGCTTTACAGTCCACCTCAGCCGCGAAAGCATCTAATGCAGCCTCCATGTCCACAGCTACTCCTGCCGTAGCCTCGCTATCACACACGGAGGAGTCAGCTGAATTGTTTGACTACAATGAGAGTGACATGCTGCTTGAGGATGCGCAGCAAGTACAGTGCTCTGATTCAATCTCTGAGGTTGAGCAAGGGAGTATAATCAACCTAGAGGAAGGGGGTGCCAGTGATGACACACAAATAACTGGCACTCATGTTGCCCCAGCAGCTGCAGCATACTGCCAAGTTGGCTCTAGTGACGAGGAGATAGAGGGTGATGACCATGATGATGAGGTCACTGACTCCACCTGGGTGCCTGATCGAACAGAGGAGTCAAGTGAGGAGGAGGCACAACAAACACGAGGCACAACATCCTCTATGACCAACCGTAGCACTAGCCAGTCCAAGGCATCAGATGTCAGAGCTGCTCAGGTACAGAGCGCTGTTGTCTCAAAGCACACATCCAGGAACTCTGCTGTCTGGGAGTTCTTTAAGAAATGTGCAGCAGACCCCATCGTTGCTATTTGTAATCTATGTCAGATGAGGCTCATGCGTGGGAAAGTGTCAGGAATGGCACCGGGGTGGCACCGCAGGTTCAGGGAGTCTAAGCCCAGGATGCAGGGATGCTCTGAAGGTACCTTGGTTAGGCTGATGTTATGTGATCCGAGGCGTGGTACAATGGGGGTTATCCAGGAGAATTGTCAGCAGGCGATCCTAGGTCGAGGGACTGGTACAGTGGGATAGTCGTTGAAGCAAGCAGGGGTCTGATACACAGTAAGTCTTTAGCAATAGTTCAGCTATGTTTGCAGGATAGACTTGCAATGCGAAGCCATGGTAGAAAGGTGGGAGTGACTCTTTATTTGCAAGCAGGAGGGTGTGGTGTGTGTGGTGCTTGTGCTTTTACTGTTTAACCCCTCTCCTTGCTGGATTGGAACGGGGGCAGCACTTTACATGTGCTGCCTGAGCAAGGAATGTGATCCTGGGGTGGTCAGCGATGGGGATCCTGACAGAAAGACACCTGACGCTTGGGTACCACATGCTTGAGGCGACATATGACCACCTGCCACGCATCCCGTTGGCGCAAAAGTTTGCGTAGGTCCTCCTCACCTGTCTCTACCCCCACTATATGTCCTGCCATGTCATTGACTCCAACCTCCACTGACAGGGATGATGCAACAGTAATGGATGTATCAGGTCCTTCCTCACAATGTGACAGCATCCCATCAGCTGAAGATTTACGCAGTCAGATTATGGTGCCCCAGCTGCTGCAGCGTAAGAAAAAATATAGTCCCAACCATCCCCAAGCACAGCGTCTAAATGCCAGCTTAGCAAAATTACTTGCATTGCAGCTGCTGCCTTTCTAGTTAGTGGACTCTACTTCCTTCCGTGAATTTGCTGAATGTGCTGTACCACAGTGGCAGGTTCCAAAACACCATTACTTTTCACGGAAGGCCATTCCAGCACTATACCAGCATGTGGAAGACAATGTTATGGAGTCATTGGGAAAGGCAGTCAGCAGCAAGGTGCATGTTACTTTAGACAAGTGGTCCAGCAAGCATGGACAGGGCCATTATATTTCCTTCACAGCACACTGGGTAACTCTAATTGCAGCTGGGAGGGATCCAAGACGGGGCTCTGTGCTGGAGCTTGTTCATCCACCACGCCTCCAGAAAGCTGCTTGTATGAGGTCTGCTCCACCACCACCTCTCCCTCTTCCTCCTCCTCTGTCTCTGGCAAAGTGGCAGTTAAACCGACGCGTGACAGGGGCTACGCAATGGCTCAAGCAAAAAGATGCCATTTTGTGCTTGAGCTGGTTTGTTTAGGGGACAGGAGCCACACTGGGCCAGAAATTCTGTCAGCTTTGCAGGGGCAGAGATGGTTAACACCACGCCAGCTTCAGCTGGGAATGGTCGTCTGTGATAATGGCAGCAACCTTCTCTCCGCCTGGGTAAGTTGACGCATGCACCATGCCTAGCACACGTCCTAAATCTGGTGGTACAGCGTTTCCTAACCAGGTACCCAGGGCTGGCAGAGCTTCTCAACCAGGCCAGAAAAGTCTGCAGCCACTTCAGATGGTCATTCCCAGCAAGTGTTCGCCTGGCAGAAATTCAAAGAGAATTCCACCTTCCCACAAACCGTCTGATCTGTGACATGCCCACCAGGTGGAACTCGACATTAGCAATGCTGCAGCATCTGCACAAGCAGCAGGGGGCCATCAACGATTACCTGTGTGAGTATGGCGCAAGGACAGGTTCAGGTCAACTTGTTTTTTTTTCCCCCGCAGTGGCTGATGATCATGCACTGTACTGTCACCATTTGAGGAGGCAACGAGTGACACAATTCCTTTAGTGTTTTTGCTGGAGCACACTCTGCAGGGATTTATAGATGTGGCTCTAGAGGAAGAGCAGCGGGAGGAAGAGGAGGCCTTCCCTAGCTCTGAAGGCCCCAGTCTTTCCGCGGACAGCATTCCAGTGGGTCCTCCTCAGATCAGACAGGTGGAGGATGAGGAGGAGGAGGAATATTTAAGTAGTGGGGGCATTGAAGGTGGGGATTCCTCAAGGGAGGGATTTGTGTGCCCAGAAACACAAGGACTATTACGTGGCTGGGAGGAGGAAGTGCACGATGGGGTCATTCTCCTCATTGACCAGGAAGACTCGGAAGCTAATGCCACCTCCAACCTACGCTGCATGGGCTCCCTTATCCTGCAAAGCCTGGTAAAGGACCCCAGGATTCGTGCTATCAAGGAGAGGGATCATTACTGGTTGGCAAGCCTTCTTGATCCACGATACAAGGGTAAAGTTGCAGAGCTCATCCTGCCCGCACAGAGGGAGCACAGGATGAAAAAACTTGAGGATGCTCTAAAGCGACACTTGTGTAACACCTTTCCAGGCACTGGTAGGTTACCAATTGATGACACAGGTGCTTCTGAGGCTGCGGATGATCAGAGGAATAGTGGTGAAGGCCGGGGCCGCTTGACTGATGCCTTTTTAAATTTTTTTTAGTCCACGACGCCCAGGGACATCAAATGTAGGCACCCATTGCCAGCGTCTTCACCGTATGGTGCAGGACTACCTAGGGGCAAGGTCAGTCCTGGATACCTTTCCAGCAGATGATCCACTGGCGTACTGGGTGTTGAGATTGGATCACTGGCCAGAACTTAGCCAATATGCTATGCAGCTACTAGGTTGCCCTTCATCCAGCGTGCTTTCTGAAAGGACGTTCAGTGCCGCTGGAGGTTTTGTCACAGACAAAAGAGTGCGTCTGTCCACCGACTCTGTAGACCGGCTGACATTTATAAAAATGAATCCGTCCTGGATCAGCAGCTATCAATCCCCTGATGCTGACGTAACGGAATAGATCGGGGATGTCTTCTGCATTCACAAAACCTCCACCACTGAACTCTTCCACAATACCACAAGGGGGTTACGGTGTGAAGGAACTTGCTGCCATGAAAGGCACAATATTTGGCTGCACTGACGCCTGTACCAGATTTATATCATTTTAATTTTTTGGAACGCAGGGTCCAACCCTGCACTCTTCCACAATACCACAGAGGGGTTACTGTTGCCAACACTAAAGGCCCAATTTTAAAGCACCTATTGTTACTTTCATCCAGAGCCTGCATAAGTTTCACCATAATTTAGCCAAAAAATCACTAAACTTGTTCTGCGTGTCCTAAAATGTCTCCTTTTTTAATACAGACTGCCGCCCCAAGCAGTTGTTTATAAATAGGTTAAAGGAAAACCGTGTACCGTCATTTGAAACGTCATTTTTTTGTTTTTAAATGTTTCTATACATGCTACAAATCCACCACTTCACGGGAAGGTTATGTGGACCTCCTAGGCACGATATTTGAAGGAATTTTTCGTTTTTATTTTTAACCCTTATTTCATGGAAAACTCACTGTCCCTTTAAAAACTTTTTGTCCTTGTTTCCTGTCCCCCAGGGCACTACCCAGACCCCCATACACCTTTTATGGCAAATATCTTGCATATATGCCCTCTTGCAGGGCACTCTAAAAACCGAACCTTTGAGTCCCATTGACTTGCATTGAGTTCGGTTCGTGTTTGCGTTCGAACTCGAACTTTTGAAATTGTTCGAGTGCAAACCGAACACGAGGCTGTTCGGCTCATCCCTACTTGAGAGCTAGGGAAGGCCTCCTCTTCCTCCGGCTGCTCTGCCTCTAGTGCCACATCTATAATTCCCTGCAGAGTGCGCTCCAGCAGGAACACTAAAGGAATTGTGTCACTGATGCATGCACTGTCCCTGCTTACCATCCTTGTTATAACTCAAATAGAATGGAGGTAGTGCGCTTATAAAATAGGGAGAGAGATAAACTGAAGGTCGCTATAAATGCCAAACTGAGATATCTTCCCAATATCCAAAAAATGACCATGAAACAAAAATAAGTATAGGCAGCGCTTCTTCACACTCTAGAGGGAAATGGGCATGAAAGGTGGAACTAGAATGCACAGAGATACAGTGAAGGGATAACTGTTGGGAAGTGCCAATAACGCTTACAGAGCACAAAACAGTCAGTGGTACATACAATGATGATTATATGGAAAATGTCCTGCTTTGGAGGATGGATTCTCTGTAAATAGGTATTCTTTCTTACATCGACAGGTATGCGTCCAACTTGTGCAGTAGATACCTCAAATGCAAGAAACACAGTACATAGTGCAATATTGCATGTCCACAATCAAGTGTATATGTATACATGTAACAGAGTAGAAACTCACATTTTTCAAGAGCTTCCAGCCCTCATATGATCACCTCCCAGGTTGTTACAGGCCAA
This sequence comes from Leptobrachium leishanense, assembly GCA_009667805.1. Classification (NCBI taxonomy): domain Eukaryota; kingdom Metazoa; phylum Chordata; class Amphibia; order Anura; family Megophryidae; genus Leptobrachium; species Leptobrachium leishanense. Next base: position 146,582,693 of record CM019064.1, on the reverse strand, counting down.
CCTGCTTGCCCTTGAGCTCCCGATCATTCAGATCTTCATAGGCGGTGGGGGTCACCTTAAACACCCTTTAAAGAGCCAAACCTGGCTCGGGGATCGCACACTCCCGAGTTGTTCTCCCTGGTACTACTCATCGAAGAACCACATAGTGAAGAATTTCTTGCACAGCGATGACTCAAAGGAAAATATCACTCTTGACACCAGAGAAATTGATAGCAGGGACGTGCAGGGATCAAGGGATTCTGTGACAAGGCAGGGGAACATTACCTTACTCAGAGCTGTTAGACCACAGATATTTTTTCTCTACTGCATAAAAGACAGATGCTCACGTCATTCAGACCATAGTTCACTTGGGAGCAAACGTGCTGCCCAACATTCATGACTGTTGAATGAGACACTCGACCTTTGAATAAAACCGGACCCCTTGGTCACATTGGCGAGATGATACTTCCAACTCACATGGTGATGTATTCTGATTGCTTATCTAGCATTAATCATTTGAATAAAGTATCCTGTATCCTACTGGCATGGTTATTCTTGGCATCCAAGCTAAATTAGCATACTGGGGTAGCACATCTGGAGAGATTTCTTCAGAAATACCTTGAATGTGAATATTATGTTTTCTGCGGCGCATCTCCAAAGATAGAGCCGTTTGGTACAGCTGGGATACCTGAACTTGTAGGGAAGAAATCTGTGCAGAAGCTTGAGATTGTCACTCTTCTGATGCCTCTGTCCTGGGAGCCAGGCCAGTGACCTGGGACACCAGGAAGCTCAGCTCCTGCTGTACCGCCTGCAGACCGGCCCTCCATAGCCCTGAGATCCCCCATGAGGATTTCAAGGTCATCTTTGGCAGTAAGACAAGGATCTGGGGGTGCCACAAAGGGCAAATTTCCTGCCCCGCACCCAGAGACCCCTACCCAGAGACCTGGCTGTGCTGGAGTTCTTAGATTTACAATAGGCAGCGGGGGACATTTTTAACCTCCGTTGAGCAGCAGACCTTCCGTGGGAGAGACGGATGTCTGAGGTGCAGAGTTGTGGACTTTTTTGTGTGTTTCTCCATAGTGTAGATATTAGCTGAGAAAGTAGGGAGACACACTTACAGTCTGCAAATTGATAATCGCCTCTGGAGTAACAAAGGCCCAGAACTGCAAAGACACCCCACATACATGATGGTGGCCGCTGCAATCCAAGTTGCAGGGCACAGGTATTCCGGGAGACACCAAACATAACCAGGTTTGTATAAAATATAAATTTATTTTTTATAACGCAGCACTATTGTTCACTTTTCAATTATAAAGTGAACAGTGGTGCTGCACAAACTCACCTTCTCATTTCCCCACGACGTCATCAAGTGTGGAGGTGATTGCATAATGCATTATTATGCATTGTTCCATTAAAAATGTAAACGGGCACACTGTTGCGAAAGGCGCTGTGGGTTCTTTGGAACCCGGCGTCTCTGATTTTTGAAGTGCACAAAGTCATGTGAGGTTTCACTGGAAAAGTCAGAGTTTGGCCTTTCCAACGATACCAAATATGACCATATAATGTGTAAAAATAGAAAAAATTATTTAGTGCAAATTTTTTTCTCATTTCTAAGGCGGTAACAGGCCATTACAGTCCACAGAGACAAAATGTTTGTTATTGGGCACACTGGGCCTCCTCCCCACATCTCTCTGTGTTTGGTGTATTTCTGCAAACCCAGAACCATAACCCCGTCAGCATTTACAGTCCCCAGTCTCTCCTGCTGATGCCCCCTCCCAAACATTTAAAAGGAGCCCATCCCACTGCAACCCCCTCAATCCCCAAGGGATGCAATTCTTCCTGGAACCAGGAACTCGGTAGCCTCTAAGGGTGGTCACTCACCGGTCCCGCTGGTCTCCTGGGCAGGTGGGAAAAGGTCCCCTCTCTGGCGGCACCTTGGTTAGGAGGGGTGCAGTACTGTGGGAAGGTCTCCATCTTCCTCGATGCCAGGGTACACTCTGATGCCAGCACAGCGCCTGACTCCAGCAGCACTGGGTACACTCACCGCTGTGGAGCGAGGCCAACTGCCACCCCTCCCTGAAGCTCACTATGCTCTGCTGATGTCTCCTCACCTGGGGCTGTGTGGCTGTTCTCCTCTTTTCCCAGCTCCTCTGTCCGGTGTAACTTCTCACTGACGGCCTGCCGCCTGACAATCTCGGCATCCAGCTTTACCTCTAGTTGCACAGTCCTTGCCTCCAGTTCAGCAATTGACACCTGCAGCTCCTCCTGTATCTGCTGGTGCAGCACTGTCTGGAGCCACTAGTTTTCCAGCTGTTGGTGGGCAACATACAGCATACTCGGGGATTATTACAGCTGCTCACCAATACTGCGGCATTGTTGGGTCTCTACATCAAGCTGCTCCAGAAACTGTTGACGGGCCTTCTCGTACAGCTGGGCCTTGATTTGCTCTGCCTCCCCGTCTGCTCTCAGCTGGTCAATTTTTAGTCTGACCTTTCTCGAGAGCATCACTTACTCGCTGATCGTGACTGCTCGGCTTTCAGCTTCTCTTCCAGCTGCATGATCTTGGACTCCAGGAGGCACTTTTCCTCCCACGCTGCCTGGACTTTTAAAACACCAAAGTCTATGGCCTCATTTTGCTCCTGAGCAGCATTCTCCTTAGCTCGCTCCTCAGCTTTCAGTAACTCCAGCAACCCAGTGATCTCGAGACTTTGGGTATTAGCCTCTGCATCATCTCTGGCTTGTCTTGTCTCATCCTACTCTATCTGGCCATCTTTCAGTTGGTCCTGTAGCCGGTGCAGTTGTAGTCTAGTCTCTCTCTTTCGCTAGGTGGCAGAGTCTATTTGCCATCTCAAAGTCTCTACCTCCCTTTGAAGATGGTCATGTAATTTGCATTCTCCCCCCAGCACTCCTCCATTTCCTTGACCCATCTACCCCTCTTCTTTTTTTTAGTCTTACTTGTGGATGGTGGCTTGACGGTCACGGTTGGTGTGGAGGCATATTTTATCTGGGTCTTGGCATTGGCAAAAGCCGATGCTTCCAGCATCCCCAGTCTCTGACAATCCAAGTCTATAGACACCCTTTGGATGTATAGTGTAGCACCCAGCCAGTTCTCCTCCTTGCTACGAATGTTTTCTGGTTTGATCCAGACCACTAACTTGTCCTCGTTACACTCCACATCCTGAGTGCCAATATTTTCTTCATCCAGCGCAGGCCCCTCTTCCTGCAACAACACAGTTTTGAACAGGTCCATGCTGAGGTTCGGTCCATATTTCCTGAGGAATCTCTCTACCTCCTCGAGAATCTTCATCTCGCTCTGGGCTGCACCACACTTGTGCCTTTGGTCCCAAGCTCCTCCTACAGTGATCTCAATGTCTTCGTCAGCCTCCACAAACGGCCTGAAAACCTGTTGCTGGACATAATGGGCTGCAGGCACCTGGTTCAGGGAAGCTAGCGCGGCTCCCCCTGGGTGGTCGCATGTTCACCCAGTGGTCTCTGTGTTCTTTTTCCTCCTCCAGATAAGCGTAGACATTATCCATGATGGCTCAGATGACCTCCGCAGATGGGTTAGGACCAAAGAATGCCATCCTGACCCACATCTCTTTTTGAAACTCTGTCTCTTTCTACGGAATCTTGGGACAAAGCTGACCGGTCCGGTCGTCCTCCATTAGGACAGCTTTTGGTTTGTTGTCAGTCCCTGAACCTCTGCCAATTTGTCAAACGTTATCCATTTCAGGCACAGGTAGTTTCTCTCCATTCAGCATTTCAGGTGTCCATCAGTTCCCTCCAGCAAGAACGTTCCAGCTGGACAGGACAATCCCACTGTGGCCACTAGTGTTACGGATTCTAGTACCCAATCTCGTACTTCCGTCCACTCAAAGACCACACAAACATACACAGATAATTAACACAGTCCTGAGAGGGGATGCTGGAAAAGGCTAACATAACCCAGGCAGCCACCCTATCAGCAGATAGCAACAGATACACATGAACCATGACGATAGGCAGACAATATCATTATTCATAGATAACACAGTTTACACAAAGACCTTGCACTCTACAGGCACAGGGCGACTTCAACATAAGAGAGGGCAGGAAATAATATAGAACATGAGGCCTGCACCTCCCAAATCACAACCCACCTACCATTAACACCTAATCCTATCCCCTTATTCTAAAACCTTACACCCTATCCCTACTCTAAAGGTTCTGCTATGACGCTCCCTTTGTTTGTAGGAAACAAAGTCCAGTCCATTTTTAGATGAGAGTTTTGCCAGTTTTCCTTTAAAGTGAATGGTAAAGGATCACTCTAGCTACCATGATCGAATTAACATACAGGGTTATTCAGAGAGCGGTGACAAGCAGGAGAATGACTGGAGAATGGAAAATTCGAAGTCAAAGTAGCCGATTTGGAAAGTGAGATGAATGGGAGAATTTTTCTGGTTTGGCTATTTTGACCTAGAATTTTCCATTCTCCTGCTTTTCACCTCTCTCTGAATAACCCTGACTATTAATTGTACCTGGAGAACAGTATTCTCCCCATGGCTCTCCCTGTGAGCTGCAATAGCTTTCCAAAGAGCAGAGCTTCACTCTGCCCAAAAGGCTGTCCATCAGGTCACATTGGGACAGCCTTATGGAGCTACAATTCACACTGCACAGGATATGGGACACAAGGGGCCAAATTACAATCCTAGCGTTAAAATGCTGGCACAAGGGAGGAAAAACTGCGCCCGTAGTTTTCCCCCTTGTGCCTGCGTTTTAACACTGGATTACAATGCAGGCGCAAAAAATGCTGCCTGCATTGTTTCCGCCTGTTAAAATGCTGGATGCTTGCGCCAGTGCTGATCGCAGCCGCGAGCATCCACTCGCTGGAGTCCATAGGACTCCATTGAGTTTCCCCCTGCCGGTCACGTGACCAGCCGGTCGGCATAGTGATATGCAGGGAGAGACTGGGGGGACTTTTCCCCCCAGTCTTTTCCTGCTCCCGCCGGCCGGAGGAGGCGATCCTCGCCGCGGGACAGAGTGTGAGTATGTGATTAATTTTTTTATTTTTTAGGCTGGTGTTAACGGATTCTGCAGAAGCGGAATCTGTTAACACCAAGTCCTGGCTGTGGTTAACTTTTTGCTAACCACAGCCAGACCTTAAATAGATTGTAATCCTAAGGCTGATTAACACTTTGCGCTCCCCATGTTAAGTATAGGGAGCACAAAGTACAGTAACCTCGTGCTGAAAAGCACAATGTACCAAACGCAAACGGGTTACTTAACCCGTTTGCGTTTGGATTGTAATATACGGTAAACACCGCAGCAAACGTTAATGCTCACGCAAGTGAGCGTTAACGTTTGCGAACTTTGCGTGAAGATTGTAATATAGCCCAAGGTGTACAGAGCAAACTAACCAATGCCTCTCAATGCTGTGCATTTAGAGTGACAAGCAGCAAACCTGTGAGAACATCACAACAGGAGAGCTCCAAGATAGTTTTTTTAAACATCCTAAACTAAAAATGAAACCCATTTTTAATTTGTTCTTTTAACTTTCAACCACCAGATTTCAGGAATTAAAACATATATAATCTTTGAAATGATAGTTAGCATTCTTTGTTTCCATGTAACTTCTATCAACATTTTGAAAGATTAGACAGGTAAACCAATAATCTTAGTAGGATATAGGCTGAAAAGTAGGAGTATTTACCTTTATAATCTTAAACCCTTTATTGTAACCAATGTCTTAACCTTGATATGTACACATCCTAGATATGTGATAATTTTATCTGCCTTTGCAATTCTTACATTAAACATCAGAGGGCAGCTATATATCTCATTCGACATTAGTTTGGAGGATTTCAATTTAGAAAAAAAATGATAAACTATAAGTGACGGTTCTGTTGTTACAAATTACTTATTGCCATCGTGTTTCCCCTTTTTGAAACTCAACATGTAGTTGTGTGCTAAGAACAGGTTGATTATCCCTTATCATCCAAAATCTGGAAATTTCCAAAAACGTTTTGAGTGCCAAACACAAATGGAAACTTCTATGCTTGGCCTCATGTGTTGAGCAAAAAATTGTAATAAAATATTATATAAAATGACTTACAGGTTACGTGTATGAGGTATATAATGAACAAAAAAAATGTTGTTTATTTTATTTTGTTAATATTGTGTATTTCATTATTAGTTGCAAATATTTCAAAAACAGAAGAACATCCAAAACACTTCTGACACCAAGCATTTCAGAAAAGGGATACTCAACCTGTATATGAATTCTTACTGCCTGGGGTAGTATGAAAGAGAAGGCAATATTGTCACGGAGCTGACATCGGGCTCGCCACAATTTTAAAGACCATTTTTACTTTCCATGGTTTTGCGTTTCAGATTGTATGCACAATTTTATCTTATTACTATGTGGTTTTATTGAAGGGTGGTGTATTTTACAATGTACCCTTATTGTATGAATGTAGTTTCAAATGAAGAAAACTGTATGTATGTGTTTTTCCCCAGTCACCATTTTGTCCAGCTTACCATGGGTCCCAAGGACAAGGACCTCATGGCCCCAAATTGGAGGATACAGCAAGACAGTTGATTGGATACTTTTCCAAGACCTCATCTGCCTAATCCCCTGGACAATGGGGGAGCCTGAAAGGGACCTGATAGGGAACAGGAGGCTGTGAAAGGGGCCAATCAGTGCTGGTTGTGTAGGTGGGGGAGTTAGTAATCTGTGTGTGTGAAGTTGTATAAATGACCCTGTTGAAACCCCTAAATAAAGCAATTCACTGTTTTAAGACATACAGCTCGTCTGGTGTTTTATTTCAGAGCAAATCACATTCACCACGGAAGACACTCAGCAGTCTTCTGAAACGCTACCCAACCCAGAAGAGGAAAATCAAATCGACCCCAGACGGCACCACTTGCTTATAGTGGTCCCTAACAACACCAAAGCCATTCCCAACACCCAGGACCAGCGGATCAGGCTGCTCGGGACACCGAGTGCCGAGCCACTCGGTAGTCGGGCTGATCCAAAGCAGGGGCATCTGGAGAGCAGGACAGTCGACGGACGACCATCCCCTCACAAATATGTCATGCATAAAATAGACTTCGTGGCAGTTCAGCTATTCAGTGAGCTGAAAGTTTTCAAAAATCTGGAGAAATGTTGGCGAAATACAGTGCAGTTTGCCGCATTTCGGGGGTCCTTCAGCAGCAGCGAAATTGTCCCATAGTGAAGTAATGGTTAATCTATTCAGAGAACTCCGAACTGCACCGAAATGTTGGAAATGTCGCCCAGATTTTCGGTGATTCAGTTCGACAGGTTTAAAAAGGTGAGTCCAGTAGGATTCAATGTAAAAAAAATATTACTGGTTTTATTTAACTATTTATTCTTTTCATTTTCAGCAAAAAGCCTTTTTATTTATTTTTTAGACTTTTTTTCAGATATTTTTCACCTATTCTTTAGGTGAAATTTTTGATTCCCATTATTTTTAAAAGCTGTTTTTTTTATTCTGTGACAGCTTTATTATTTTTATAGGAACTTTTTAATATTTCAACACATTTTCATGCATTTTTATTGTTTACACACCTTTTTAAAAACAACAGAGTTCTGTTTTTTTTTTACCAGTTCGGCAGCTGATTGGCTTTTTTTTCGGCAGCGTTCGGCAGATCGTCACTGTTTTCGGCAGCGTGAAACGGTCAGTTCGGCAGATCGTCGGTTGTCTTCGGCGGTGTTTGCTGGATCGTCAGCTATTTTCACAGCGGGCATCGGCGGATCCACGTTCGGCGCACTTCAAGGACCCTGTGGTGAATAGTGAATTCACCACAGGTTCGGCAAACTGAAATCGCCGTAACGTGCCAAATGGGAGAGCACTGAAATTTCGGTGCTCTCTGAATAACCCCTTTGGAACATTTTGAACTATGTGATAAAGGTTGAAAAAAGTACTTCTTGATTCCATAATCACAAGTATAAATCCCAGGAAGGTCCTTCCTTATATTGAATTTAAATTTCCTGTTCTATTGGCTAAATGGAAGGAACTACCTAAACATTATGGCTGCCAAGAATTAAGGCCAAGAAAGGAATATCGCTGTAAACAGCATAGATACATTTCCTTTATTTTAAAACACGTGGGGCTAAATTACAATCTTCATGCAAACGTTTGGCCGGTACAAAAAAAACATTAATGCGCGGGGTAAAACTCTTTGCGCCGAATGCCGTATTACATAGTCAGCGCAACAAAGGCACGGAATCGTCTACTGCGGGTGAACTTGCGCAAACGCTGCGCGAGCTTACTGTACGTTGCACATCCTACACTAAACATTGTGAGCGCAAATGCGAATGTGCGCTGGTACGTGGATGGTATTACAATCTATGTGCAGGAATTAACGCATAACCTTTGCGCGCATAATTTTAGCAACTCCTAAAAGCTGGTGTTAATGGCAAATCTGAACAACCTGGCCGAACCCAAATACACCAGCCCAAAAAAGTTGTGTGTGTTTTTATTATTGCTGCAGCATATATGCTCAGATTGACTTTGGCAGGCGTAAAAACTTAACGTGAGATAATTGTGGTTCTTATTTCTGAATGGCTGAATCGTGTGAAAAACCAGTGAGCACACTGAGTTCTGCGCGTGACGGTACTTTGCGAGCATTTGGGCGTGTCCGGTTTACGCGCGTTATTGATCGGCGGATGAAAAACCGCACAAGGATTGTAATTCCAGTGGTGATTTGCACGCGTAAACGTTTAACGCTTGGCGCACAAATTCACACGTTGCGCGAGCGTTTTTGCTGCTAGATAGTAATATAGCCAATGTTCTTTCTAGGCATTTCTTGGTGAACCTTTCTATTCAGTCAGTTTGGTTTCAGTTTTTTGTTAATATTTTCTTCCTGATGCCATATGCGTAGAATTAGAAATACATTTTAGCAAATAGCATACAGAATCGTTGTGGAGGGGGGATGAAATTTCTACTTTGTCTCCAGGGGCGGACTGACCCATCGCACTCAGGCACTGCCCAAGGGCCCATGGGTTTGTAGGGCCCGGTTTTGTCTGGCACTGTGGGCCCTGCTATTTTCCATCAGTTCTGGTCTCCGGAGACCGGTCAACGGAGTTGTGATCGTCTCAGTGTGTGACAGCCGTGGCGGCGCTGCAGCGTGCCTGCCTGTCCCACGTGACCCACGTCCTAAACAGGAACCCGGGACACTGCAGTCATTGGCGCCGCCCCCTCAAATGATGCTCACAGAGCACCCAGCGGCAGAAGAGAACAAACAAGTCCAGTGGATCCAGCCTGCCGCCTGCGTCCATAGAAGTTTCTTCAGTAGTGTATGGTGGGTGAGCGCCGGGGGGGATAATAAGTTGACTAATTAAATGCTGGGGAGGGGGGACTTGGGAGAGATAATTAATTGGCAAATTAAATGCTAGGGGGGGTTATAGAATGATAAAATTAAATGCTGGAGGGGTTATAAAATGAGAACTGTTGGGTGGTTATAAAATGATGAATTAAATGCTGGGGGTTATAAAATACAAATTAAATGCTGGGGTTATAAAATGATAAATTAAATGCTGGGGGTTAATAAGATAACAAAATAAATGCTGGGGGTAATAAGATGAGATTTGAAATGCCTGGGGGGATAATAAGATGACAAATGTTATGCTGGGGGGTTGAATAAATCAGTACGTTACTGTGAGTTTTATTGCTGTGGAGCTCTGTGACACGCTCATACACAACGCACATTACTGTGAGTTTTATTGCTGTGAATTCTGTGATACAGTAATGTGTGGAGTGTATGAGCGTATCACAGAATTCACAGCAATAAAACTAATAGTAATGTGCAGTGTGTATGAGCGCGAGTTTTATTTCTGTGATACGGGCATACACACTGCACATTGCTGTGAGTTTTATTGCTGTGAATTCTGTGATCTGCTCATACACACTGCACATTACTGGGAATTTCATTGCTGTGGAGCTCTGTGATACGTTCATTCGCACAGCACATTGCTGTAAGTTTTATTGCTGTGGAGGTCTGTGATACGCTCATACACACCACACATTACTGCGTTTTATTACTGTGCAGCTCTGTGATACACTCATACACATCGGCCATTACTGTGAGTTATATTGCTGTCGATTCTGTGCCTGCTCATACATACCAGCCATTGCTGTGAGTTATATTGCTGTGGATCCTGTGCATGCTCATAGGCACTGCCTATTACTGTGAGAGTTTATTAGTGTGGATTCTGTGTATGCTTATATGCACTGCCCATTACCATGAGTTTTATTGTTTTCTTGTTTTATGATGCGCTCATGCACACTGCACATTACTGTGAGGCTTATTGATGTGAAGCTGTGTAATGTAGAGTGTGTACAAGTGTATCAGTTATGTACAATATTTTATAATCCTGAAAGGTGTTCGGCAGTTTCCCTCGTGTGCCACAGGAACCTTCTGTGCCTCGGCTGTAGCTGCCATGAGTATGTGACGGCTACCGCAGCAGAGCTGTGGCAGTTTGTAAGTCTGGAAGGGGTGCAATGGATTCCTCAATTCGCTGGGGGCCTGAGTGGATTTTATTAACTCGCTAAAATTCTTATTTTGAAAATTTTGTGAAGAAATAAATTCTTTAACACAACAATGTGCATGTAGGTTGTGCCTTGCATGGAAGGGGTTTGTGTGTGTGTGGCCTACTGTGGGCATGGCAAAAGGGGCCCGATGAACTCCTATTGCCCGGGGGCCCCATTGGTTGTCAGTCCACCCCTGTTTGTCTCTGTATATTTTAGCAAAGTGAGTTTAACCCCTTAGTGACCGGGCGGTTTTACACAAATCCGTCCTTTAGTGACCGCTGCTGTTTTTATGTTTCTGCGCTGTTAGTGTTTATTCAACCCACACATATTATACACCGTTTTTCCCGCCATTAATTGGACTTTCCAAAAATACCATTATTTCCATCATATCGAATAATTTACTATAAAAAAATATGAAATATTATGAAAAAAAGGTAAAAACACGCTTTTTGTAATTTAATCCCCAAAATCTACAACCACCAAAAAAGTTTCAAAATTTTGTCCCGAGAATAGAAATACCCAATTTTTACATGTTTTTGCTTTTTAACCCCTTCACTGCTGAGCCAGTTTACCTATGTGCTCTGAGCTCATTCTGAGATGTTTTATGCTAATTATTTTTAGATGACAGCCTAGGTACTATTTAACTAAATGCCCCCAGACAAATCTAATCTAATTTTTACACCAAACGTGAACAGGCCTTTCCAAGGATATCAAATATGACCCTCTAGCTGTCATGGATCGGGAGGTAAAGGGATCCAAAGGATCCCGCTATCTCCACATGGCAGCTAGGGGGTTAACTGGCCCACTGACATACTCACACATATGGTGAGGATGTCAGTGGGTGGGGGGTGACCTGGAGGCCTGGCTGACATCCAAGATGCTAATTTACACCGAATTGAGATCTGGCAGCGAAACCGTTAATGTAGTAATCGCTGAAAAGGGGAGATTCTCCCCTTTCCAGCAGTGCAACTTGCATCGCTCTAGCATAAACAGTTGGAGAGATAGAGGGCTCCTAAGGAGCCCCCCTCCCCTTCCTGAATTCTGCCCACTGGCGCTGGCAGATGACGTCATCACGCAGCGTGATGACGTCATCGGATTGGCCGGCCCCCAGGAAACGGCGAGGCAAGCTTCAAGGTTGCCATAGACGTCGTGGGAGCCGGCAAGGAAGGGGAGTATTGGCAGGAGGGAGGTTAGGAGCCGCTGACGTACTATGTACGTCCGCGGGTCTAAGGGAGACCCGTAGGCAGGACGTACATAGTACGTCAGCGGTCCCTAAGGCTAGGGTCAGACTAGCGCATTTTTCGCGTTGTCCGTGAAAAAGTGCGTTCGAACGAATGGACGTATTTTTTCACAGAATACGCGATAGCGGTTATACGATGCGCATTTTCGTCCGTGATTTTTCACGGAGCTGGAAAAAGAGAAATATGATTAACCAAATCAATTGCAGAATGAATCAAATAAAGGGAAAGGGTATAAAAAGGCATTTTTGGAATGGTGGCATTTTTCACAGATGGATGCAGTCCAAGTGTTTCTTTTTGCTGCACTGAGATAACTGTACCTGAAGAAGAACTTTTGTGCGGCCGTTCTTCATATGCAGCCCGGCATTGGACGTCATTTGCTGCTAGCACGGCTGTGATTTAGTGCGGTTAAACGCACGTTAAAACTGCTTTCGTCTGACCTTAGCCTAAGGGGTTCAATATGTTTTATGTATTTAATATGCTGTTTTATGTAAACCTTTCTTTCCATTCAATGGATTGAATGGATGTCCTAATGCTACTGAAATTGTTATTTTTTTAAATCAGTGTTTTGGCGTGTTGTAAAAGTTTGTTTCTTTATCTATTGATGTCTAAACCCACCCCATTACAATCACTATTTCTGAAGTGCTCCTTTACTTGTACATATGAAAAAAATATTCTGAAGATCTAAAAATAATAATTAAAATGTATTCATTTCTGAATGCAAGTATATTTTCAAGTTAAGATCAAATTTAGTGGATTTTTCATGTTTAATCTTCTAGATAATTGACCCTTGATATGTCCAGACTCCAAAGAGAATGTCTTTTTTTTAGCTATATATGCTGATACCTATTTAGGACTCCTTATTCCCGCACAATATATTCATATGGGCTTGTTGACTAATACATTAGAGCAGTGGTTCCCAAACACGGTCCTCAAGTACCCCTAATAGGCCAGGTTTTAAGGATTACCTTGGGGAAATGCAGACTGAATCCTGCAATCACTGAGCAGCAAATCATATCACCTGTGCTGTGCTTCAGATATCTGGTAAACCTGACCTGTTGGGTGTACTTGAGGACCGCGGTTGGGAACCGCTGTATTAGAGCAGTGGTTCCCAACCGCGGTCCTCAAGTGCCCCCAACAGGTCAGGTTTTCCAGATAGCTCAAGCACAGCCCAGGTGATATGATTTGCTGCTCAGTGATTGCAGGATTCAGTCTGCATTTCCCCAAGGAAATCCTTAAAATCTGGCCTGTTGGGGCTACTTGAGGACTGCGGCTGGGACCACTGCATTAGAGCATGGACCCCATGACATGCCCCACTCCTAATCTCAACTGTTTCCCAAACCTTCCCACAGGACCCGTTGACAGGCCAGGTTTCCAGAATACCTGAAGCACAGCACAGGTGATATGATTTGCTGCTTAATAATTGCTGTATTCAGTCTGCATTTCCCCAAAGTAAAACTTAAAATCTGTCCTATTATTGGGTCTTGAGGATGGATTTGGAAAACATTGTCCTACAGTAGATGACAAGATGGAGACTATAAACAGTGAATACATCCCCTGCAATTTTGAATAGTCCTTATGTAAACTATGGTAATTATGTTTGATATGTGCCCTTGAACATCCAATAAACTCATACCCTTGTACTTGTATTTATTATGGAATGAATAAGCAATGGAAAAAGTTGAACAGTCTGTTTTGTTGATGGATGTTAATTACTGCTTATTTATGGTAAGGTGGATATTAACTGATGACATATTCTTTCCGGTTATCTTTGACAATGAGTTACAAAACATAAACCAAGAGATGAGGTATTGACAGATTAGTAAACTAACAGGACAGAACAAAGAAGGGCTCCTACACTCATAAAAAAGTAAATTATCCAAAAATACATGTGTCATAAAGCTACCCTTTAATGATACTTGGAGATTGATTATACATACCTCTCATGATCCTCCCTTAACCACAGGATACCCAAATATTCATCCACTTTTTGTGTACTTTATTTCAAGCTAAATCACACTAACCATCACACACCCTAACCTGGCCAACTCTGTTGACTCCTGCCCTAACATCTCCTGCATATTTTCTCCGTAACTCATTCTAAAAAGGGGCAGACAAAGATATAAGCTTGGTTTCTAGAAAAGACTCAGAAGCACATTTTTTTTAAACTTTCATCCTGGATCGTTCATAGCTTGGAAGGTAGTTGTCAAAAGGCTTTGTCAGAGGGAAAAAATTGTTTGACCTCTGCTGGCATATTACCTCGGAGCTCATTCCTCCAATGCACAGTAAATACTTGTCATGATGTGTTGTTAACAGTTTTTCTGAACTTTACACCATCTCAAATGTCACTATTCAGGAGGTGCATCTCTATTTTGGGTAGAAATCCCTGTGTTCCACTATTCTGTCTTACTGTCAATCTCTTTCAGGCCTCTGCATATTTTCAGGAAGTGTGGATGTATAACAGAGTGGCAGAGCAATAATGAACCTCTGCAACTCTTAAGCAAACGGGCCTTGAGTTGGCCCATTCCTCTCACTGCCTGGTGACGCTTGTGTGGGTGAAGGAAACTCCTCTGCTTCACACATTGGCACATTGGCTGACTTCCTGCACTACAAATTCATGCTCTGTTCCTACAGTCTTGCTTATCCATCGCTAAACTAATTTATTTTTCGTTCCTTATCTCCGCCTTTTCTCATGATTCCATACGTCTGTTTCATACTTTCGATCTGCTAATGCGCCCCACTTACACTCAACCTTCCATAGACCTCGCAACTGTCAGCTTTGCTGACTATTTCACCGATAAGAGTACCACACTTCGACTACAAATCTCTTCACTACTCTCCTCCATTAACCACTCAACTTCATTCACTCAGTCACTCCCTGCCCCTTGTTCTACTATGTCTTCCTCTTCTCTGGTTTCAGAGGAGGATGTCTCAGCAGTTCTCATGTCGTCCTGACTGACCACCTGTCCGCTTGACCCCATCCCCTTACACCTTATTCAGTCTCTCCTACCAGTCATTGTCCCTGCTTAGACTCATATTTTTAACCTCTCCCTCTCCTCTGGACTCTTCCCCTCTGCATTCAAACATGCTCTGATTACCTCCATTCTAAAGAAGCCATCTCTTGATCCCACTTCCCTCTCGATCTACTGTCCCAACTCTCTGCTCCCCTTTGCCTCCACAATCCTAGAACGCCTGGTTGCCTGGTCCGGCTTTCGCTCCAAGCACTCCACTGAGACTACTCTGACCAAGGTGACTAATGAATTAGTTGCTGCTAAAACCAAAGGTCAATTCTCCCTGCTTATTCTTCTTGACATTTCTGCTGCATTTGACACTGTTGGCCTCCCTCTCCTGTTCCTCATGCTGCATCAACTTGGCCTCAGTGGCACCACTCTCTCCTGGTTCTCTTCCTATCTCTCTTTTTGCTCCTTCAGTGTCTCTTTTGCCGGTGCCTCTTCACCCCCAGTTCCTCTATCAACTAGGGTACCTCAAGGCTCTGTTTTAGGTCCTCTACTCTTCTTGATCTACTGTATACTTCCTCTCTGGGCAACCTCATTTCTTTCTATGGACTCCAATATCATCTCTATGCTGATGACACCCAACTCTAACTTTCCTCCCCTGATCTCTCTCTTCCTATCAGCTTTCTCCGACTGGATGACCTCCCATTTCCTAAAGCTCAACCTCTCCAAAGCTGAACTTCTCGTCTTCCCTCCCTCTAAGGCAAATTGTCAGATGAACGCAGTCTGCGCGCACTCTGCCTGCGTGCGTAACGGACAGACGTACTGCTGGAAGATACTGTAGACACCACACGATCCGTCTTTCTTGACGGACGTAGAAAAAAAAGGGAACTATGGGAAATAAAATTAATATGAAAACTGCTAAAAATTTGAAAAAGATATGAAAAGCCATTTTGTGCGTCAGGGTGCTGGACTTCGCAAATGCGCTGCGTCTGACATCTCATCACTCACACAGAATGCTACGCGGACGTGGCGCACTCTGCGCGTCCATGGTAGTGGTTTTACGTTCTTGCCTAACTTGCGTCCGTTTGCCACGTGCGTTGTGCGTGCGCAGTTCAGGGCACACGTACTTCATGTGTGGGTCTCTATTGATCATGATTCTATGTTATGACAGACGTTAAACTGTGCGGCAACACGGACGTGATGACTGCGTTCGTCTGACATTGGCCTAAAACTAACATTCCTGCACCCATTTCCTTTAAGGTGAATGGTGCCACCATTACTTCTTCCGCTCAGGCCCATTGCCTTGGGGTCCTGTATGAACTCTGATCTCTCCTTCGCTCCTCACATTCAGCCACTAACCAAATCCTGCTACTTCCACCTAAAAAAACATTGCACCTGTCCATCCCTGTCTTAATCAGGACTCTACTAAAAGGCTCATTCAAGCTCTTATTATTAGGGATGAGCCGAACACTCCCCGAGTTCGGTTCAAGCCCGAACCCGAACTTCCCATTTGTTCGGGACCGAACCCGAACCCGAACTCGAACCCCATGCAAGTCAATGGGGCTGAAAATTCAGTTTTTTAGAGTGCCCTCCAAGAGGGCATATATGCTACATATTTGCCATAAAAGGTGTATGGGGGTCCGGGTAGTGCCCTGGGGGACAGGAAACAAGGACAAAAAGTAAAAAAAAAACGTTTTTAAAGGGACAGTGAGTTTTCCATGAAAAAAGGGTTAAAAATATAAACCAAAAATTCCTTCAAATATCGTGCCTAGGGGGTCCCCATAACCTGCCCATGAAGTGGCGGATTTCTAGGATGTATAGAAACACTTAAAAACCAAAAAATGACGTTTCATATGACGGTAAATGCTTTTCCTTTAATCTATCCATAAACAACTGCTTGGGGCGGCAGCCTGTATGAAAAGACATTTTAGGACGCGCAGAAAAGGTTTAGTGATTTTTTTTGGCTAAATTATTGTGAAACTTATGCAGGCTTTGGATGAAAGTAACAATAGGTGCTTTAAAATTGGGCTTTTAGCGTCGGCAACAGTGCCGTCACACCGTAACCACTCTGAGGATATGAATCTGATACAGGCGTCAGTGGCAGTGCACCCAGATATTGTGCCTTCAGTGCCAGGCCTGCAAGTACTATCATACAGTAACCCCTCTGTGGTATTGTGGAAGAATGCAGGGGTGGACCATGCGGTCCTATATTAAAAAGATATGAATCTGGGAATGGGTGTCAGTGCACCCAGATATTCTGCCTTTGGTGCAAGACTGCCAGGCCAGCAAGTATCATCATACAGTAACCCCTCTGTGGTATTTTTGTCGAAGAGTGCAGGGGTGGACCATGTGGTCCTATATTGAAACGTTTTTGATCTGGTAATGGGAGTCAGTGCACCCAGATATTGTGCCTTTAGTGTCAGGCCAGCAAGTATCATCATACAGTAACCCCTCTGTAGTATTGTGGAAGAATGCAGGGGTGGACCATGTGGTCCTATATTGAAAAGTTTTTCATCTGTTAATGGGCGTCAGTGCACCCAGATATTGTGCCTTTAGTGCCAGGCCAGCAAGTATCATCATACAGTAACCCCTCTGTAGTATTGTGGAAGAATGCAGGGCTGGACCATGTGGTCCTATATTGAAAGGTTTTTGATCTGTTAAGGGGCGTCAGTGCACCCAGATATTGTGCTTTGGTGCAAGACTGCCAGGTCAGCAAGTATCATCATACAGTAACCCCTCTGTAGTATTGTGGAAGAATGCAGGGGTGAACCATGTGGTCCTATATTGAAAAGATATGATTCTGGTCAAGGCGTCAGTGCACCCAGATATTGTGCCTTTAATGCCAGGCCATCAAGTATCATCATACAGTAACCCCTCTGTAGTATTGTGGAAGAATGCAGGGGTGGACCATGTGGTCCTATATTGAAAAGTTTTTGATCTGTTAATGGGCGTCAGTGCACCCAGATATTGTGCCTTTGGTGCAAGACTGCCAGGGCAGCAAGTATCATCACAAAGTAACCCCTTTGTGGTATTGTGGAAGAGTGCAGGGGTGGACCATGTGGTCCTATATTGAAAATTTTTTGATCTGGTAATGGGCGTCAGTGCACCCAGATATTGTGCCTTTAATGCCAGGCCATCAAGTATCATCATACAGTAACCCCTCTGTGTTATTGTGGAAGAGTGCAGGGGTGAACCTTGCGGTCCTATATTAAAAATATATTTTCTGGTTAAGGCGTCGGTGCACCCAGATATTGTGCCTTTGGTACAAGACTGCCAGGGCAGCAAGTAGTATCATAAAGTAACCCCTCTGTGGTATTGTGGAAGAGTGCAGGGGTGGACCATGTGGTCCTATATTGAAAAGTTTTTGATCTGGTAATGGGCGTCAGTGCACCCAGATATTGTGCCTTTGGTGCAAGACTGCCAGGCCAGCAAGTATCATCATACAGTAAGGCTGGGGTCAGACGAACGCAGTGTTAATGTCCGTGTTGCCCGCACATAAGTACGTCCGTGATAGCATACAATTGTGTTAAATGGAGCCCCACACACGAAGTACGTCCGCACAGAAGTGCGGGGGCTGACGGACGTTGCAAACGGACGCAGGTTAGGCAAGAACGTAATACTGCTAGAACGGACGTGCAGAGTGCGCCACGTCCACAACGTCCGCATAGCTTTGTGTGTGTGAGTGATGCAACAAGGTCAGACGGACTGCATTTATACGTCCAGCATTTTTGACGGACAGAATGTTCTTTCATTGTAATTTATTTTCCCTGCTACATCAGTCAAAAAATACATCAGTGAAAAAAAGGGACTGTGTGGCCACTACCTTGTCGTCAGTCAGTAAGTACGTCCGTACTGCACGGACGCACAGTCCGTAGAAAATGCGCTCATCTGACCCTAGCCTAACCCCTCTGTGGTATTGTGGAAGAGTGCAGGGGTGGACCATGTGGTCCTATATTGAAAAGTGTTTTTTTTTATCTGTTAATGGGCGTCAGTGCACCCAGATATTGTGCCTTTAATGCCAGGCCAGCAAGTATCATCATACAGTAACCCCTCTGTGTTATGGTGGAAGAGTGCAGGGGTGGACCTTGCGGTCCTATATTAAAAAGATATGCATCTGGTTAAGGCATCAGTGCACCCAGATATTGTGCCTTTGGTGCAAGACTGCCAGGGCAGCAAGTATCATCATACAGTAACCCCTCTGTGGTATGGTGGAAGAGTGCAGGGGTGGACCATGTGGTCCTATATTGAAAAGTTTTTGATCTGGTAATGGGCGTCGGTGCACCCAGATATTGTGCCTTTAATGCCAGGCCAGCAAGTATCATCATACAGTAACCACTCTGTGGTATTGTGGAAGAATGCAGGGGTGGACCATGTGGTCCTATATTGAATTTTTTTTTATCTGGTGGTAATGGACGTCAGTGCATCCAGATATTGTGCCTTTAGTGCCAGGCCAGCAAGTATCATCATACAGTAACCCCTCTGTAGTATTGTGGAAGAATGCAGGGGTGGACCATGTGGTCCTATATTTAAAAGTTTTTGATCTGTTAATGGGCGTCAGTGCACCCAGATATTGTGCCTTTAGTGCCAGGCCAGCAAGTATCATCATACAGTAACCCCTCTGTAGTATTGTGGAAGACTGCAGGGGTGGACCATGTGGTCCTATATTGAAAAGTTTTTGATCTGTTAAGGGGCGTCAGTGCACCCAGATATTGTGCCTTTGGTGCAAGACTGCCAGGCCAGCAAGTATCATCATACAGTAACCCCTCTGTAGTATTGTGGAAGAATGCAGGGGTGAACCATGTGGTCCTATATTGAAAAGATATGAATCTGGTCAAGGCGTCAGTGCACCCAGATATTGTGCCTTTAATGCCAGGCCATCAAGTATCATCATACAGTAACCCCTCTGTAGTATTGTGGAAGAATGCAGGGGTGGACCATGTGGTCCTATATTGAAAAGATATGATTCTGGTCAAGGCGTCAGTGCACCCAGATATTGTGCCTTTAATGCCAGGCCATCAAGTATCATCATACAGTAACCCCTCTGTAGTATTGTGGAAGAATGCAGGGGTGGACCATGTGGTCCTATATTGAAAAGTTTTTGATCTGTTAATGGGCGTCAGTGCATCCAGATATTGTGCCTTTGGTGCAAGACTGCCAGGACAGCAAGTATCATCATAAAGTAACCCCTCTGTGGTATTGTGGAAGAGTGCAGGGGTGGACCATGTGGTCCTATATTGAAAATTTTTTGATCTGGTAATGGGCGTCAGTGCACCCAGATATTGTGCCTTTAATGCCAGGCCATCAAGTATCATCATACAGTAACCCCTCTGTGTTATTGTGGAAGAGTGCAGGGGGGAACCCTGCGGTCCTATATTAAAAAGATATGCATCTGGTTAAGGCGTCAGTGCACCCAGATATTGTGCCTTTGGTGCAAGACTGCCAGGGCAGCAAGTATCATCATAAAGTAACCCCTCTGTGGTATTGTAGAAGAGTGCAGGGGTGGACCATGTGGTCCTATATTGAAAAGTTTTTGATCTGGTAATGGGCGTCAGTGCACCCAGATATTGTGCCTTTGGTGCAAGACTGCCAGGCCAGCAAGTATCATCATACAGTAAGGCTGGGGTCAGACGGATGTGACACATACGAGGTATGTGCACAATTGTATAAAGTAAGTAATTGTCATGTATAGTGGTGACATTGAAAGGTATGTGTTTTGTTTTTCTATGTGGTATAATGGTGCCTATAACAAGTCACTATGAGAATGCAGCTCTCTGCTGCAGCAGCAGGGGACTGTTATTATGACGCACAGGGTCTTATGTTCAGGAAGGATTGGGGGAAGATTATAGGTGTGGCACTGGTGATGTGTTCCTGCTTACCCTCATAACCACGAGGATACTATGGAACAAGCAGCCAATCTGTCTGTCTCCTCATTCTTTCCTGTTTTTACAGGTAAGCCTAAAGCAGGAAGTAACTCCCAAACATTAAAATAAAGAATCCATGTTATATACAGCTGTATTAACTGTGCAGAGAGTCAGATGGGAGACAATAAGAGATATCCTTAATGTAAACACTAGGAGGGTGGAGGCTCCAGGTACTCTGCAATAATAATGGTAAAAAGCAGTATTTCCTGATGCAGAGTCAGTTATGTACATTTAAATGTACTCAATATGCAGAAATCTTAGATGCATTATTATTTGTTATTAGAAAGGAATTGTTCTATGTCTTGGCAGATATGACATCCCCTTGTGTGCAGAAGGAAAAGGAATAGCTGTAGCACGCTGCACACTGTATATAATAGGATGTAAGTCTGTGAGACGGATTCACAACTTTCCACAGGGAAAGTTAGATGTTTTGCGAAAATGAAGATGACATGCTAATAGGTCATTTAGAATGAAAATGTTATTGTTTTAAAAGCATTTGGAAATATGCATTTAATAAAGAGATAACCACGAGGATACTATGGAACAAGCAGCCAATCTGTCTGTCTCCTCATTCTTTCCTGTTTTTACAGGTATTTACATCTGTCTGCTGGCCCTCTGAACGGGGTCTGCAACAGATTCTTGGGGGCTCGTCCGTACACTTATGATCTTCGGGACCAACAGAGTATGGATACAGCGGCTGTGATCCAGAAAAGTCGGTTGTGAGAAGCGCGTCCTGGCTGGCTGGTGACGGTGACGTGAGGGATCGTGAAAAGGGTCATCATGGCGGATAAAGTACGGAAGAGCGTGGTGTGGAACATCAGAAAAAAACTTCTCACCTTGTCCGCTGGTGAACTATTTCAGATCGCCCAGAGCATTGTTACGGTACCAGACGGGAACATTACTGAACTAGATGCTGGAGACCAAGAAGGCTGCTTTGAATACATTAATGCGTTCATGTACAGTGCAGACTTACTAGACTCAGAGGATAGAGGTATGGCTGAACTGTTGAACTTGAGAGACATCGTTGACTCTGTTGAGCATGTTCAAACTACGTCTACACCTGTTCATCAACAGAATGATGACACTGCTCCTACCGCATCGTCTACAGCTGTTACTGACAAAGGGTCTAGTGTAGCATATACACAAAATTCGACGTTGCAACAACCTTTGACCAGACTATCACAACAAACACGCAGCAGTGATAATGCACAGTTTAGCAACAACCCTGAACGGTCCATGCAGTTACTGACAGAGAAGGTTGTCTCCCTCAGGGACCTCTCCTACCTCCAGCGTCGCGAATTTAAGATACAAGGAGGACAAATTTGTGATTACACATCTGACATCACATACACAAGTGTATGCAGACAAATTGAAGATGGAATCAAAGAAAATTACAGTGATGCTGACATAGTCAGGGGGACACTACGGATAATAAAAGCAGGCAGTTTCAAGGACATGTTGATGAATAAAGAAGACATAACGGTTGAGGAACTCAAAGGGTTTCTTCGGTCGCATTTAGGAGACAAAAATAGCACAGAATTGTTCCAGGAATTAATGTGTGCAAAACAAATGAGAATGAGACGCCTCAACAGTTCTTGTATCGAGTAATGGGTCTTAAACAGAAAATCATCTTTGCTGCAAAACAGGCTGACACTGAAGTGAGATACAGCACAGAAACTATTCAGGATGTATCCTTCACACGGTCTACCAGGGTTTAGGGCACAAATATACAGACATTGTAGGGAGTTAAAACCCCTGCTTTTCCAACCGCAACGTCGCAGATGAGGAAATACTAAGAAATGTAACAAGAATCACCAGCGATGAGAATGAGAGGGCCCGAAGGCTGGGTCCTGTAACACGTCATAAGCAGAG